>JAGFZM010001408.1:235282-324503 GCA_017657215.1 Limnothrissa miodon | reverse complement strand
CCCTGGTGGGCCTCTGTGCTAACCCAGTGCTGTTTATGCCTAAAACTTGGTCTGTCTTTCCAATTCCAACGAGTTACAAAGGCACGTGTTACTGTAGCCTAATTTCGTTACATTTTGCAGGAACGAGATAATGTAACGAGTTAAATTGCATTACATGATTTATTATCTGAAAACCTCAGTATAGCCTGTCAAACTCGGTAGGTTTCCATTTGATGTCTTGGGAGACAGCTGGAATTTCAGACTCAGACAACAAAAAAGGACAATCCAGATTGCAACATGCCGTTTTCAACTAACGTAAGCTTCACAGTCTTGGCGGGGTTTTTTATCCTTGCGAAGGACTTCTCGATTGACTAGTTTACTTTGGTTTTAGTTCTCGCGATAAGACTTGAGACGAACGTGAGGAAGGACCTAGCTGCGGGATCCCCACGAAAGTGTGCTTCATGGCGGTAACACTGGAGATTGCGGTAAAACAACAATAAAACGCATTCTATTTCTGCATGACTTCTTTCTGAATATACAACTATTTATATGTAATAAATACCTATACTATTGACTAGTGATCGATCCAGTGCTGAGATGTTATCGCTGATATGGGAGGGCTTTTTCATTTAACAAGGCCTATAGGCTAACGTTAACGCAGTTAATGTGAACATCAAAAATCAGGACGTTTAATGTTCTGTATTGTGTACAAATGTATTTCTGTTTTTGGAAAAGAATTTTTATTATTGCGACAATTACATTTAGATAAAGCGTTTGACTGATTTCGAAAGAATGTTAGCATGGTGATGGCATGGCCAGTGCCACTGCAATTAATTCATTTGTACCCATGGCCTAACGTTCTTGGCAAGCTAACTAGCTAATGCTAGTCTGCTAGTTCTATTGTGGTCACAACGGGAGCTGTTCAATGAATTGTTAGTTGGGTTTAGCTGTTGTCAAATAGCAGAAAAGTATTTGTGAATGTAAAGGGTGAGATGGTATTTAACAGCAACACATCCCCGACACCGTAATCAGTTGCACAATGTGAAATGGTCAAAGCAGGCAACGTTTCCGACAACTAGGAAATGTAAGTTAATGCTAATGCTAATCCTATAGTTATTTGCCATACGTTTAGCTAACGCTAGTTTTGTAGCCCCGCAAATGTTAATCAGTCAGCTTAGTCAACGTGCGTTTGAGTGTTAATGTTGTGGCCTAAAACCGAAAGACGTTGATCTATTAACGCAGAGTACACACTTGAAACGTATCATCAAGTGAAAATGTGAAGTAACAAATATCAGCCATGTTCAGTCTAGGTGCACTGTAGCCATTTTCCCTTCATCTTCGTTTGGATATTCCTTTCAGATAACTGAGAAGAACTTGTGAGCTGTCTGTTACAAGTCACATCGCCGTTACGTTGCCTCTGGTCGCCCCTGCAAATAGCGGCCTCGAAGGTACAAAACGTGCTAGAACCTCTCGGGCTAGCATCTGCTGAACAGTGATCCTGGATTCATTTATAATGCCTCCAGCGATATTACCTTCCCGATTCTTGACCTTGCCTACACTGTATTAGTGCTGCGACACACCAAACAGTTAGCATTGTGTTCATAAAATTCCAAAGAATCAACTTGTTTTTGTGTGGCCGAGCACCTCTTTAGCGCTTGTGAAATGTTTTCAAAGGAATGTTCTGTGGGACAGAAGATGGATACTTTAATTTGCAAATATTTTTCTTAGAAAATGATCAGTAATTGTGATTGGTGAACAACACTAATTCGAAGATGGCTAATGAACTAAAACTAAATGAACTAAAATATTTTGTTGTAGAGAGGCAACACACTGACGATGGAGAATGGACAGAGCACTGGTTCCAAGCTTGGGCTGCCGCCCCTTACACCAGAACAACAGGAGGCACTGCAGAGGGTAAGTAAATCTGCATGTAAAATGGACTTCAGCCAATTAGCATGGCACTTCCCTGTCACCATTTTCAGTAAATTACAATGTATCTGGTACCATTTCCCTAATGCTGCTCCCTGAATTTAGACCGCCAAGGCAAATTACACACTATAAAGACACCACCGTTACCATGCATGTTCTTCTAGATCCTTTGCATATGGCACCAGAAAATTATGTTAACAGGCACATTTGCAAACAAGCAAACATTTGTGTTGGAACAGCCAATTCCAGTCATCTATAATAGCTTACTGCTCTAACTTAGGTCAATCAGTAATGTATCACATAATTGGCTAGGTAAAATGGTACGGGAAATAAGCTCTACAAAACAATATTTTAAGTGCTAAAAATCTGTTCAATTTTTACCCATTGAAATGAAGGGGGGTGGGATCTAGTTACTTTCTCCAGGGCTTATAATACCTCCATGGGAAGATAGCCTGGTTCACCATACTCTTGCATGTTGTTTTACTGTGTGCAAAGCATCTGGAATCCCATTGTTTGCAACCCTTGTGAGTTCTGTGAACTTATTCTGTGAAAATATTGGACATGTCAGAGGCCATGCTGACCGAAAAACACAGGATTATTCTTGAGATGCAGTTTATACTTGACCTATATCAGGTTTTGTGTGCTATTAGCCCTACATCAGTCCTATTCCTTTTGTATGCTGCACATTTGTGGAGGTGTTATATGGTGTGTGTGAATTCCCTGCTTTCAGGCAAAGAAATATGCCATGGAACAGAGCATTAAGAGTGTGCTGGTGAAGCAGACCATAGCCCATCAGCAGCAGCAGCTAACCAACCTGCAGGTGAGTGCAAATTACAATTCTACTATGGAGTGATTGGATTTCATAACTGCAAAAAATCAGGTGCATAAATTGTAAGCACATTGTTTCTGAATCAATTTACCCTTTAAAAAAAGAAAAAATTCCTTGCTGGCAAGTGTATGTAAATGTGCATAATACATCTGCTTACTAGATGTGTATTTGAAAGAAATATTTTTAATGCTAGGTTATCAAGGCCCAAAACATGCCTGTGAAAATAATATAACACTATTAGACCCTGCAGTTTTTGACATTTTAACACATATTTTTAAAGTACCTAGGATCGCATGGCTTTTCATTCACAGTGTTCATGTAGTTTTGCTTGCTTTGTTGTTGTTGTTTATGCTTCTCTAAGGGTAATTGTGCACACTATACATCCCTGGGCTGAGCTTTTGTGTTCTCTTTCAGTTGACGAAGATCGCTTATGCAGAAGAGAAATGTCTCACCTCTCTCTCTTTCTCTCACTCTACCTCTTGCCTTTGGTCTTTTCAATGTCCACAACGTACAAAACTGTATGAAACTCAGAAAGGGTGGGGCTTGGGGTCTGGGCTTAGCCAACGTGATGACCATTGAGCCATTTGGAATCTAGTCAACTGGGTGGGGTCTTGCGTGTTTTGTTTAATGTCTGTATGACAGTGACATGTGAGAAAAAAAGGCAAAGAATTTTTTTTTCTAACCTACCTTTCAGCACTTTTTCATCTTTACTGTCTTTCAGATGGCAGCAGTGACAATGGGCTTTGGAGATCCTCTCTCACCTTTGCAATCGGTCAATAGAATATTAAACTATATATTTCATTTCTGTGCGCATTCCTGCTATGAGGACTGTTACCCTTCTTTACTTGGCTGACACCAGCCATTCAAATTCATTGTCTCACCTAAATGCCCAGCATATTTCAGAAAGCAGACATGGCTTTTTTTTTATTTATTTTTTTTAATTTTGAATAGTGGATGTTTCTGGATGGAATCTAGAGGGTCCATTTCATACAAGATCATTTCATATTTTATCAAAGTACAATAGTATTAGTCCATCTTGTGTTTCAAATGTAGTTTGCTGAGCATGGATTTGTGTTTTTTTAACATTTTATACAGTGATTTAAAAAAAATTTGAACAACCTTGAGATGGGTCTTTAGATTTGCGTTGTCTAAATATTAAACAGCAGAAACATCTGAATGCCCTAACTTTGCATCATAGAGGGCGGTTAGTATCTTTGTGCTTTTGTTCTGCTGGATTTGGCTTTGTGATTGCTGTTATGTTGGCAATTTGGTAGCCCTATTAAGTCTGTAGACTCACCTGTGCTTGGGGGGTGCTGACGTCTTCTAAAGCCGATGATTACCTCTAGAACATTGTGAATCAGTGTGAATGTGGATGTTTGTGGGTGGGTTTCAGTTTTTATGTCTGATTTTTATGACTTCCAAATCCATGTCTCCTTTGTAAATATGCTGTTGCAGCAGTGACAAAAAAGAGCCCTACTTGGCTTAGAAACCTAAGAGGGATAGCAGTCAAGTTTCATAGAGCCTTAATCGTTAAATTTGATCAAACTCTGGTCCCATACCCCTCTCCCCATGAAATCTTATGTTGGCCGATGTGTAGTAGGGCAAAGGATAGAGGCTTTTAAAGCCTGTTAAAATGAACTTGCAAACATAATTCTATTCCCTACAGGGAAGCAGTAAGTGAAAAAAAACTCAGTGAGGCATACAGTGAAGGCCTCTCTCTTATAAAATAGGCATGAAGTCTCATACCAAACTTCAGAATATGTTTAGGTCTACCGTCACCTGCCTCTCTGGATGACAGGTCAGTTGCATCAGTGAACAGGTGGTGTGTTGACACAACACTGAAGTAGTAAAAGTAGGCTTTGTAGGATATTCAAGTTTTTGTGTAGCATTTAGGTTTATGGCATTATAAAATGTCATTCCCTAAGTTGTTTTGATTAGCCTAACATATTTTATGATGTAGAATCATGTGAATTGATCATGATAGAATTGCATTATGGATTATGGAGGAGGATAGGGTGAAGCCTATAATTAACTTTGAGAAAAAGAAAATGTACAGCGTCCCTTAGATTTAGACAAAGACGTAGCTGCTGCATTTCTCTCACTTTCAGTAGGAAGCTTCCATGCACCCTCACACATTTAGCCAAATTGACTGGTTTGATTTGTTTTTGTTTGGTTTACTTGACTTGTGAATGTGAGTTTTTGTGTAGTGGATCATCTTCCCTGTTGTCAATGAGCTCTGGTGAAGTAACATATGTCCTCTTGTCTCCCTCGCATCCCCCCTCCTCCTCCCGTGGGCAGGTGGCAGCACAGCGTCAGCGGGCCCTGGCCATCATGTGCCGTGTCTACGTGGGCTCCATCTATTACGAGCTAGGCGAGGACACCATCCGGCAAGCCTTTGCGCCTTTTGGCCCTATCAAAAGCATCGACATGTCCTGGGACTCGGTCACCATGAAGCACAAGGTTTGCTATATTCTGCTATGTTTGATATTCTGTTAGTATGTTATCTCTAGTTATCTCTTCAGGTTATTTATCTTTTTTCCTCTCAATACTTGCAGAGCATTACTGTTTTTTCAGCTGTCAGATCCCTGAAAAGGATACCTTGCTGGCCATTTTGACCCTGAATGTCATATATATTAGTTATATCTTTTGTATTAAAACATTTATAAATTATGTTCATGTGCAGAGCTTTTAAGATGCTATTGCATTTATGTCTCAATGCCTTCTGGGTAAAAAGTGACATCAAATGGTTGTCAGTGATGGTGTTGATACACAACAACATCTTGATTGGACCTTGATTAGTGACAACTAGGTGTTGTAAGCATTCTCTGCGTCAACACGAGAGCTTTTATTTCACGTACAAACGACTTAATTCAGATTAAAAAAAAAAAAAAGAATTCTGCCTTAACACACACAACCTTTGGGCAGAATTCAATTAAAAATTTACCGTGTTTTATATGTAAACCATTGTTCTGAATTATTTCTTTCCATGTAAACTTGAATTTTTTTTTTATTCCAAACAAATAATTCAGAAATAAAAAAACATATTGTAAACATAGCCAATTGTAGCTCACACATGGACAGATTTTCTAAACTTGAGAGAAACTCAAGGTTTTTTTTGAAATCATGTTATGAAGCTGATGCCAATATCCATCTTACTAGTTGGGATGATTGTGTTGGACAAAAGCATCGGCTAAGAAATGCAAAAAACATTAACTTCAATGTAAACAGTTTAATCCGTCGCTCACAGCACCTTGAAGTACTCTGTTTATACTGCGGTATGCACTAGGAAGCTATTCTCCTTTATTTTATCCACATATTTCCACAGCACTGGGTGTGTTTGTTCTGCCAGAGGGCTCCTCGTTGCTTATTGTTTTTGCTGTGCTGAATCATCTCTGTTTATTTTTCGTTCTGCTCACACAGCAATCGTTCTACCTCTAACGTCTTTTCCCTCAGTTCTTTCTCTTGCCCTCACTCATTTGTTCCTTTATTTCTCTTCAGGGCTTTGCCTTTGTGGAGTACGAGATCCCTGAGGCGGCCCAGCTTGCTCTGGAGCAGATGAACTCGGTCATGCTGGGGGGCCGCAACATCAAGGTGAGTTCCTCCCACTGAGCGGCTCCCTGCTGCTGGCCCCAGGTGTCCTTGGAGCTTCGGAGGAGCCCTAGCTACACCTGCTCTAACACTGTCTCTCTCTTTTCTAAGCTCATCTCAGGTGACGTGAAAGCCGACGAGGGCTTGGGCTTTGTGTGTGTGCGTCTGTCTCTTTTTGTGTTGTATATGTCAAAAGTTTGTGTTCTTTGATTAACCTGTCATGTCTTGTCTTGTCTTGTCAATGTTTGTACTAAAAGGGTTTTGTGTGGTGAGTGAGTGAATGTACATGGTTCTATGAAATGTTTACTGTCAGATCCTGTTTTACTGTCTAAAATGGCTTTTGTCTGTGTCTTTGCCATTATGTGCTGTTTATGATGGTACATGATCTTGCTCTGCAGTGTTCTGCTTCCATGACATGATCAGGTTGTTTTAGAGGGCAGGTTTCCGGAAGATTCCGGATGTCCGCGCTGCTCTTATGTCCGTGGTGTGCTAATGATGGGCTGCGCCTGGTTGGTGTTGCTTGGCCGCCCTCCCTGCAGCACACACCCCGTACACGCCAAACCAACACACAACTGATGTCCGGCACTCTTACATACACTTAGTTGTCAAGAGAAATACGTCAACCAGTTAGTTGTGCTTGAGACTTAAGATATCAACTCTCAAGCTGTGTGTGACCTAGCAGTAGCCTTAATACCAACTAGGTTGTCTAAAACACAGCCTTTTGCATCCATTATTGAAGGTTTCTATACCAGTGAAAGATTTTGCCAGTGGGGGCAAACATTCCCATGAACACTGGATGCTTCCTACTCTGGCACCCACACACTGCACAACACCCCCCTCCAACTCAGTTGGCCCCTGTGCTGGTATGTGTGCTGTAGGTGGGGCGGCCAAGTAACATCGGCCAGGCGCAGCCCATCATTGACCAGCTGGCAGAGGAGGCACGCGCCTATAACCGTATCTACGTGGCATCTGTGCACCCGGACCTGTCGGACGACGATATCAAGAGCGTCTTTGAGGCCTTTGGAAAAATCAAGAGCTGCACTCTGGCACGGGACCCCAATACCGGCCGCCATAAAAGCTACGGCTTCATCGGTGAGCAGGAATAGAGCCTCAGCTCTGTACCTAGGATGGCACACCTTCCGAGTGGTTTTGCTATCTGCTGTAGTAATTGCTTGCTGGTTGTGCTTAGCAACCGAAGGTGCCTCCACACTAGATAGAACGTCTTTAGTCAGTGAAAAAGAAGTCTTATGCGGTATTGGGTTCAGAAATTAAGATTCCCTTTCTCTTTTATAATTGCCATACTAAAAATGGGTGTTTTGTTCAGTGTGCACTGTACTGTACGTAAAAAAATTGATCTACAAGTGGTATGAGTTAAGGATGGCTTATTGTATGTACGAGACATTTTATTACATAAAGGTTAAAAGGTTACATGTGCAAAATAATAAAATAGATGGACTCTTGAGGCATGTGAACAAGAAAAACAAGTAAGCAAGTGCTCAAATTCTTTTAAAAAAATATTTTTTACTAGGAAATAAATCCACAATGTTCATAGTTTAATCATATACCGTAATAACAATGCCATCATTGTGATATAAAGTCTGCCCCATGCTGTATAAGCATTTACAGCTGGTTCCTAGACGTATGCAAAATTCCTAATGAGCTGCAATAGCTTTTGGCCAGAAGGACTGGTCACGTTTGAAATTGAAATTAGCTAGTGTCACCTTTATACCAAAGATTGTGTAATGGTGTTTTGCACATGGATTAATTTTTCATAATCATATTTCACTCTTTTGAAAATGTCAAATATCAGGCTGCTATAGGTTTTTACCAATTTGTGATTTTTTAATCTGTTGCCGTTTCTGCCTGCGAAACCATCAGGTTAAGTGCTTGGGCAACATTCAGAGTTTTCCAAAATATACTTTTTACCTGCTTTTAAGGAGAGCCAAAAGCATGTTTTGCCAACAACATTTAAGTGAATGTGAATATTCTGGGAAACTGTTATAGAATTATATAGTAAAAATCCTGTAACAACGCTTTATTTATGATCCATTTGTTAATAGTTGCTGCTATTTGTAGAGCGATAAATAAATTTTGTCGTTCAAGAAATCCTTTTAATGAAAATCTAAATTTATCTTGAGCTTCTGCCGTGACGCTCCACGTTAAGCTTCCACCGAAAGCGAGCGCACTGTCCCTGTGCTAAGTCGATCAGCAGCAAAGCAATAGGGGAAGAGCCAGAGCTTGTTACCAAGAAAGTGGCAGCTTCATCAATGGTAGGTCTTGGTAATTCTGTCAGGACGAAGCAAAACAAAGACAGCTGAGACTAGGGTTTTTTTCAGACCCATATTTAATTCCTTAGTTTGCTTATGAGTAAAGGCATAGGCCAACATTATAGCCTACATCAATAATGTTTTTGTATTATAATACTTTTAATTTGTGTGGAAGATGGCAAGTTATGGGTCACCTTTGATTCACAGCAGTGCCAATCAATTTATTCATTATTTCCACAAGTTTACACTTTGGAAAAAAAACAGTGCTGTGTTTGTCTCTTCGATTCTTATATTGCATGTACATATACAAAGACACAAGCTATAGGCATATGTGTAAATAAAATATTGTTCGGGGACGGGGGTGGGGGTGTTAAAAATGTTTGTTACACCCTAACTCTGACTTAATAGCACATACATAGCTAAAGTCGTTTTTTTTAACTGGACTGGCATGAGTTGGCATCACTTGTCATTTCATTTGTTTCCTTTACCTGTAGACAGTAGTGAAGAAACAAATGTTTGTGCATTACAGGCATACTGGATAACTAGATAGAAAAAATATTTCATGTCCTCTTTGACCACACATGTTCATTTAGGTACAGCACAAAAAGTTATTTAGCAAAATTGTCAGATTTTTGCGCATAATGACTTGTATTAGGCTTTTTGTTTTTTGTTGGGTCTATGCCTCTCCTGCCTCTGTCTCTCAATCCCTCCACCCTCCCTCTCTCTCAATGTGACCAGAATATGAGAAACCACAGTCGTCCCTGGACGCCGTGTCCTCTATGAATCTGTTTGACTTGGGTGGGCAGTATCTTCGAGTAGGCAAGGCCGTGACTCCACCCATGCCCCTACTGACGCCGACCACCCCCGGAGGCTTGCCCCCAGCTGCAGCTGTGGCTGCTGCTGCCGCCACTGCGAAGATCACTGCTCAGGTGATGATGCGCTACACTTCTGTCTTTCATGTTTGTCCTTGTTGCTTGTTGAAATTGTTGTTGTTTTTTTTTTTAAGGTACTCAGCAGATCAGTGCATGTGCGCATGCATGTGTGCATATATCAGGGTTCCCGCGGGGTCTCAAAAAGTCTAAAATTCAAAAAGTGAAATGTAAGGCCTTAAAACGTCTAAAAAAACGCAAGTCTAGGTCTTAAATTTAATTGACCCAAGTCTTAAAATTGTTTCCTCCGTTCATTTAAACCGGCACTAAGCAACATTCTGTTTTTCTCTCACGAGCTCCCTCTAAAGCCCGCTGTATTGCATTGTATTGCACTGCATTCTATTGGAGGCGGTCCGCGCTGCTAAACATTGCAAGTGCTGTATCTACCGCTATTGGCCACGGTGGCGCATTCTACACCGTCCGTTCGCCGTGTAATGACTAATTTTAGCATCCTAAACAGTATGAAACTGATTAATTAAATGAAAAATGTTGCTTAGTGGGCCTTTAAGCATTGTTCACTGAAAAAAATCTGAGTTTTCAGAGAAACATGAAGCTCGCTGCAAAATATGCAAGAAGAATCTACAGTTCAGGGATGCAAACAGCTCGCTTTTCGGCGCCTCGCTTTTTTCCACGTCATTTTGGGTGAGTGTTTTTTTTTTTTTTAGGGGGGGGCGACCAACCAACCAACCAGTTCACTCTAATAATAAATTTTAACCTCTTAAGGCACACCCCTATTTTTCCTTTTTTTCAACACAACGGCATACCCAAATTGAAAGCTTGACAGTTCCTACATAGTTTTAGACTCAGGGATGTGCCTCATACCATTGGAAAGGTGACACCCTCAAGTTTTTTCTAGAGGAATATGTATGTTTCTGTGACATATGGACACAGAGTTATAGAGGTTGGAACTAAGTTTTTTTTTTTCCGGCTCATTTCAAATGTCTATGAACTAACTAAGATATGAAGGTACCATCCATATGATACCCCCAAATAAAAAAAATCTAAGTCCTAACTCCATCTCTCAACCTGTTACACAAAAAAATTGAAGTAAAAAGACCAAAAATATGATTTTTGAATATACATTTTTGAAAAATATGTTTATGCGTTTTGATTGGGACCCCTATGTAAATTCCCATAGAGACTTTTTGTAAACAAGAGGGCCTACTGACATTCAAAAGTTTATAACTTGAAAACCCCTTTGCTTAGAAACATAAAATTGGTTTCAAATGAAAGCCAAGACCCTGGGCTTTCATGTCAGTTTGCTTGATTTGAAGTTACTCCTTCTGGCATTGAATGACACAAGCATAACCATCAAAAAAACAAAAAAGCGGGCGGGGGCGTCCCATATATGGGCGGGTGTGCCATCCGGCAGAATAAATCGGAAACATTTGTTTCCCTCTGCTGGATAGTGGATATATGACATATGGCCAATCTGATTACCGAAGTTCAACTGATGTGCATTATTCTCCTTGACTCTTCTGTTTCCCGGCAAGCGGTGAGATCACCAGAGGTCAGGATATCTATATTTGTTTGGTTAAACATGTGCATATAGGCTTACTTTCTCTGTTATCTATATGGTATTATCTATGGTGTTTGTGGTTACTTTTCGTACGATATCACATAGAACAAAAGGCTAAGAGGCAGATAGACTAATTTTAATTCGCTCAGCATTAAAGTTCGAATTGTATTAGACAAGTTTTAAAAATAGCCTATCATTAACCACCCATTGTCTTGACTTTGCATTAATGAGATAAACGTTAGAAGGCTGACAGAAAGTAAGCTAAATTTCCAAGTAATATATAGCCTATAGGCATAAATTACGACGAGGAATTATGACTGCATGCCTACAGTTTAAAGAAATGCAATCGCTAAACGCATAGTAAGACGAAATTCCTTTTGGTCATTTGGTTTCTTGTTTCCTAATGCTTCTACTGGCTGGTAGGGGCCTAGTGTTAAACCCTAATGAAAGGAATTGACGCCAAACGTGGACGTCTTACAATGAGCATAATGCATTGCATTAGAGGTGGTTTGGAATACCTCTCTCTTTTTTGAGCATACATGCGTTTGCATCCCTGACAGTTAGCGACATTGGGCGTAAAGGCACTGGAGTCCCATGCCAGAGCTGATAAACACCAGCTTGCCAGCTTGTTCATCAGTAAAAATGAAATGTTTTGAGAATATCTGGGATCATATGAATGTTTCGGTCAATGTGTTGTGTTGGTCTTAATTTTCTAACATAATGGTCTAAAAAGGTCTTAAAAATGTCTTAAATTTAACTAAGGCTACACCAATAAAATTAGTTGGTTCTCGGATTTGCCGCTTGAAAAAAATGCAAAATGAAATAAAAATAAAATTGAATTCGAACTCACACAAACATAAAAAACACAGTGGCTGATTGCTGTAATACTGAAAAAAGCATGCTGCGTTCACGTGACGTCGAAAACCAATCAAATCGCGCCTTTCACTTCAGAGTGCAAGAGACATGATATGAGGAAAGATGCCGGTGGATCCTGCTAGGCCACTGTTTGCAATTATTAGAATATTTTATCAGAAGAGAAAAACATTTGACAAGTGCGTTGAAATTACAGAGGATGAGAACTTTGCGCAGTTGTACTCACTCACGGTGTCGAGAGCAGTCTGCTTGTGCAACTCTGTGGAGGTTTCATTGATTGAGAGGCGAAAAAAACCCATTGAAAGTGTTTCGCCATCAAAATCAATCAATAAATAAATGAATAGCATGTGCCAACACACTCACATCCTCACGCGCGCGCGCGCACACATACGCTTCTTTCTCATACAAAAAAATAGTCTCTCTTCTAGATTCACGTGACTGCACGTTGATGAATATTCATCTCCGCTTAGATTCACAAACAATTACATAAATGACAAACCGTCAAACCTTTACATAACATAGAATGACAGAATTATGAATTTGTACATTGCCTAAAACTTGCATTACAAAAAGTGTGCTGTGAGGTGTGAAAGTTAAGTTTATAAATTAGGCCACATTTAGTTTTTCCTTAACACATGAGTAAATGTCTTTAATGAACATTGACTGTGAATGTGCTAATTTACCTTCAGAACATTTTTTTATTTTTATTTTGCTCGATCGCTCCAAATTTTTCCTGAAAAAATCCGAGAACCAACTAATTTTATTGGTGTGGCCTAACGGAAACCTGCAAGAACCCTGATATATCTTGTTTTGTGTAACCTGAAAATCTATAGCAGGTTCAGACCTGCCAACCAGTATGCATTTTTAATTTTGTATGCAATGGCCCTCTGGTACAACAAAAATATATCAAGTGAGAAGCTGAGGCGGCAGCAGCAGCATTGACCTGTCAAGTCCCTCACCCCTCCCTACATCCTGGGGAAGTCTTTATGTTAGTTTGTGACCTGCTAAATAGAAAAATAGGTGAAGTTTATTCAGTTTGTGTTTTTTTTGAGCTTACACATTTTTCAGTATGTTTGCTATTTTAAATAGTCTAGTCAACATGCCTGTCTTAGACTTAAGTACTTTTTATTTTGTATTTGATATACATCAACATTTACCTGTGTGACCTGACTAGTGCTACAGATACTAATATTCTAGGCAATATGGGTTATGGAAACCAAGTTTCTGTAAAATATTGACTTGTCTGTTTTATATCAAAGATCAGTTATATGCCCCTAGTCTGTTTGGTTATGGTTTTATTTTTTTCACATCAACAAGGTACTACTCAAACATAAGATTCAGGTTTGGTAGATCTGTAGATTGGTCAGAGTAAGCTTGTGTGCTTCAAAAAATGTATTGCATTAGTTTCTTGATGAATTTCCAGTTGCACAGTAATGGCAATTGCCATGGGACTGTGCTTTTCATCCACATGTGAATACAGTTTTTGTGGTTTGCCCTAGGAGGCTGTGGCAGGAGCATCTGTACTAGGGTCTCTGGCCAACCCAGCCCAGATCCTCAGCCAACAGATGGGACTCCCACAGGCTGTGCTGGCAGCCCAGGCCCCTGGCCTCATCACAGGTCTGTTCTGCATTTACATACTTAAGAACACCTAACTAGTGCAGTGTTTGTTTTTTTGGTTTGTGCGATAAAAAAAACATATAATTTGTTCGGCCATCCTTGAAGGTTGTCTCTTAGGCCCATGTGAAGAGTAACTAACTAAAAACATCATCTTCTGTTAAAACATAATTACTGATGTTTTGAGGACTTGTTTTCTTTAAAAACAAATGCTCAAGTGTCTGTCTGCACAACTGATTGTCATCCTCTGAGAGAGTCACCTGACCTTGGCAATAGCTGATGAGTTGCAACTGGCCTCTTAACACCATCCTGTTTCTCCCTTGCAGGAGTAACCCCTGCTCGGCCTACTCTGCCTGTAGTGCCCCAGGTAGGGCTGGTAAACCCAGTACTGGCGACTCCGCCCATCACATCCGCAATCGCTGCTGTCGCCACAGCAACAGCGGCCAGTCTGCCGGCCGAGGCAAAGAAGGATGGCGATGAGGCACGCAGTGGGGAGCAGGATGAGCAGCCACAGCAAGATGGGACTGGACAGGAGACGCTGAGCGACCAGGAACACCTGAGCATTTCTGGAAGCAGTGCACGACATATGGTCATGCAGAAGCTGCTTCGCAAGCAAGAAGTAAGCCTCAAGAATTTTTTTTTTTTTTTGCTAATGCCACTAAATTTCATTTTGAATAAACCGGACAAACAGGGAAACTACCAAGCAGAATTTAGCCTAATTCCTCTCAAGCTGACACAAATGCATATGCAACTACTGGTATTATTTCACTATGTTGTTTCATGCCCATTTCTGACAGGGTTCGTACATTTTGTCATGGAGTTTTCCAAGTGAAGAAAAAAGAAAGTTTTGGAAACTTGCCATGGTCATAGAAATGAATTGATAAAAATGTGAATGAACCCTGCATGATTTTATGGCTTTTTTGTGTGTTTGTCTTCTACTTTGTAGTCAAGCGTTATGGTCTTGCGGAACATGGTGGGTCCCGAAGACATTGATGATGACCTTGAGGGAGAGGTGACGGAAGAGTGTGGCAAGTTTGGGGCCGTCAATCGGGTTATCATCTACCAAGAGCGGCAGGGTGAGGAAGATGACGCAGAGATCATCGTCAAGATATTTGTGGAGTTTTCGGAGGCGGCCGAAATGAACAAGGCCATTCAAGCCCTGAACAACCGTTGGTTTGCGGGTCGCAAGGTGGTGGCTGAGGTGTACGACCAGGAGCGGTTCAACAACAGTGACCTATCTGCATAAACTGTCTATGGAAAAAATGGAAAGTGAAAATTGATGGCCATTGCTGATACTTCCCATACCCATCCTGTCCTGATGGCCGTTGCTCAAACTTGCCCAGCCGAAGTCACTGCTGCTAGAGATTTGAGCCTCTTTTAAACGTGTAATTATTTTTTTATTGATGTTAATATTATTGATGATCCTATTCACTGGGATTGGCAAAGAAAAGAATACGTGCGCCTCATGGATTTTTTTTTTCTTGTACTGGTCACGTACTGTGAAGGGTTTTCTTTCCTTTTTTTTTTTTTTTGTATTACGTTGCAGTTTTGTTTTCTAATCGAGAAAGAAGTTAAGGTTTGCTCCTCCCCCTTGTCTTTTTTTTTTGTTTTGTTTTTCTTTTTTTTTCTACAAATGCCAGCATTTTGTCCACTAGCATTGTGTTAGAACTCAGAACATTGTGTGCTGAGTACTTAGACCTATTGGTTTCAGATTTCCCAGAACAATAAATTCTCAAGTATGTTAACATTTGCGTGGTGAATTGTGCCTTTGTTTAATATCTATGCATCTCTATCTTGCATTACATTATTATCTGATGGACTATTGGGAATGCATATTTGCTCAATAGCAAACTCAGAAATGTTGACTACACTGTACTTGAAAATGTCATCTAAAGTCCTTGAGGGTGAAATTCATCTTAGTTGCGAAAAGTTTTGCAAAATCAGTGTAGAAGTCGTCGGTAGCTTTACTTAAAAGGCCTATTGGGATGGATTGGAGTATTTTGTTGACCTTTAGTTAAGATTTAAATGAAAGATTTGGAATGAATGTGGTAATCATACTAAAAAAATTGTTTTAAACAGTTTAAATACACCTGAATACATCACAATGTCAGTGTAATAAAAAAATAATCAAAATTCTGTTTTAGAACTGCCAATATACAGTTATGGTTACATAAGGTTTTCAAGCTTGATGCTAGGAATTTATGAAGTGCTGTTCATAGGAATTTAACCCTTTTCATGCCAAGTGTTTAGTAGCAGGTTTCTCATTCTAAGCATACAAATCTGATCTTGTCACATGCTTCACAATCAGAGTGCTGAAGGAAATGATCTAATCCTATTGCTGAGCCACAGGGTGCTCTATTCCGGGTATGTTTTTTCTGCTAGACATAACCGCTGCTGACTAAACCCACGTTTGTTCCGTCAGTCCTGAGACTCATTTGATAGGCCAATAGTATAGATGGCTTGATGCTCTTCCTTCCTCAATATAGAGTTGGCAAGTGAACCACGTCATTCTGTATGCAGCGGGTTAGCATTTTCCAACTTCCGGTTCCTAAGCGAAAACTCCTATGGGAAAATGAATGGCTCAAATAACAAAACAACATATACAACAAATATGGCAGTGTCTGACCTACAAGGACCTAGGCATTTGTTTTTCATCAATAAAATGAGTAGCAACATAGTCCGTGTGTGTTTTTTTAGACGCATTGTAACGATGATAAATGAATTGCTATCCCTCTGCTAACAACGAAAAATTAAGGACTACATGGAGTTGTCTCTTACCTTTGACGTCATTTTCTAAAATGATTTAAAATGCAATACGTTCTTTAATTACAATGATTCAGTGTAAATTACAACGGTCAACAATTGGCAAATCTTTCACAAAGCTTGTTTTAAAAAACTGCAGGATGACATGTTTTCGAGCGCAGTTTTGTATAGCTCTGGTTACCATGGTGACCACGGGCTAAGCGCCACTAACTTGTAGTCAAAAGGGCTTTCGGCTTTAGCCTAGGGATAGCAACATCTTATTTATTTTGTCATTAGACTGCAAATTTGCAAACCCATCGCCCATTATATGTTTTTTTTAACATCCTCCATCGAATGCGGAGGTCGTCAACTCACGTGCTTTTGCTCACACCTTATTTGAGACGGAGCTCCAAAATTAACATTGGATTTCCCATAGGGGAAAAACCTTAGGAACCGGATGTCGAGAAATGCTAACAAGAAAAACTACAGGCTTCCGGGTCACTTGCCAACTCTATTGGAATTTCATGCAAGGGAGACGATTTATTAAAGTATTTTGGAAATTCTCGCATTGGACCAGGAAATAATTGTGTTACCATACAATTTAGTGTTACCAAAGATCAACCGTCTCTGGTGTTGCCAGTAAATTCGACGTCCACTGGATTTTAGAAATGATTGATATATCTTTCAGGGAAATGGCAAAAATAATTAGATGTTGGTGGGATAGTAGAAGTTGCTACTTAAATTGTACATTCTGGAAGATTTTATCTCACTGAAAATAATAGGAATGATTCGACTAAGCGTTTTTGCTACACTGGGACCCTAATAATGCAGTGCACTTCCGGAACCAGAAAGCAGAGTAGCGGACTGGCGCGAATTTGAATGCTATTAGAAGGTCAGTTTGACTGAGTTAATTACTCATCTTTTAACAACTGTGTACAGATCAACTTTAGGCATGTTAAGTGTTTAAGGACGCACCCACCAGTGCATACTGAAAGGACACCCAATGTTCTCGAGAACACAACGAATTTTGATGCACCGCCGACACGGCGCAAGCCAACTGGGCTTTTGTTAGCTTGCTGACAGCTTTTGGTGTCGTGAAGTCTGCGGAGAAAGACACCCAACATCCACAAATAAATGCCCATCAATGTTGACAAGGAAAAATCTGTAAGTTACTTAACTTACACGTTTCCAATACACTAACTCAATTTGGCATGAGTCAGTGAAATGAATTGCATAGTTGGTATACTAAGGTCTGGAATTGGTCAAGTATTGTTAGCTATTGCGGGCTTCCTCATGAAAAGCTAATGTTAGCATTATCTGTAGTAAATTAAACGTCATTGTTATTCATAATAGTTCATACCTCGAACCTCGAAGCACTTAAGATAAACCAGTTGATAATCCCACTGAATTACATGTTTTGTAGCGAATCATGTCACCGTCTAAAAATGATGGCTTTGTCGTGAAGTTCGTAGAACGCAATGGTCAGAAAAGCAAGCTATCTTCTCAAGCTTACGAGGTAAGACTTTTTGCCGGTGAAGCATTCAGCCTAAACACTTGTAAGAGCATAGACTTGGGTTTCTGTTGTTTCCACTGTGTTTTTTCATGTTGATGTAGGTTTGTTATTTTTACAGGCGATTGTGGAACTGCAGTCAGAGAAGTATGTTCACATCATTGATGAAGAGGAGGCTTTGCAGCTGAGCAACAATGACAAGTCATTGTTTGTGTTCAGTGACTTCACTAGTTCTGCATTTGAACGCTGCAGGGAGGTCTGTGTCATCTTGAACACATGCATATAAACTCTGAGTCTTCCTCCAGTAACCATTTATCTCTCCTTTTGTTCTCACTAGTTGGGCTGCAGAATTGTCAGTCCTCTTGTAGTCCTGCACTGCCTCCAGCAGCAGCGCTGTGTACCCAAAGCGGAGAAACCAGTGTACAGTATGGCCATGGCTGATGTTACCATCTCTTGCACTAGCTTGGACAAAGAAACCCGGGTAGAGTGTTTTGGCATCCTGCTGTGCCTTTCCTTGCAAGGTTAAAAGAGTTCCTGTGCAGCCATAAAAAAATATGGAATCAAGTGTAGATATCTATAGCAGTACAGTTGGTACGTGCGTGAGAAATGCCAGCATGAAGTCCATGTATACCTTACACCTTGTCATACTTCCCCTCCAGTCAGATGTGATGAACCTGGTTGAACTCATGGGTGGTCGTGTTTACCGTGATCTCAACGTGAGTGTGACGCACCTGGTGGCAGGTGAAGTGGGCAGTAAGAAGTATCTGGTGGCTGCTAGCTTAGGAAAACCTGTTGTTCTACCAACCTGGGTTAAAACATGCTGGGAAAAATGTCAGGAGAGGTAGGTGAAAAAGGAAAGAAAACCCTCTAATGTGTAAAAATAAGATAAAGTCAATTATGTAATTACACAATCATCTACATTCTACAAAAGGGTATATATTTAAATTTGGAAAATAATGTACCTAGTGCATAATTTGATTTATCATCTTAGAAGTTATTTTCTAACTGGTAATTTTAAATTTTCTGACTTGGCTTTTTTTTCCTGTGTTCAGTCTGTTCCAGCATTCTGACCTGCGAATGGAGGACTACCTGTGTCCCATACTGCAGGGCTGCACTGTCTGCGTGACAGGCCTGTCCACTGTGGAGCGGAAGGAAGTGCAGCGTCTGTGTGAACAGCATCACGGTCGCTACACAGGCCAGCTGCGCATGAATGAGTGCACACACCTCATAGTCAACGAGCCTACAGGTGGGTCTGGTCATCATAAGTATTTAGACAGGAAGAATTCTAATTTCCTGAGCCTTCTGGTTGTTGTTGTTGTTGTTGTTTTTGTGGCAGCCTTTAACATCAAATCCTTATGTGTCATGCTGTTAATATCCTGTCATTTTCTTTGTGTACTATAGTTATCTATGAGGGAAAAATATAAAAAAAAAATAATATATTTTTTTTATGATACTTTATTTCTCTAATAACAGTATTGTGTACATCTCTGGTTTTATGTGATTCTTCTCTTTCTCTGTCTCTGTCTCTCAGGTCAGAAGTATGAGTGTGCACGACAGTGGAATGTCTATTGTGTGTCCATCCACTGGCTCTTTGACAGTATTGAGAAGGGCTTCTGTCAGGATGAGAGCTTGTATCAGGTAGAACGAGGGGCTGAGAAGTCAAACCGTCCTAACACCTCCACTCCCACTGGCTCAGGCAGAAGCAGACCACAGGGTGAGCAAAGCACAAAGAAGTGGATGATTTTTGAGCCTAATCAAACATTAAAATTGCTCTTTGGTATCCAATAGATTTCCAGTAACATTACACTTTTTCATTGCATCTCTTTCACTCTAGTTAATGTGTTTAGTTTTTTTTTATACTTGGAAAAACCACATTTTGAAATTTAACAATTTTAATTCCAGATGGGCCATCTCTGCTTGGCCTGAGTAACATTCCTAATGCCAGCATGACTGTGAACGACACAGCCCTCACTACAGCAGCAAGCAGTCGCCTGGAGACGACTGATCCTATAGACGCTTTTGACATCACAGTGTGTCAAGATGAGGACTTGCTCGATGGCTGCAAGGTAAAAGTATAAGTTGCCATAGGGGGTCATCCATTTGTACCAATATTGTGTTCACCACACTAGCAGAAATATAGTGAATGCAGAAAACTAGGCCTTTGTTGGTTAAACTTTATTTCTGTGATCAGATTTTATTTTTTCATGTTTTTCTAATTTAGTTAATTTAAATACTCTGACCCCACAAGCAGGAAATGGTCAAGAGAAATGAAAGATGGCTGTCATTTAATCTCTCCACATAGCTCTACTTGTGTGGCCTGTCTGGGAAGCGATTGGAAAAACTCCGCCGCTTGGTTAACTCTGCAGGGGGCCTGCGCTTTAACCAGCCAAGTGAAGAGCTAACACACGTTGTCATGGCAGACCCTGACCCTGACATCAAAAACTTCCTCAGTAAAATGACACACAGGTCTGAACTACCAAAATATGTGACATGTTTATCATTATTACTATTGTTGTTGTTAATATAGGGCTTTTGCAATGCAGGAGATGTGGTCAAAATAACAAAATCCAGACATGAAAGCAAATGCAGAATCAAATGGAATTTGCCTTTTTTTATTTTATATCTAAAATAGGCAGACAGAAAATATTATCATTTTATTAACACTGCATGAAAAACGCACAGAAAGTGCAATACACACAACAAACTATATAAAACTGGTCCTCGATTTTAAAATTACTGGTCCCCACCACAAAACAGTTTTTTTTTTTTTTTCTTTTGTGTAGGCTACTCACGGCAAATCTGACAAAACATGACTGCATTTTTACTACCAAACACTAGTCAATGACGACCTGTCTGCCATTAAGGCTACAATTAAACTACCTTCTCTTTGTTTTTCGCACGCTCTGTCAACATTTTCATCTCCTGCCTCCTTCCTCTTCTCACCTTTTCCTGATCCCGACGTCTATCCTAACCAGTGCATCATTTTGATTTTAGCTTATTACGCTATCCAGCTCAGTCCTCTTTGCTCATCCGATATTTCCTATTTCTTGTTTGTATTTTCATGCTCTCGTTGTTGAGTGGACTCGCAAACCGAAGCATAGGCTACGGTATCTGCGCGCTGCTGCCAAATATATATAAAACGTCACCCGTAGTGTAGTGTTTATGTGAAATGTAGGACGGAGGGGACAAACAAGCCAGAGTGTCTGACATGATTTGCATGATTGGCTCATGCATCACCGGTCAAAGTTTTTCTCAATACCCGCCAAAATGATTTTTAACCCGCATTAGGCGGGTTGGCGGGTGTTAATTTTGAACCCTGATTATATTATTTATGACAATAACATATCCTACCGACTTGTAGAGGGCATAAAAAGACCACTCTCAACTCAAAGGCGGACCCAGGCCTTGTGTGGGGACAATTTTTGACTCCTGCCCAGTGAGTCAGGAGGGCAAATGTCACATTGATTCTGTGTTTCTATGCCCGTGTTTCTGTAGTTTGTAGGTGTTTTTCTGGTGTTGGCTCTCACTGTTCTGTAACTTGATCCCCTTACAGGCCTCATGTGGTAACTGTGCAGTGGTTGCTGGACAGCCTTAGTCGCCGCAGCCTACTGCCAGAAGAGGGCTACTTCCACCCATCCAGCCTGCCTCTTGCCCCAGCTCCCATGGACCTCCCAACAACACGCACATCTGCCCCACGCTCCCGCCACCCTATAACCACCCCACCCGTTCCCAGTCCAGGTCGAAACCAAAAGGCTGACGATGACCTCCTTTCTCAGTACATGAACAATGACTCTACTGTTGGTAAGACTGATTATGTCACCTGTCATCTGTGTGGGTGTGTATTGGTTTGTAGGCAAGATTATTACAGGTGGCGCATTCTACACCGTTCGTTCGCCGTGTAATGACTCATTTTAACATCCTAAACAGTATGAAACGGATTAATTAACCCCTTAAGGCACACCCGCCCATATAACCTACACGTATTTCACAGAATACACATCTGTATGCCTGCTGATCTTCAGAGGCAGGTACTCTGAAATAGTATTGATGGTAGTAGCATTGCTTAGGCTGTGTTATTCTCTTTCTTGTCTGCAGTGGAGCTACCACAGCTAGATGAAAGCAGAACTACCATGAAATCCAGCGATAGGCCTTTTGTCTCGGCCACAGATCCTGCTCCAACCTCAGCTCCAGACCAACCCCAGGACTCCACACTATATGAGCCAAGTGAAGGAGGCCTGTTTGCGGGAAAGCACTTCCTGCTGGTGGGCTTTGGCCTGGAGGCAGAGTCACAGTTGTCTCAGCTAGTAGAAGAGCACTCTGGGAAGTTGCTGGTTGGCCGCTGCAGGCTGGTGGCAGACTATGCTGTCGTTCCTCTGCTTGGCTGTGAGGTGGAGGCAACAGTTGATGAGGTTGTCACCGATACTTGGCTGGTGAGAATTTTAGTCTTCCACTGCATGATCTGTCATAATCTTTATTGTTTTAATACTCCTCTGTATCAGTGTAAGTTAGCACATGCTACACTAATCAGGGCCTGAATTTTGGCGCGGAATTGCGGGTATTTTTAAATCCCCGCACCTTCAACGCTTCTAATGCGGGAGGTTCCCGCACTCATCCCCGCACTGCCTCAACTGACCTCAATGTTGTAATGGATCAATGTGAACACGAAACTATTAACCACATTCACACAGATCCATTTTTACATTTATGTAGCCTAAAGAAAGATTGTCCGTTCGTCGATTGATCTCTAGGTTACTTTATTTGAACCACATCCCCCTCCGTGGCCACACACAAAGACACAGAAGCAGGAAGAGACAAGCCAGTGCGCTCGCTCTCTCTGCTAAACATTCTTACAGCCATGAAAACATGGACCGCTGGCTGAAACTAGATGGATGTTTCACCCGCTAAAAGAAATACAGCAGTGTGAGTGTAGACGAGAGAAGTTATGTTAGCAATGTAGCACAGGAGAAGCCAAAAGATAAGTTTCAGGTGGCCTGGCTAGAAATATATCCTTGGCTTGAATTTATGACGGTGAAATGACCTGCTCAATTTGGAAAGACAATGGCCCTTCCACTTTTAAAAGCAAAGGCTTCAAGACGACAACGTTACATGTGCTCTATGTGATGCTGAATTTAGCGCAATTTCATTTTTGTGTCAAGGCATCTCTTTCATCGGCTTGCTTTTTACCCCCTGATGTTTGTTTGAGTATACCGCTCTGGATTGTGTATTACCGTCCCTGTGTTGTCTTTTGAAACAGTTTTTTTACAATGTATTCAGGAGGCAAAAAGTTAGCCAATCAAGGGGATATACCTACGATTTAAGACAAAAATAAAATTGCACTGAAATCCTGCTGCATCTCAGAGAGCACCATTAATTCGCCACGCAAATAGCGTTTCCTATACCACAGCCATAGTTTGTTCCTTCTGTGTTTTATCTTTAATTTGTTAAACTGAAACACACAAATAAAACATCCTTAAATTCATATAAACGGTATAGTGTTGGTATATTACTACATACAGCATAACTAGCCATGACTTAATTTCTGTTAAAAATATTTACTTTGAATTATGGCACCATCATTACTTTCTTACATTAACAAAAATCAGAAGGCACGTAGGCCTACAGGATATTGCTCTTAATTTGCAAAAAGATTAACTATGACACTTCTTGAAGGATCACTGCAATGTCACATTGCCTTGTTTATTTCAGTTATCCTAAACAGAGAAAAGGAGGTAATATTAACCTACACTACTAGAAATGACCAGGAAGTGGCACTCGAATAACACAGATCATTTCTTATAGAACTTGACATGTCTTTGTGATCTTCTTAGACAATGACGCATAGTGTTAAAAAGAATTTGAATAGAATACCATGAATTATTGAATGAATACCATGTTTAAAACTATGTTAATAAAGAACTGTCAGATTTCTTTTATTATTTTTGTTTAAATGAGACACTTAAAGAATAGTGCATGAGTGAATGAGGGAAGAAGCAGCTGTTTAACCCAATACTTAGAAGATTGTAAAATTAGTGGCACACTACCTTTCAAAACACTTCCTAGAAATGCACTCACTTGAAAAATGTTGCTGGCACTCTCATACAGTAGGCTACATTTTTGCATGTTACTGTGTAGATGGCAGACAAGACATCTAATGACCTCATTAAGGCCCAAGTGAATATACATAGTTGTTGTCAAAGAAATAGACAAAAGTTATAGCTCACGAGTAGTTTCACCCCCAAACTTTGTAAATCCCCCCCAAACTCTGTAATTCCCCCCAAAGTTGCCCATGGAGGGAGGGGGGATCCCCCCCATTTTGAAAAATGAAATTCAGGCCCCGCTAAGGATGCACCATAGTAATTTCAAGATTTATCGATACAAATGTATATTTGTGAAGTTAACTTTCAGATCTCGGAGGGCGTCAGGTTGTTATTTAATGAAATGATTGTGTCGTGTTTAGCATAGCTTATTGTTGTGTGCTGTTTTTGTGTGTTTGTTAAGGCCATGTGTGTGGAGCAGCAGTGTGTCTTGGAGCTGTCCTCACACCCTCTCTTCACACCAGTGGCCATGTTGGAAGGCAACTCCCCTCTCAAGGGCTGTGTGCTCTCCTTCAGCCAGTTCACTGGCGCTGAGAGGGAATCCCTCATTGAACTGGCCAAACACCAGGGTGCCAGGTGAGTCCTCCTGAGCCTGCCCATACACACATGATTACATGCACACACACACACATGCATATTTGAGGTTTTTTAATTAAGGCTGCGACTGTTTATTACTGCTTATTCTCTCATCAGTCCAAAATGTTAGTTCAATTACTTAGATATTGTGTGTGAATGTGTGAATGGCTCTTCTTTTGTCCACATTCCAATGGTATTTGTTTACACTCATTACTCAACAAGTAAGCCAGAAAGTTCAGCTGTGTAATGGAAATGTTGAATGTCAACAATGACTACTACTTGTGATGGAAATGTGAAATGTCAATGATGACTACATGGCATGTGTTTAGAAGTTAATACTCATAGCAGCAAATAATATGTTTCCGTTTTTGGAACATGCTGCAAATACATGCACCCTTTTGTTTTCTTATTTGCTCTAAGGACTGCTGCTGCAATGAATTGAGCACAGGTTTCTGCAAACTGTATTACTTCCCAAAGTCAGTACAAAAGCATACTATTTATACAAAGAAACCTTTTTTGATGCTTGTAATATGTTTTTGTTTGGGTAACGTCCAATATAATGTGTAGTGTAATTAAGGCCACACCAATAAAATTTGTTGGTTCTCGGATTCGCCGCTTGAAAAAAATGCAAAATGAAATAAAAATAAAATTGAACTCAAACTCACACGAACATAAATAACGGCGTGGCTGATAGCTATAATACTGACAGCATGCTGCGTTCACGTGATGTCGAAAACCAAATCGCGCCTTTCAATTCAGAGCGCAAGAGACATGAGAAGTTTGCGCAGTTGTAGGCTACTCACGGTTCCGAGAGCAGTCTGCTTGTGCAACTCTGTGGAGGTGAGTTTGATATTTCATTGACTGAGAGGCGAAATAAAAACCCATCCAAAGTGTTTCACCATCAAAATCAATCAATCAATAAATGAATTAATAAATGAATAGCATGTGCCTATTCACATCCTCGCGCGCGTGCACACACACACTTCTGTTTCTCATGCAAAAAAATCGTCTCTTTTCTAGATTCACGTGACTGCACGTTGATGAATATTCATCTCCGTTGCGCTGATCACTGAGTTTTAGTCACTATCTAATTGCTATCTGGTGAATCAATGCGATTTTGATGTTCTAATGCCCTGTGATGAACTGTGACAAAATGGGTTTGAACGTAGGCTACAGGAGGTAATCTACATTGTATGTCATACCTCAATTCCACAGCCAGCCTGCTTGGTGCTTAGATTCACAAACTCTTAAATAAATGACAAACATTTACATAACATAGAATGACAGAATTATGACTTTTTGTACATTGCCTAAAACCTGCATGACAAAAAGTGTGCTGTGAGGTGTGAAAGTTAAGTTTATAAATTAGGCCACATTTAGTTTTTCCTAATCACATGAGTAAGTGTCTTTAATGAACATTAACTGTGAATGTGCTAATTTACCTTCAGAACATTTTTTTATTTTTATTTTTATTTCGCTCGCTCGCTCGCTCCATATTTTTCCTGAAAAAATCCGAGTACCAACTAATTTTATTGGTGTGGCCTAATTTATTTTAATTCTGTTAGCATGTAGGCAGGTTTGATTTGTGGCTCTCGCTAATGCTGGCCACTGTATTAAGTATCTCCTATTTCTGCCTATTTGGGACAAAACAGGGCTTGGTTATAAAATGATAGACCAAAAGGATGGGATTTTTTAGATCTTCAAATTGAATCAAAAGTCAAACCTAAAACTTGGCTGGTCAAGTTATTACTAATTGAAAACAGAATATAGAAAATTAAATCAAAATTCACCACTGATAAATAGTCCACCCAATGGGATTCCTCCCATCATGCCCTGATGAAGACCCAGTGAGGGTTGAAACCGGTTGGCGTATTTTAACTTACTATGCCCCAGCTTTAAATAAAGGGTTTTTACTTAATTCATCCTTGTATCAATGCTTGAGTAGCCTGAAGTTAGACCCAGTAGCCACCACAATTTTACGAAAGAGTTTTTTCTACTTCAGGAGCACCAGGCATACTTTGGAGTTTTCCAGCCTCTACCAAGAGCACTCAGTTTTTTCAATTAGCCTAACATTCAGGACGTTTCTAGATACTGTAAGTAGGACGTATTTATACTGCCCAGCTCTATTTTTAACTCTGAAAGTAAATGATGTAATCAAACAAGACGGTTATCACTTATGTTTTTGTACTTGTCGCCATTTATTTTATATTTTTTGTCTACCTTGCCATCCTTGTCACTGCAGTGTCCAAGATTTCTTTGTGCGTACAGCCAACCAGAGGAAGGGCATGTTGGCCAGCACTCACCTGGTCCTGCAGACACCTGAGGGGACCAAGTACCAGGCTGCCCAGAAATGGGGTTTGCCTGCTGTTACACTGCGGTGGATCCTCGAGTCAGCCAGATTGGGTTGCAAGGCTGATGAGCAGCGCTTTCTGGTGGATCTGCCACCTTCTCCAGGTCAGATTTCAAGCTCAGTTAGCCATCACCCAAGCTACCTCTTCCGGCATTGCTAGCAACTGTTCTTAATAGGTGTTGCTTTAAAAAATATAGAAAAGTTTTAGTGAGCATATCGTCATCTTGCAAAATTAGTAAAATAGAATATACTGTACTAATACTGATGGGTACTGAAGTACAGATGAAAACTGATTGCCTTTTGGTGAACTTCACCTGCCAACCTGTACGCACTTTGCGTAGCAGATACGCATTTAAACATCTAACTACGGTGCTACGATTTGTCACTTCATAATACGCGAAAAGCCATTGATTGACTTTGGGTTCAGCTCGCACTAGGCAACTCGTACGCATTGGGCTGCAACACGCTGGAAACGTGCTGGACTTCAACCAATCATAGTGCTAGTTTTAAACTGCAAATACGCTACAAGAAAATTGAAGAGGTGTTAAAAAGAAAGTAACAAACTTTGTTTCCATCTTCATAACGTTGCTGGTTTTACATGGGAGGATGGTGCTAAACATTGTTTCAAAGGTCATTGGCCAAAGTATGGCAATTATAAATTTGAATAAGGCTGCCAAGTAGGCTATGTTCACACAAGTGCCTGCGGTAGCCAGTAAAAAAAACACGACGAGGGATAGGATGTGTGCCTATCAAGATGAATGGCCATGCCTCCGTCCCTCTAAACTGCTTAATCATGTGTTTTGCACAGTGTGCAATTATGATTTTGATGTTGACCATCAAGGAGCAAAAGGTTAGCATTAGTAGGCCAGCGTAAAAACGCTTTCATTTGTATACATAGGCCATTCTTTTTTCTTAATTAGACCATCATGTGCGCCTTTAAAACCTGCAGTAGGCTAATTATCCATAAATGACAGTGCTTTCCAGCACAACACAATACTGCAACTGCATAGCCTATGTTTCAATGAATATGGTTATAATATTAAGGCTGTAGGCAATTATAGGTTAGGCCCCAGTATAATTTATTTTTACTACAAAGGGTAGTGTTTGTCACATGGAAAACGTAGTGTTTCTCTCCCCAGAAAGGCCAGGTCATCAGGCTATGAGGCAAAGCTATCACAGTGAAGTGTTAAATGTCAAAAGAGGCATAGCATGATATTTGGGATTCTTTGTTATTTATAATGTTCAATATATTTAAGACATGTACTGCAGGACAATATTTTTCAGTTTTTTGGATTACCTCTGCTACCTTTTGTCAAATATCTTCGTGAAAACAGTGGAACACACAAAAAAAAAAAATTGGAACAAAAATTGAAATTGTGTTAAAGCACAGAAAAATGTGGAATTAATTGCTGTCATTTAAAGATTTCAAGGTCTGTAGTTTATCTAGATACTGTATGGTCTTAAGTGGGAACTATGTAGATACAAATTGAGCATGTGAACTTACTGATATGTGCCTGACATCACATAGCGTTGAGCACATATACCAATGTTGTAGACTGTGGTTGATTTGTAACTTCAATTGATGCTGATCACTGTCAATGGTAAAAGTAAATGCCACAAAAAGTAATTATCTGAAGGAGACATGAATAGTGCCCGATAATCTTTCATAAAATGATGGCAGTCTCAAATCATAAATATAGAAACCAAGAAAGAGTAACATAAGTAGGCACGCTCAAACTCAAAAAAAAAAGTCTTGGTCATTGCTTTGGGTGTGAGGTAGAATTAACAGTTCAGGAGAAAATGCACTCACTAGCCATTTCTCATAATAGAAAAGTGTCTCTTGCATCATGCCATAACCACAAACAAGTTTCAGCATCAAGCAGTCGTTAGTGTGTGACTGTGGCAGTGGCACACACTGAGGACAGATTGATGCCAAAATGCATTTGTGGTTAGGGCATTGTGCAATAAACACTTTTCTATTATAAAAAGAAGCTAGTGAGTGCTTTTTTCCCCACCAAGAAAAAGTAAAACATTCCTGTCCCAAATTTGTGAAGTTGAAGTTTTAGGTATGTTAATTCAGGGAGTAGTCCGATACAATACACTAATGTGCTTGAAGACTGTGAGTAATACATAATCTAGATATTTGTTTCTGGTTCATTTGAAAAACTTTTCTCCCCGAAACTTAGTTGTTTGCCTGCTGGTCTATTTTTTTTGTCATCAATAGACCGCAGCGAGGGCAGTTTTGTGGGGGGTTCGCAGAAGGTTTCTGTTCCAGTACCCACTCGACAATCCCCAGACTTTCCCATACTGGGACCACAGAGTGCCGGGGCAGTGACGCCACTCGACACCAGTCGCCTGCAGAGCCGGGCTGTTCGCTCTGCCCTGCGAAGAGTTAAAAGTCAAGGTGGATTAGAGGTCATAGAGGGCTCTGACACAGGCACACCACTGGGCCAGGAGGGGCAGGATAAAACGCCACTTCAGAAAGAACCACGCACGCTCCAGCTGGACACGCCTTCACGCTTTCTCAGCAAACAACAGCTGTTCAAGCCCAATTTTGATACCAAGGCAAGTTGCCAGCATGAGCTACCAGTTCTCTTGTCACACTGTGACACTTGTGACCCCTCACAGACTTCTCTAACTCTTAACAGTCAATTTTAGTCCATATTTTATTTGCTCATCCATCTATATTTTATTATGCTTGTACCAATGTTGTGAACACATGTCTCAAAATCACCAATTTTTAAAAAACAACTGGCTGAAGTAGAGACTCGCTGCAATTTTGATTTGCTGTTGAGGTATCATTTTTTAATGGCAAGATTCAGTAACATTATCCAAATGTTGGGTAAATTCTGATTAGTTCATGAGAATCACAGCAGAGTTTAAAGGCCCATTATGCAACATTTTTCATTTAATGAATCCGTTTCATACTGTTTAGGATGCAAAAATGAGTCATTACACGGCGAACAAACGGTGTAGAATCCACCACCGTGGCCTATAGCGGTAGATACAGCACTTGCAATGTTCATTAGTGCGGACCGCCCCCAATAGAATGCAGTGCAATACAATGCAATACAGCGGTCTTTAGAGGGAGCTTGTGAGAGAGAAAAACAGAACGTTACTTAGCCCCTCTTTAACTGAACAGTGAAGATAACATTAGGTCTGAGCCATTATACCAGTACAATGCAAAATAAAAATGTGAAATGAATGAAACAGAATGGTGCACTTCAGTGGTGTAGAACAGGTTTGTTTTTCGCCCGTCAGATACTCGACGAAGCACATTTTTTGTAAAACATGCAAGTGGACCGTTGTTGCAAAGAGAGGAAACGCCACTAACGTATTTCATAGTTTGAAGCACTTCTTGGAGTACAACAAGGCTGTAAAAACTAGGGTTTCAAGTTAATGGTGCATTAACACAACCTTTTACCGTGATTGAAATAATTATCGCCATAAATGCATGTATAGTGTTGGTGAATAACAACGCATATTTCCGCGGGTGATTCGCATCCAGAATGAAGCTAGATATAACTGAACGCTCCTCTACAACGTACAGCAAAATGGTCAGTTATATTACTGGCTTTTGCGAGGCAGTGGGGATTTACTTTCATTTTTTCAGGTTAAATGCATTCCGTGGTTAATGGCCTATGGGCGTGGATGCGCACATTTTATTGTGTTTACATGATGACTGTAGGTAGCTTAGTGATTGAGTCTGCTTCATTGGACTGAAATGTCAGGAGTCAAACTACTTCCTGATTACGCCTTGTCTAGTTTGTAGACAAATATATGAGTAGTTTAGAATCCAAATATTTGTGCATCATAAATTCTGTAAGACTATACAGAAGTTAGGATTTAGGATGACATGGAACATGCATGTAAGCAAGCATGAATTCAAGAAATTGAATTGCTGTAGGCAATTGCTGAAGTATTTTGTCTCACATCAGTCATATCGCCAGTAATATCGTTATCACAAATTTCGTGATAAATATTTTTGCCCATATTGCCCTGCCCTAGATAACATTATAGATGTCACATGTACAATAATTGACAATTAATTTCAAGCGGTTATTGGCAGCCATTTTGGCTAATGCTGATGTTTCAAATAGTGAATTTGATTGGTATTAGATTACTGGTACTTTTGGATTGCTAATTTGCAGCCTTATTAGGAAAACTCTCATTTTAGTGTCTGCATGTAGGCAGAAAAAGTCCTATGCTCTACTGTGTGGTAATTGAATGATTTCAATTAATGTGTGTATTTGGCCAGGACATGTTGGATGATCTGAGGACTCCAGGGAATAAGAGCCAGCAGGAACAGGGTTTGGAGACTCCTTTAACAGAAGTCATCAAACGTAATCTGAAGGCAGCTGTGGCCAACAGCTCTCGGCAGAACACACACCGTGCTGACTTGGGAGCCAGCCCTCCTCTCAGCAAGGAGCAGCGGACAGTATGTGCACACTCATGCAGGCTTATAAGCAGTCCCCAACTATGAGTCACACGGGACTAGTTCTAAATCTTATTTCTGTGTAGAGCACTTGCACGCGAACGCACACACACTCTTCCTGCATGTTAGCACATGCACATCCACAGACATTTCCTGCAGAAATTCCCTTTATCACCACATGTGGTTTGCTTGGCATACTAGGTATACAGTATATTACATCTTTGTTACACTCACACACAGAGCTAACTCATACTATAGATAGCAAAGAACATGCATAGTCACTCAGCTACTTTAGCCATAGCCACTCATTTACTCATGTAAAGCCTTTGCCCTTCAGACAGAAGAACCTGCTGCGCCTTTAGTTGGTGTGGTGATTTGTGTGAGCAAGAAGCTGAGTAAGAAACAAGGAGAGCTAAATGCCATTGCTTCCTCACTTGGAGGTGATTTCAGGTAATCTGTGTCCTTTATGTTTAAGCAAGTCCTAGTTGGAGCAGAATATCTGTGAAAATCTGATTGTGTGTGTGTGTGTGTGTGTGTGTGTGTGTGTGTGTGTGTGTGTGTATTTCAGGTGGGCATGTGATGACTCAGTAACACATTACATCTATGAAGGGAAGGTTGGAGACAACAGTAGAGAGTATAAAGGTGTCAAGGACCGGAAGCTGCATGTGGTATCACAACATTGGCTGCTGGCGGTAGGTACTCACGCCACCCCCTGACCCCCCTCTTTCTAAGAAATAAAAGCAACACAGTACAACCAGCACCTCACCGGAAAACAGGTATTTTCTAAAAAATCAACTCTTAGCAGACAAACACTTCCTACAAATTCTTTGTGAGTCAATTCATAGTCCTATTGTTTAAGATCATGAAAAAATGTGATGCTTACTTAAAAAGCAAACTGACCGCTAATACTAACAAAATACGGTGTCCGGTCCTTTTTCCTAATGTTAACGATTCCACTTTGTGATATAATCCATAGTCATTGGACAAAACTGCACTGTATTCCTCTATTTAAGAGCTTAAAGTCTTTAATGGAATAATTGCTACACTAAAAGGTGCTCTATGATATTCTACAGGATTTTAGCGTGATTTCATTTTTGTCTTAAATTGTAGGCATCTCCCCTTGATCGCATTGCTTTTTGCCAGTTTTGAAAAACAACACAGGATTTAATTTGAGAGAGAAATGAAATTGTGCTAAAATCCTGAAGAATCTCATAGAGCACCTTTAAACCAATTTGCTATGTGTGTGGTAATCTGTAAATGTCTTTACAGTGTGCTGAGGAGCAGAAGCATGTGCCTGAGTCTCTCTACCCTTTCACCTTTAACCCCAAAATGAGTCTGACACTGAGTCAGGTGGCCAGTACCACCCAGAGATCACCTCCTCCAGTGGCCTCCTGTGCTGCACCAAAGGTCCTGACTGACCAAGAGGAGAGCAGGGTGAGTCTTAATGGGGATCTTTGTTTATTAACTAGTCAGTTAGTCAGTCTGTTAGTTTATCTCGGCATTGTTACGGAGATTATAGTCTCTTTCATGGCTTGAAGTTTTCCGTCCTATGACTGATATCCGTCAACCGGAGGCGCTAGAGGTCAATAACGAGAAAATCAGTGGATTGTCATGTTGTGTTTAATTCGCTAGTAGAAGCTCAAAATGTTGGAAAACGGTGCTTAATGCCTACACACGTTGCTTAAATAAACGAAATGGCACAGACTCATAGGTTCAAAGCTGCAGGCTCTGTAGATGCGTGTGAATAGGCTATTCTATGGCATTATAATCCCCTATCACAAAAAATGAAATAGTGTTGTAGTAGGCTACAATCAGGGCTCTCGACCCTCGCATATTGGCCGTTAAACTCACTCATTTCAACTTCTCCCGTTCTCACACCCGCTTTGCGATTTCTCACGGTTAGGAATTAGGGTATTATTTTTACCGCACAGAAATTCACTGAAGTTAGAAAAAAAATGACAGATTCGAACTTAATCAAACTCAATAAATCTTAAACAAAACGAACTTAAAATATATATGGTTCTGTTCCACAGCGGTATGGTATGCAATAAGCTACAACCGGATTTTCGTTGAAACACTATGTAGCCTTTTTAAATAAATAGGCATGACATTGGTCTAACCATTGACTGTCTGCAAAGTGCAAAACGCAAACGGATTATGTCAACTTCACTAGCCTACCAAAGAGTGAAGAGACACCAAAATCACCAAAGGCTTTTGGAATGTTAATGTCGTATCACATCCCTTAGTTTGGTGAAATGTACCTTATTCGTAATAAAAAAAAATGTTTAAATATAGATTTTTTTTTTATTATGAATAACATTCAATAACTTTGCTCTTATCAACTGTAGCCTATACCACCAAAAAAAAACCACACCACTCATAATGGTCGTACTACACTCAATTGAATAACTTTGATTTTGGTAGAACTACTTCATAGTTACATTCTCATCTAGGTTGTCATCATGGTCATACTGCAGCACTGAGTTTAGGGAATGTGCCTTTTTAATGATTTTTTATTGGGTATAAAATGTAATAACTTTCTTAGGTTATGCTGCTATAAAGTGTAATTGGGCAGAGTATGGGAATTTGAATAAGGCTGCCAGAACCCTATATTCACCCAAGTGCCTGTGGTAGCCTAGTAAGAAAAAAACACGAGGAGGAGTAGGATGAACGAACGGTGTAGAATGCGCCACCGTGGCCTATAGCGGTAGATACAGCACTTGCAATGTTCAGCAGCGCGGACCGCCTCCAATAGAATGCAGTGCAATACAATGCAATACAGCGGTCTTTAGAGGGAGCTTGTGAGGGAGAAAAACAGAATGTTGCTTAGCCCCTCTTTAAGACATATAACGTACCACAGGACAATAGGCTATGTTTTGGATTACCTTGGCTACCTTTTGTCAAAAGCCTTGGTGAAAACGGTGGAACAAAATTGTGACGACAGCACAGAAAACATAATTGCCTTGTCATTAAAATATTTAATGCACTATAGTTGAATATTCAATATCTAGGCACTTTATGGCCTTAAGTGGCAACTATGTACTTACAAATTGAGGCTACACTATCGCCAAAGAAGCGCTTGTCTTCACAAAATTTAAACCCATGTTGCAGCTAATGAAAAAGAATGGTATTGCAATTGTTGGTGGGTGCTCCTAAATTTTTGCTGGTGCTCCTAACTTTATGAAGTTGGGAGCGCCAGTGCTTTAGGGGGACTGTAAATTCAGATGATAAAGATGCAATCTGAGTGAGTCAGATTACTTCACTGCTGGTTGCCCACACTTTCCATTTACATTTCAGTTTCATATTTATGCTGAAGGTGTTTAAAATGAAACAAGATCAAATTCAAAGTCAGTTTTATTGTCACTTTCTTTACATGTCGAAATTAATAAAAATTACGTTTCTCACTGCCCCTTGCATACATTAGACAGACAATACAAGACAGAATAACCTTTAAAAGTGCACAGGCACAACATCAACTATGTTGTAACAGAAATAAACTTTAACCACTAGAGATACAGTTGACAGACAAAACACGACAGACAAGTGCATGGGTACAACAGAATACATGTCTTAACCACTAAAGTGCACGTGGAGTAAGGCATGCATTTTGCTGATATTAAATAAACTGGTTTTAAAGTGTCTATAGGGTGTTTAACAGTCCTTGCAGAGTGTGTGTGCTGTGTGGTTAGCCATTTTAATCTTACTTTTTGGATAGTATTTTAGTTGATGTGAAGGCTTAGTGCAGTATGGGAAATGTGTGGGTAGGTATGGGTCGGCATTTGAAGACTTGGGTTGATCTTAGGCTAATCATTTGTTCATTTGTTTGCACGTCCTAGGACCACTGTCAAATATGCTAAATATTAGGGCTGTAAATTTGGCGTCCCATTGTGAAATCTATGTGTGTGTGTGTGTGTGTGTGTGTGTGTTTAGTTTCAATGTTTTAAAGTTTAATGAACAGGTCTGGTTTGGTAAATTGTCTCAGTTGAGCCCTGTCCCACCACAAGACCTGAGTGACATTACCACCCCACCACGCCCCAGCCATGATGGAGAGCTTATGACAGATGTGCAAGAGACCACTCCAGAGAGGAGAGGTGAGCGTGCGCGCACACACACACACACACACACACCCCATTCAAGTTTCTTCTCTCTTCACACTCCCAAGAAATCGGGTACATTATCTGTACATTCTCTCTGTTTAAATGTTTTAGACTTTCACAACATAATCATTGGTCTTTTGCAGGTTGGGAGTCTCCATGTTTGAAGTTTTATCGTTTTTTACTAACTTTGAATAATTACTGAATTACTTTTTAAATTACAAAAACCCTAGGCTTTCCTTCTTTTCTCTGATCTTATTTTTACACTCTACCTTCTCTCTCTCGGTCTCTGTCAGATCTGAAGCAGGCATTGGAGATGCGTGAGAATCTTCAGCGGCAGATGCAGGAAATCATGTCGGCCACACGGCTGACTAGCATGCGTCGCTCGTCAGTGCGACTAGCACGGGGAGCCACTGATGGCTCAGACTCCAACCCCTCCACTCCCAGCAGTGGACGAGTGAGCCGTGGCTCTCGAGCCAGCACACGGTAAGAGCCAGTGGAAACCTCCTGCACATACAAGCATCATGCACAATCAGATGCATTAGAGATGCCCCACATCTGTCACACAGTATGGGGTTATGATAAACAAAGAAGTATGGCAGAATGATACACAGAGATGAATGGTAGTGTGATTCTCAGAGAATTTTCTCTTAGCGTGTTTGTACGTATACAGTCTCTCCAGGCCGGTGACGATGATGGACTTGAACACAGAGCCATCTCAGACTGAACAGCAGATTGTGTGGGATGACCCAACGGCACGAGCAGAGCGTGCCAAGCTAGCTGACCACATGCAGTGGCCGGGCAGCCCCTCCCAACACTCTGAGACTCTGGCGGCCTTGGCTGAAACTACACACCCAGCACATCCTGCTGAATCCATGACTGACTCTGAGCTGGTGGAGATGGGTAGGCTTTTTTTAATCATAAAAAATTTTGTAGACCAAAAAGTGAATTAGCAGATAGCACTTTCTGATTGGGGCTATAAAGTTGCGTTCAGCTTATATAAAAGCTGCAGGTTCGCTATTCATCATACATTGAACCAAATTCTCCTGTTCTTTCTACTGACTATTTAAATTAGGCCTATAATTAGAAGTACTCCTAGATTCTTTAACTTTGCACTTGTTTGTGGTGTGAATGTTAGGGGAACAAGGGCTTTAAATATCCATTTAATTAATTAATTTATTTATTCACTATGCTATTGCACAAAGATTATTTAGTCATTAGGCCACACCAATAAAATCAGTTGGTTCTCGGATTCGCCGCTTGAAAAAAATGCAAAATGAAATAAAAATAAAATTGAATTCGAACTCACACGAACATAAAAAACACCGTGGCTAACAGCTATACTGGAAAAAAAGCATGCTGCGTTCACGTGACGTCGAAAACCAATCAAATCGCGCCTTTCACTTCAGAGCGCAAGAGACAAGACACATGATATAAGGAAAGATGCCGGTGGATCTTGCTAGGCCAGTGTTTGCAATTATTAGAATACTTGATCAGAAGAGAAAGACATTTGACAAGTGCATGCAAGTGCAACTTTGTGCAGTTGTAGGCTACAAGCACCTTGTGCAATTCTGTGGAGGTGAGTTTGATATTTAATTGATTGAGAGGCGAAAAAAACACATTCAAAGTGTTTCGCCATCAAAATCAATCAATAAATAAATGAATAGCATGTGCCTACACACTCACATCCTTGCGCGCGCACACACGCTTCACTTTCTCATGCAAAAAAACGTCTTTTTTCTAGATTCACGTGACTGCACGTTAATGAATATCCATCTCCGTTGCGCTGCTCACGGAGTTTTAGTCAGTATCTAATTGCTATCTGGTGAATGAATGCGATTTTGACGTTCTAATGCCCTGTGACAAAATGTGTTTGAACGTAAGCTACAGCAGCCAAGACTTATAGGTCATACCTCAATTCCACAGCCAGCTTACTTGGTGCTTTGGTTCACAAACTTTTAAATAAATGACAAACCGTCAAACCTTTACATAACATAGAATGACAGAATTATGAATTTGTACATTGCCTAAAACCTGCATGACAAAAAGTGTGCTGTGAGCAATCATCACAGTAATGAATATTAACTGTGAATGTGCTAATTTACCATCAGAACATTTTTTTTATTAGTTTGCATGAAAATGCAAACTATTGTTATTCCCAGTCTTCTTAAAGTGTAAATTGCAGGTTGAAAAGTTACAGAGTTAATGCTATATGGTTATTAAACATAAATATTAGAACTACCAAACCTAGTTGTGTATGGTCATTTTTGAATATAACAAGAAAAAACTGTACTTTTAACCACTACCACTCACTTCCACAAGGTGGAGCGTTACGTCACGAGAGGAACTCACCGCAAGAACTGCGTTAGTGTTAATTAGTTTTGAGAGGTTCTGTACTTAGTTGTAGTTTCAAAATACGTTTCTCTCACGGCACAGCCCACACAAATAACTGTCAAACATAACGTGAGGGCGACATCAGTACATTTATTTTCTTTCTGATGATGGGCATTGCTAATTAAATCACAAGGAATATAGGCTACCACATAAGGAAACAGTTAGCCTACTTGACATAAATTAATGCATCTTGACATGATGGCTTGCCTGTAACGTTACAATGTGCATCACTACGGCTCTGAATAAGACTACCGACACCATGTAAGTAATGAATTCAGTCATTGACCCTCATTGCTATTCTACGTTATGGCCAGATTTTGAGAATATTTAGGCTCTCTTATATTAGCACTCCAGCTAGCTACTCGCCAGGACAGCTGACCAACACACCATTCATTCTCCTCACACCAAGCTTCAATAACTCTTTCAGGGCCATGATTCCTGACAATTTCCTCTCTCACGCTTGACAGGCTCAACACTGTAGGGCTACCGTCAGTAAAAAATTCGTAGGGTTTCCACCGCTGTCTCCCTCGTTCTCCATTGCATTGCGTTAGCGCGAGAGTGGCCTCACTTATGTTCTTTATGGGCGCCTATGGAAGAGTATTGCTTAACCCACAAATCTATAATATTAGGATTTCGGTTTTGATATTAGGAGAGGTGAAAGTAAGCATGTCTATAAATGTTCATGAGAAATTTGGTTTTGATTGATCACTGTTTTGGCACATTAAGCTACGTTAAGCTTTGTCTGTAGGCTACAATGGGCGCCTATGCAGAGGAAAAAGCGTAGGCTAGGTATCATCCATCCATAGGGAATTCGGTTTTGATATTTAGAGAGCTGAAAGAAGGCCTAAAAAGAGACGTCCATGAGAAATTTGGTGATGATTGATCGCTGTTTTGGTACATTAACCTACGTTTTGCGTTTACACGTTAAGCATTTTAGGTTGTGCCGATTCTTATGAGTTCCTTTTGTGACATAATGCGGAAATAACAACGAACTCGCTGCCTTTTTTCAAACCGCAATAAATGTTATTTTAACACATTTCAAGACAAAAACCTTCAAATATATACACATTGAACGCTTTATGTACACATTAATTGATGGTGGTGGTTAACCTGAAATTTAACCTTTAATCTTCTTCTTCTTATAACCTAACGCAATTAATGCAGCCTGAACCGCTTAACCTAAAAACTTGGTTCAAACATTGTTTTGTAGGTCTCGCTCATGTGACCTGTGCTATCTCTTTTCTAAGTTCTGACTTTAATACTTTTTAAACTATTACTAAAAAACTATAAAACTTTTGACTCCATTTACTTTTAATGGGGACTTTAGAGTGTAGAGAATTCTGACTGGGCGTCTAGTCCTCTATCAGACTTAACTGCGCTTCAACCGTTTAAGCTAGAAACTTATTTGAAACTTTGTACCGGAGGGCTCGGTCATACCTTGTACTGTGTGTATTTTCAACCTTTTAAGTCTTATACTTTTTAAACTATTGCAGTTTATCTATAAAACTTTTGTCTCCATAAGCTCAAACTTTTCCTGCTAGAGTGTCGGTTGGAACGATGAGTCATAATGGGTATTAGAATGTTCGTTTGAACTGCTCTCAACTGTCAACTGTCAACTGTTTCAAGTCACCCCTTACTATTAATGGTTTCAAGTTCCCCCTATCACATTGAACTACTTAGACTGCAGACTACCATCCACTAGTCTCCTCCACCTGTTTTAACTGTTTCAAATTAAAAGTCCTCATTGCCATAATAGAGTAGGCAAGTGAACGACATATACAACAAATATGGCAGTGTCTGACCTACGAGGACCTAGGCATTCGTTTTTCATCAATAAAATGAGTAGCAACGTAGTCCGTGTGTGTTTTTTAGACGCATTGTAACGATGATAAATGAATGTTGCTATCCCTCTGCTAACAACGAAAAATTAAGGACTACATGGAGTTGTCTCTTACCTTTGACGTCATTTTCAAAAACGACGGTAAAATGGTTTAAAATGCAATATGTTCTTTATTTACAATGATTCAGTGTAAATTACAATGATTACAACGGTCAACAATTGGCAAATCTTTCACAAAGCTTGTTTTAAAAAACTGCGGGATGACATGTTGTCGAGCGCAGTATTGTATAGCTCTGGTTACCATGGTGACCACGGGCAAGCGCCACTATGTGTAGTCAAAAGGGCTTTCCGCTTTAGCCTAGTGATAGCAACATCTTATTTATTTTGTCATTAGACTGCAAATTTGCAAACCCATCGCCCATAACATGTTTTTTTAACATCCTCCATCGAATGCGGAGGTCGTCAAGTCACGTGCTTTTGCTCACACCTTATTTGAGACGGAGCTCCAAAATTAACATTGGATTTCCCATGGGGGAAAAACCTTAGGAACCGGATGTCGTGAAATGCTAACAAGAAAAACTACAGGCTTCTGGGTCACTTGCCAACTCTATACACTATTGACTTGTATTAACCTATAATACTACTATATAATGCTACAATTCACTACTGTGACTACATACTACTACCCCATTACTACCACAGACCTCCTCTCTCCCTCTCTTTCTACCTGTCTTTCTTTCTCCCTCTATCTATCCATCTCTACCTCTGTCTCTATCTATCTATCTATCTATCTATCTATCTATCTCTGTATCTGCCAGTCTATCTATCCATCTATCTATTATACTCCCAATTCTCTCTCTCTCTCTCTCTGTCTTACACACACACATACACACTCTCTCTCTCTCTCTCTCTCTCTCTCTCTCCCTCTATGTATCTCTACCTCTATATTTCTCTATCTCTCTCTGTCAATCGATTTATCACTTATACCTCTAATTTGCTCCCTCTATCTATCTCTACCTCTGTCTCTATCTATCTATCTGTCTATCTATCTCCATCTTTGTATCTGCCAATCTATCTATCCATCTTTCTATTATACTCCCAATTCTCTCTCGCTCTCTGTCTCTCTCTCACACACACTCTCTCTCACTCACTCTATCTATCTTTCTTTCTCCCTCTATCTATCTATCTATCTCTACCTCTTTCTCTATATATCTATCTATATCTCTCTTTCTTTCTTCTTTTTCAATTCTCTCTTTCTCTCTCTGTCTTTCTTTCTTGTCTTTCTCTTTCTACTCTTTCTCTTAATCTCTCTCTCTATGTATCTCATGTTTTAAGCTTACAGTCTGACCCTCCATCTCTTTCTTTCTTTCTCTCTTCTTCTATACTATATAATGCCACACTACACTACTATGACACCTTATTTTTATTAACTCTTGTAACCTAAAGTACCCTATCAAGTCATGACTGGTAGTAGGTGACTTAGCACTGAGTACCACTGTTAGCATGATTAGCATAGCTAGCCTAGTTAACATATTAGCATAATTAGCATATATGCTAATTATCATCAGCTACATCCACTGAGTACCACTGTTAGCATGATTAGCATTTTTAGCATAGCTAGCATATTAGCATGATTAGCATAGCTAGCCTAGTTAACATGTTAGCATAATTAGCATATATGCTAATTATCATCAGCTACATCCACTGAGTACCACTGTTAGCATGATTAGCATTTTTAGCATAGCTAGCATATTAGCATGATTAGCATATATGCTAATTATCATCAGCTACGACCACTGAGTACCTGTGTTAACATGATTAGCATTGTTAGCATAGCTAGCATGGTTAGCATAGTTAGCATATATGCTAATTATCATCAGCTATGTCCACTGAGCACCACTGTTAGCATGATTAGCATTGTTAGCATAGCTAGCATCGTTAGCATTTTAGCCTATTTAGCATATATACTATTTAACATCAGCTAAGACAACTGAGTACTACTATTACCATCATAACATCTTTCTTTATTCTCTTTTTGTCTTTCTTCTCCTCTCTCTTTCTTTCTTCTCTTTCCTAAATTAATTTTAACTATTAAATTAATTTGAACGTTCAACTATCCCACTATTAACTCTATAAACTATTTAACTTAGAAATTGCACTGCAAATTGCACTTAGTTAATTGCACTGCATTTTCATGCAAACGTAATTCCCTGGAATTACATTCTCTAGTTTTTATTTTTATTTTGCTCGCTCGCTCCATATTTTTCCAGAAAAAATCCGAGAACCAACTAATTTTATTGGTGTGGCCTTAAATAGAAATCTGAGGTGAAGCTAAATATTTATTAAAATCTTGCATATTGATTTATTATCAATAAGTAATCTGTGACGACCATGTGACGTTGACTTAAGTTGTTTCCTTACAGCGGCCTGTGAGGTCATTGAACAGCAATTGGGATTCAAGAGCAACAGTACACCCAGAGAGCCTGCTGAACCCCGGGTCCAGACACCTGTAGGCCCCAGCATTGCCATTCCAACCTCTAAAGCACCTACTGTACCACCGCAGGTAATCACACACACACACATACACACACACACACACTCACTCACTTGTGTGAACATCATTCTGATTTTTTTAGGAGTACATTCCACATCCACAGCAAACACACAGTCAATGACAACGGGAAAATGATTCCTCATTAATTCCATAATTTTTTTATGTTCTTAGCCTGAGACAGAAGAACAGGAGCCTGAGAAGGAGATCCCTCGTTTCCAACTCTCTTCCCTTAACCCTCAGGAGAGGATTGACTACAGCCACCTTATTGAGGAGCTCGGTATGGTCTTTCAGTGTTTTAAGGGACAATTTTATAAATAAGGACCACAGTCAATAAGTGCAGAGCTGCACACTTTTCAGCTTGTGCACATTTAGCGAGAGATTTAAGTCAGTCCTTTGCACACCATAAGCTCAGTTGCACATTCTTGACGCAACAACCCTGAAATGGTTTCTCGTGTGAACTGCTTAAATGCGTATTATCCCATCCTAAGTTCATGTTTTCTTACATGATTTGAATGCTGTATTATGGTCAAATATTACAATGGGCCCATTACCCACGTTTCCAATGCAACTTTTCCACGTTGCAATGTGATGACGATTTATGTTCATATTCCTTAAAAGTCAACAGCAGATGATCAAGGCTTGTTTTCATAAACCTTTAATCCTCTTAAACAACTGATTTTTAGAATGTATGCAGCACTGTCGCATATTGGGAAGCCAGTTCTATTTATTATTGGACGGTAATTGTAATGAATAGGTAAGGTCTTCAGTGTCGCCATTGGTTTCACAGCTAACAGCCAACACAAATGCACACTGAAGCTCAAGCACAAAGGCTAAATATGAAAATAAAATTTACAAACAAAAATATAAGACTAGCAAGTAATACATGTACAAATAAACAAAATGAATAAAAGCTTTAGAAGAAATGAGCCGTGTACTCCTCGGTCACTCTTTTGATCATGGTCTCTTCATAGGTGGTGTGGTGCTGGAGCGACAGAGTTTCGACCCCAGCTGCACACACATTATTGTAGGTCACCCGCTGCGTAATGAAAAGTACTTGGCAGCCATGGCGGCAGGAAAGTGGATCCTTCATCGCTCATATCTGGAGGCTTGCCGAGCAGAGGGCTGTTTCATTCAGGTTAGAGGAACATGGAGGGGCCTGAATTACATATTTAATTAATTTAATTAATATGATGCATTTATGTATATTAGTGCATATTCTATATGTGTATGTAGTATATTGGTAGGTTAATTTGTGTAGTTATTTGTTGAGTTAAAGTTAATGTCTGTCATCTGTGTGGCACTACAAACATGATTATACTGGTGTGTGTGTGTGTGTGTGTGTGTGTGTGTTTTCAGGAGGATGACTATGAGTGGGGGAGTAGCTCTATTTTGGATGCATTACCCTCCATCCCCTCTCAGCAGAGGAGGTTAGCTGTCTCTGCCATGCGTTGGAGGAGAGCCCTGCAGGACACAGATGGCAAGGAGGTACAGACACAACCAGTGCAGACCAATGAAAAATACCCCTCTTATTCACTTTTCACACTTTCAGAACCGAAATGTGGTGCATTACCTTGTAGAACAGTTGTCAATGACGATACTCTCGTCAATATCATACTATTAAGCTGTCCTTTATGGTAGTTTCCTACCCTCTGTACAAAATTGCAAATCTTGCTTGGCTGGTGGGTGTAATACTTTAGTCTACCTTTGTCTGAAATAGTAATGAAAAATGTCACATTACTTTTGTACTAGGATTGTATGTATAAAGGCAATAGACATATACTGTATATTTAGCAGTTTAATAGCAAATTTGTGACATTAACATAACTTTCATGGTAATGCTGTTTGTGTTCAGGGTGCATTCAGTGGCTGGGTGGTGATGCTGAACATTGACCAGACGAGAGAGGCTGGCTTCAGGAGGCTGCTGCAATCTGGAGGGGCCAAGGTTAGATGGCCAGCATGATCTCTTGTTGTAGTTAGATTTAACCTGTCGCTTATTTCTAACTACCTGCCTGTTATGTCTGTTTTCTTTGCCTTGGAGACCTGTGGCCTTAAAGAGACCTGTGACCTCTCTTCACAGGTGGTCTCTGGGCCGTCTCCCTCACTGTATCGTGGAACTACACATCTCTTCGCAGATTTCAGTCGACTGAAGCCTGGAGACTTCCGCATAGATGTTAGTGAGGCCCAAGCCCAAGGAGTGTGCTGCCTGAAGCCTGAGTACATTGCCGACTACCTCATGCAGGTGCTTACAAGTATTGCAGATTTGAATATGGATAGATCATGGATGTTCACAAACTACCTTCAGAACTGGTGTAATGGACATTTAAAAATGGTCTAACCCATTTGTTGAGAAGCTTCACTGTTTTCCACTCAACATGCCTATCCACTGAAACTGCGATATGTTGGGTCAAAGATTCCTTCATTTGTTATGAAGGGAACAAAATACAAGCCCTATATGTCAGTGAAGATTCTCATTCATCCAGGTTGTGGTAGTCATAGTGTTCAGTCAAGACAACTGGACTTCCTTTTGAGCTTGAAAACGTTTGTCGGAACCAGGAGCTATATTTATTAGCCTCGCCCTCGCCAGCCCCGCCCTGGACTTTCATTTCATTTCGTCCAGAGGGTCTGGGAGCACTCCACTGACAATCGTTCTCTCCAGGTCAGCATTCTGCCAGCCCAATCAGTGATAAGTGGGAGTGTTCTAGTGAGCAATGACGGCTCTGTGAGTCAGAACTGACACAGCTTTCTGGAGGGAAAGTGAAGTATCTTCAAGCTAAAAAAAAGTCCAGTTGCCTTAACTGAACACTGACTACATGCCCTGTAGTCCATTGAGCTGCATTCTGTGCTTTGAGTTGCAGGCTTATCTAAATGGAATAAATAAATAAATAAATAAATGTATTATTATATTATTATGGAAAGAGGCAGCAGCAATTGTGCTCTGTAGTTAGTAGGAAATTGACAGAAAGACCGAAGAAGTTTAAGGATTATGCCATTTCTGGTCACTGTGTTATGTAATCATACTGAAATAATTCAATTGTGATCTAGGAGCCTTCCCCACCGATGGAGTTATATTACCTGCCAGGTGCTTGCTCAACTGCATCCGAAGTGGGACCAGATACTCCATCGCGGAAGCGTAAGGTCTCCAGCAACGGCAGCGTTTTAAAGAAGAGCCGAAGAGACAACGCTCTAGAATAACCACACATACATTTTATTCAGACCTTTACTGAATTGTAATAAAATATTTTAATTTCGTAAAGAAATAAATGTCCATATCTTGCAGATATGATCACCATATTTCTACACGTTTATTTGTCAAGGAAAAGGTTTTCCATTATCACGATATAATAATCATTTGAGTCATTTAAACATATTCATATTATGCCGTGTCGATAAACACCCATTCAGTCATTTCTACTGTTTATCATGTAGTGTGTTGACAAATTTGTAATTATGAAGAACTAAACAATCGATTTTAAGATGGTAAAGTAGGCGTAAATGTGATATAAATTCAGTATTGATTTTCACATTTCGGGAGTGAGGGGAGACCAAGTGTCTTAGAGTCTGGAGTTTTATTTTTCTTTAAATGTTAATACAATTTAAAGGTTTAAAATGGCATGAGCACAGTTTAAGCATAGGGTACAGGATTTTGTTAACGCCCCTTCGTGGACATGAAAGTCATTATTTTGGGCTTAAAATAATTAACATGAGTGAATTTCAAGAAGTGAGGAGCGATTTAAGAGCATGTGGCTTTTGGCTACTGTCAAGAATTAATGTCTTGGCTTGAGTCCAGACAGTTTAGTAGAAACGTTGTTTGTCATTTTGTAGACTGAATACAGCCCAAATGAATAATGTAGACCTTCACACAGAAACGCATGAGGAAATCGACGGTCCTGTTTGAGACCGACTTGGGATGCTTCGCACCGACTCAAGCAACTCTGACATTGAGTGCTCGACGTGACCAATTTCCAGATTTTCCTCAATCGCCAGACATGCTGCTCTGCTTTGCTGCAGGTTGTAACAGGTTTTTGAACAATTTTAGAACTTGGGTGTGTTTGTGATTTGTTCGCTTTGGTTTATTTTCCACTTTTGATTGGAAAACTGGTTCACGGACCGTCCGCAGCAGTCTTCAATGCACGTGCGCGAAAATAACTTTTTCCAAGTTCTTGTGAACTTAAATAAAATAGCTAGCCTATACAAAAAGTTAAACATTAGGCAACCTCTCTAGAATACTTTGACGGAACTTTATACGTTTGTGAAATGCCAAACAGCTGATAAGGATACGAAACATAGAAGAATGCGCTTCACCTGTTTGTAAAGCATAGGTTAACGTTACAGTGCACTTTTTGAAAACCGGTTTGAGATGGTGGCCCAATTTGTAAGACTGTCAGATGAAATTCGTTGCGGGCGGTCATAAAAAAAACTGAATACGTAATACTGTATCTGAATTGTTAAACGACGTTTGAAAATTTTATTTAAAAAGTAGCTTTTTGAATGCGTCTGCTTTAACGAAGGTAATAGGCAAGGCCTGTACATGGAAAGCAATTGAACAGGATACACGAACAACGACCAAAGGAAGCTACAAATGAATAAGAGAAGGAGTCATTTTTGAGTTGCGCTCATGCGGAAATACAGCCTAAAATCTAAAAAACGCCAGTGTTTTACCTAGCTGACATAGTAGTGTTGCAGGCCTAGTATCCAGAAACAATATATATATATATATATAATGGTGGAGAGGATGTTTTTTATTACATTTAAATGATTTGGCCACATTTCTTATCCTCCAAATTATACCTTTTTGCATAGGCTACATAACATATATCCTGACGGGTGTGGATTTAAGACATTTTAGTTTATATTTTATGATGTTTAATTATGTTTATTTTTACATGATTGTGACATATTCATGAAATGGCCCATGGAGTCCCTATACCTCACATATTAATGTGCATTTGAATTTGCGTTGCTTTTTGTCAGTGCAATGGAGTGTGTAGCCTTATGCATTCATTTTGTCTCCCTCGCCCTACTGTACTTTAGCTTGCTGCTCCATTTTCCATCCTCTACAAACCTTCTGCCTGGTCTCCTTTCCATCGGACCAGCATGTACCTGGATCTGACCTTTTGTGCTACCTGCTGAAGTTTGGAGTATCTGCTTGCCTTCTGTGATGCCTATTTCTGCCCTTAATGTCACAATGGAATGTCTCCACATTTCTAATGTTTTGCTGCAGCTCTGCCGCTGCTCTGTTGCCTGCATTGCCTCTTTGGATGCTATTCATTAGCTATTTCTCTCCCTCTTCAACAGACCGAGCATTTGCATTATTAATGCCATGCAATGATAATTAAAGAAACTCACCACTTAGGACCACACAAGGAAATATTGACGTTTTCCACCTGTCACGGATGAGTTTCACCTTTCTCCAGTTCATCCAGTCCAGTCCAGAATTTAGCATAGATTATTGAGGGGAATTAGACTATGAGCATCTTGTGTGTTAGCATCTTGCTTAAAAGTAAAAACAAATTATGATCATTTTTCTATTTAAAATTGGATTCTAGAAGTTTTACCTCAGACTGAGAGAATGGATGAGTAACTCAAACAGAGTTTTAACTGAAACGAGTTCAGTATTTCCCCCAAAAGTGGCATATTAAAAGATGTGTTGGGTTGTACTGAAAAAGAGGAAAGGTAGAATATGGAAATCCAGGAACCCCAATGAAAGTGTAAGGCTAAATCTCACCTTCACCCACTGAAGCTGTAATCTCATGTTTCCAGCTGACTTTAATTGTGGTCACAAGTCGCCTTGGATTTAACATGGCTAATTTATTATCTCTTTGTCACAGTGTTTCTGGGGTTCAATCAAGCATCAGCCTTGAGATGTTCTGTGGAAGGATTTAGTGGTAACTCTGTCCGCTATCAACTCTCTTATTCACCAGGAGAGAATTGTATTCATTACTGGGTATCAGATGTGAGTAATTGTAGTGTGTTAGTGGATAGATATATACTAGTTTAAGTCTTAGTATTTAATGCATTATTACAGTAAGTACTATTATAATCCATTTTCTCCACTGTCTGGGGATCTAATCTGAATCTGCATTTTACACACTTTTTTCTTGCTCTTTCATACTAGAAGTATCAATATGAGTATCATCACTGTTTGATGTTTCCATTCCTTTGAAGTGAAGGGCGTTGATGTTTCTTATTACATCTTCACTGTACTAGTGTTCAACATTCTACATTTTCACAATACTTTCTCTTTTAGAGCACAGTTCTGGTCTCAGATGAGGGTAATTTAGAGGGTGTGGTCATGGAGACTGGTGATGACTTCATGGTCACCATGAAATGCCTGCCTGGTGTGAAGTACATGGGCCATTGCTCCAAAGTGAGTAGATCTGTATAGTTGTGTTGAGTGGGTAGAGCTGAGCGGGCGAAGTGCTCTTTCTTTTCTCCTTGAATAGGAAAATGATGGAGCATACCAATGATTACAGTTCATTTTCCAAAGTGACAGTGACATTTGGCCCCTTGAACAATAGCCTAGTGTTATGGGTAGAAACGCTTCACAATCTTCCTTTAAATCGTAGCACCAGAGCTGAAGATGAAAGTCCAATTGTGTAGTTGCTACTTTTTTTCAGTTTGACTGCCATGTGTGTCAATAGTTTACAATGGACTTCAGTAAGTGTGCCACTGCCACTAAATGCTAAGAAGGCTTGACATGCCATGAAACTTCTTTCATAACATTATCAAAGAAAGTTCCCACACATGAAGTTAAGCATTGACAACATAGTGTATGTACAGAACTTTTTAAAAGCAAGTCTGTTTACACAATATTAGCCCACACCAACGATGGATTTCACATGAGGCTCTGACAACAATTTATTGTGCTATGTCAAGCCTTTTTAGTAAAAAAGTATCATTTTTTTCTGTGCTATCAAATTGCTTGGCGGTCCAACTTCAAAATCCATGACTTTTAATGCAAGTGTATATTGTCATTTACATTGTCATTTTTCACCACAGAACCAGTTTCCTGAGGCAACATGCAAAGGTAGCAGGTGCACTTTTCTCATCGTGTATTTTTTTTTTTTTTTTTATAATATCTTGGTACAAGGTTTCAAATGTTTGTATATAGTCATGTTTGGCTGTTTCAATATGTTTGTATGAGATATACAATATGGTTTGGCCTGACAGGTGTTTGTCCTACTGCTGCCCCCCTGACAGGTTAGTTCTGATCTCTTCAACGTTCTTATTATTATTTCTTAAAAGTTATTTAAAAGTATTTCTTTCTATTTTAGGTACAACTGCTCCAAAGGGAAATGCCAGTGATCTCCGCCCAAGCAGTCTTGTACTGTTGGCACTAGGCCTAATTCTTCTTTTCTAAAAATGAAGTTGTTAATTAAATCCACTATGTGTAGGATTTATCTTCTATTTAGCTTTGTCTTTTATTAAAAATACATTTTTTTCTTTTAAAAATATAATGTAAAACGATGGTAATTACCTCCATGAATAAATTGTAGTGTTCCCGTAAACTTGGTAATTTCCATTTATATATAGATGTGGCTGGGTACCAAATGAGAATATCCATTTTGTGCCGCCATTTTCAAAATGAGGACCATGGGAAATGAGGACCGTGGGAAGGGAAGGGCTAATACATTTTATTCAAACGTGTGCAGTATACCACTTTGCCGATAGATAGGAGAAATTCTCATACAAAAAAATAAAACTACACATAGTGGGTTTAATTAACATTAATGCTAGATCTTTATTCAGGGATGAATATAATAAAGCAGTCGACCCACGTAATTTAAATAAGTACAGAATCAGTGAAAAATGTCTGAGATCTGGATATCTGGACTGGATGTATGACATAATTGTGTCTAGTAGTGAAATGTAGGCTGTTGGTATTCACTTAGACAAAAGAGGTGGTGGAACTTTGACACATTGCACTCAAGGAGTCATATGAAAGCCATCACCAAATCAGTGTTGTATCAACTAAGAAGCCTCACCGAAATGAGGAGACTAATGTCAAAAAATGATTTAGAAAAACTTACCCATGCCTATCTCCAGTAGAGTTGATTACTGCAATGGTCTTTTCACAGGAATTTCTAAAAAGACCATAAAACATCTCCAACTGATCCAAAACTGCCTCCTTTGTAAATGAAATGCGCTATAAATAAACTTGAATTGGCCAAAATGTACTATCTTGCTTTTTTGCTGGATTACTTCATAGAAGTTTCCTTATATTCTAGATTGCTCATCTAATGAGTGTTTGTCTCTAATGACAGAAAATAAACATTTCTACATGAGGACTTTTTTTTCTTTTCTAGTCTCTCGGTGGTGTAATGAATTGTCTGTAATCGTTTATACAAGTATACTGTTGTTTTGATTCTGTGAGGGAAATTTGGTCCCTGCATTTATGGGCTGCCTGCTTCAGTGACACTGGGGGACCAATATATCAAATATATTTTAAAACTCATCTATATTTTGTGCTTAGACTGGTTGATTAAATGTCTATAATGTTATCTGCATTTTTGTAATTTGATTATTTATTTAGGCATAGATACCTGCAAACCCTGTTTGTATTGCATGGGATAGGTAGATCAATTCCTCAAACTAAAGTCTGTACACATTTATTTTTCAAAGAAATCTAAATTCTATAAATTCTAATTCTAAATTCTATTGTAGGAAGCACCCAAGTCGTCACGTTAGTCCTTTCCCAAGTATTGCATAGAAGGGTCACTAGAGGGCAGTGTAAAATCATTCTATAGCCATATGGGGCTAATTCTATTCATAGATCCAGATCTATCAAAGGTCCCACAGTCAGTAGCTCTTTTGTGCCACTAGTGTGTACCATACCTCTTTTTTTTTTTACAGAGGAAGTACATTCTGTTCTTTGGTCTACTGTTTAACTATTTGCTCTATGTTACACTATTATTGCAAGCAGCTCTGAATCATTTGCTGTCACATACAGTTTAACTTGCAAGTATCAACATTAATATTAAATGTTTGTGTAAGTCTTAAAGCTGAGACATGTTCCAAATCCACAGAGCTGATGTGTTTTTAGTGATCTTCATGTCCAAAATGGAGATGTTGATTGGTACAAAGTGGGCATCTTTGCCTGGCAGCCAACTGTGGCCATTGTATTTGTCAAAGGTGTTGGCCTGCATGCCCCTGTCTGTCATGCTTGAAATATTAAAACCATCAGCACACAACCTCTGCCTCTGCTGGTGCCTGGTTTCTCATGGCAACCACTGCAGCCCTATGCCAAGACTTCATATAAGCAATTTGCCATTTCTGTTCAAACCTGATTATGATTTGGCCTGTGTACCTGCCATCTCTGATGAATAAAATTCTATATTTGTCCTGTTTTTTTACATGAAGATACTGGGGGACTTCTCCAGTGGATTTTTGAAAGCTTTTCTTATTTATTTCTCCAGACTTACAATCTATTCAATTGAAGATAGCCTAATGTGATTAAAACTGTAGGTTGTTCTCTAGAACAATTCCCACTAGTACTTCTAAGAGTCCCAACCAACTCAGCCATTTAGGCATAAGTGGTGGCATATCCTGTCCTGCTCCCTATAAAAAAAAATATTATTGTGCCATACATTTCAAGTCTTACTTGTGATGGTGGCTAAACTCATTTAGGATAGGTCATCTTGTTATCTTGGCTCTCTCAGACCTGTCTTGCTGTTGATGGTTTTGAGTACCTGTTCACATGTTGTTCTGGACATGGTACTGTTGTGTGCTGTGTGCTTTTAGGTTGAACCTTTGCAGATCCTGTGATCTCTGTCAGATAAATAATGCTGTGGGTTTGTATAAAGACATATATAGCTATTAGGCGTTTTGCTGTGTCAGTTCAAATGAATTGTCCAGGTGCCATAGCATGCAGTCCAGCTCTTTGTTTGACGGCTGACAGTGTGGCTGACCTTTGGCATCATGCCTGCCACACTGGTCTGGTTAGAGAAGGGCACAAAAGAAGGGGAGGGGTCGACTGGAGCCCATATGGAGACCTAAGTGGTTTAACCCTGTGAGCACTAAGCCCGTCGGCAGCCACTGAGCCCTCACCAGACTTAGGGGGTTGGGATATTGGTGGATGGGTGTGTATTGGAGGGGGGGCTAACCCGATGTTTGAACGCTTTTGGATTATGGGAGCAGGATCTTTTCCTTTGTGTGTGGTGACGGTGCTCAGGGAGTAATTTGGGTTAACTGGTTCATGCTGCTGGATGACTAATGTACTAGGACAGAAGACATATCTGTCTATATAGTGTTTGCGGGGGGGGGGGGGACAAGGAGATATCCGAAATGCTATGAAATGGCTCCATCCAGATGGTGCTATTTCTATTAATGTGACCCACCTCACCCACACCCCCATGCACAGTCCCAAACCAATGTCTTATCACTGTTTCTATCAAGGATGATCCAAGGAGCCTCTTCCTCTGCGCTTCATCTATAGTTCTGCCTATAACCATCCCATATGTCTTTTCTAATACCAACTGAATACTACATGCCATTGAAGATGGATGTTATGTAAACACCAAAAACATTCCCTGAATATTCTTCTGTATTCCCAGGTTTTGATGGGTGTACAAGCATTCTTAACAGTTGCGCCCCCTCCGCATACATAGACTCTCAGCATCCCCCAACCCCCATGCTATTTCACCACCACTACAGCTGTGGCTCTGCTTCCAAAGATAAGCCTTTGCTCTCATCATCCACACTGTCTGTAAGACAAATACTGGCAGGACGACAGCTAATGGGAATTCTGTTTCCTCAAGATATTCTTGCCACAATGCCACTGTGTTTGTGGACTTAAAACAGAAGAGGATGCATGTTGATGTTTATACAGGCCTACCTACCTTAGGCAACTTTTTGTGGTTATGTTGTCAAACTGAAACAACTTTTTTGTGGCATTGTAGCTAGAAATGTTTGGTACACTAAATTGATAACCTCATGTCCAATGACCTATTTGTGCTAAAAAAAAAAAGGAACCTGTAAATGGTCAAGCTCATTGAAATACAGCTGATTGAGAGAAAAAAGTCCATGTCGAACTTGACGAAACTATATATGGCTGTCATGTTTGAGGTCAGTTATCTCCTTTCATTTGCTGACCTTCAGGCAGGCTAGTTTTCTTAACAGGACAATTAATGCTAATCCACAGGAGCTCTTGTAAACCTAGCCTCTAATCTCAGACCGCTCCAAAAAAGAGGCATCCCTGCTGTTGCAGCAATATGTCCTCATTAAAATTCCGCGGCCGTACTCCCTCCTCCACTAAAGTCCAGTAGTACAAGAGTGAGCGACAAGAACGCAGTGGTCTTCACCTAGAATTCCTGCAGCCTGCTCGTTAGAATAACTGACTTCTCTGCGCGCCTGTTGCTGCGACTGTTACCTAGGCAAAAAACCAACACCAGCTGATGGGCTCGGTAGTCCCGGGTTCTCCGGGTGGTGTAGTACCCGCTCTTCCCGCCCCCACCACGAGTTAATCCCCTCCCTCTCTTCCCCATTGTGTTTGACTTGAATTACTGAGTGACTCCCCGGGGGGGGGGAGCACTGAGCTTGGAGCTGTACATAGGGAACAACAGTACAACAGCGCACAGACCACGGCACTCATGTGACGCGCAGAAACCGAGCGGGCAACATGTGCACATTCCCATTGCCTGTGTGACTTCGAATAGTGACACAGCGCCTTCCTGGAATCCATACGCACGGATCCGTGAAGTAACGGAGTTCCTCGGTAGGTAGGTGATCGCATTCACCTGTCTTCTCGGTTATCATAACGCTGCGTGTGCTCTAGTTGGATTCTTTCTAGAATATTGTGGAGATGTTAATAGCCTATCGTTTTCTTTACCGTATTTAACCATGCGCAGTCATTATAATGCTTAATGTCAAAATGTTGGATACATCCCCATTGCATATATTTTAGTGTTTTAACACAAAATCCTAAACATGTTGACGGTGAAAACTAGCTCCGATTTTGCATTATGGGCCGGCGTCTTGCTGTCAGCGGTTAGTCTCATGGGGACATAACGTGTAACGTTAACGTTGTTCCTTTAGGAGCCTGGGGTGTAGGCGACGCGAGAAGGAATCGTGTAAGAATCGAAGGGTATGTTAGGCCTACTGTTTTAGTTGGGATTACAACTGTTATGCTATGGCTTAGACATGGTGCTTTGTATTTTACTGCATCAGGTAACTTATAGTTTTTCATCATTGTTGGGATAAGATTTATCGATTGATTCAGTGTGTGTGTGTGTGTGTGTGTGTGTGAGAGAGAGGCATAACTGGCCTTTCACGCAATGTTGACTGACCATCAGACTTTGGATTTGTATGGCCCGCCCAGGGGCCACAGTCGGATTTGCTTTAGTTGCTTCTTGCTGCCATAGTATTAAGCATTGGCTAGCTCTGAATTTGATTTATAAGAGCATGTAGCATTGTTTGCATAATTTATTCTTTGCTTTCATTTGAGCATTTTCGTGTAAACATTATGACAGGATGGAATACATTCTCTATAGGATATTGGTAGTGACATGCAAGGTGATAATAGAATCCACTTTTCTTGCAGTTGTGAGGCTAACCACTAGCCCAGTATGATCCACTGAGTTTTGAACTCTTAGGACATTAGAAGAACCAAGTGAACCTACATAGTCTGGATTAGTGATTTATGGAGTGGAAACTTGAAAGGGTTTTGTCATAAAAACTATCCAAAAAAGTTTCACTGTCAGTTGAATATTTACCACACTCCTTTGCAGTGCATTCTCCCTTAAAGCACTTTTGTGGCAGACACTTCCTCTGCCAATCTATCTAACCCACTAGCAGGATTGGGAGAGGCATTGTACTGGTGAGGGTCAAGGGGGGACGTCTGTAGCTGACAGCTTCCTCAGAGTCGGTTGACTTAACATGTCATGGAAGGGGGGCGCTGAGGATTGAGGATGTGAGAAGAGCCCTTGATACACTTAGGTTAAAGGACATTGCCAACCTTTCACTACCCCCCCCCCCCTCACACACACACACACACATCCTCAAAACACTGCATGCTGTCTAATAACCTGTAACTACGCATGTCAGTGCCTCTCCTGAGACCTCCCCTCCTGAGGGACTCCTTCAGTTAATCTTGGCTAAACATGGATGATTTGAAGGTATAGCTTCCCTGTGGTTAGTTCCTGAAGGGCAAAATTAATAGGGATGGGATAGTTGATTTCTCTGAAGCCAAACTTAATGGAGAGGGGACATTTAAGGAGAGGAGGCGTTGGTGCGCTCCACAGGAACCTCTGGCAGAACCATCCACTTGTGCCGTGATGATGTCTGCAGTCTGAACTGAAATTCTTTCATATGGTTCAGATTTGGGGGGAACTAAATGTTTGAGTGAAACTTGGAGGACACCAAGTGATTTAAACCATTCCCTGTTCATGACTTATGGCTTTGCTGACTCTAATCTTCACTCTTCCCTCAAAACATATTGTGTGTTTGAGTTTGTGTGTGTGTGTGCGTGTGTGATAGGAGACAGACTTAAGGAAGACATATAGTCTGCCCTTTGTCACAACTGACATAGGAAGAATCGTCATGGTGACCACAACAAGTCTATTCACTGGTCTTATCAGGATTTAAACAACACAGAAATTTTCACAGGCAACACTCAGTCAGCTTACAAGCCTTTCTGTATGGAAACAAATGGCATCTGGAAATCTCTGCCTTACTAAAAATGATGAAAACAATCTCCGGAAAAGATTCCATGACAACACTATCAAGAATGTTAATGGAAAATGAGGGACAATGGGCTTTCCCTATCAGTGGGTGGGGCTTTTTTTTCCAACTGACTATAAAACTGTAGATGTGTGTAGGAACGCTGGTTGGGATTCAGCAACTTTCCTGTCCAGTCATCTCCCCCTTGGCTGAAGCAGTGAATGGTACTAGATGGTGTGAGGAATTCTGCATTACTGTAGGAAGTGTGACTGTGCCATATGTGTACTAGAGGCGAATCATGAAGTTGAAGAGAGACTGTGTTGTTATATAAAAACACTCATATTTGTCTGTATTATGTGTGTGGCTGTATGTTGGGAACACCCACACCAAGAACTGCACTGGCCGTAGACACTTTGGTTCCTGCCTGTTGTAGCCCTTTGCCACAGGAGAGTGGCAAGCAAAGAAAGAAAATTGTTTGTTTTTTGGTCTCTGTATCAAAATACCTATCCCACTCTGACCCATATGTGTGGCAAAATGTTTGGCACACAGACAATACACACACACAATTAGGTATCCTGTTGTGTGGTGTGTGTGTGTGTGTGTGTGTGTGATGGGGATGTGGTACGTGAGCAGTGTGAGCAGGCAAGCAGCCATTGGTGTGATTAGAGGTGCTGATGGCCATGGGGAGATAAGGGGCCATGGTATGGCCAGCGCCAGTGAAGCATGAAGCGTTTACTGGGGGAATTCCTGGAATTCCTCATCTGCAGCCATGCCACCCTACTCTCCCTCCGTCCTGACTCCTGACTAGAACCCCCCACCTATACTCCCACCATCACCACCACTACACCACCTTGTTACTATTCACTGCTGCCTCTAGTAAATTAATTCGAATCCTACACTTTTCCTGTCTATGTATGTCTATTCTGTGCATAAGACATGTCTACTACAAGTTTTCTTAATTTCAAAGTCTAAGGCCTAAACTGCTCTTGTTTTGCGAAAGGCTCTCTAGGTGTCAAAGCATGCAGCAAACAATAAACTCAAACCATACAATTTGTGGTCAGGTCAGTGAGTATTTTTCAATACAACTGACAACAAAATGCAAACCTTTGCTCTTTAAATGATCAAGTTTAATCCTAGGTTTTACCATGTCTGGCAAATTGATTTGATGTATAAAAAAGAAGTACTGTAAAATATTACGCAAACAAAATGTAAAATGTATCATTGCTCATATAGAACTATCATTGCTCATGCCATGTCTGGGACCATAATCTACATGGATTCTGATACAATAGACACTAATGTTATTATCTTAATTTTGCTTTTTTAATTTATCTTTCTTCATCTATTTTATTAAACTAAATCTTTAATTTATGCAATTTTACTTAAAGGTACAATGTGTAGCATTTTTAGTTGTTCTAATCTAAGTCTATGTTACCCTTTCACAAAGATGTGCTTTTCCATAAATATTTACCACCACCAGTAAGTATTCTAAATGGTCGATTTACTAGGATTGAATAGCTGGCGTCGCTACATAGGCATCGCCATCTTGAAATACATTAGCAGGATTAGTAGCATGCCGTAGCTGTAATACATACTTTGAACTGCGTGGCGCAAGGCTAAATAGTAGGTTTGCGACATTTCCTCACATTGAACCTTTAATATCTTTAAGTCAAGTTATGTAACAAATAAACATTGGTCCTTAAAATTGTGTTCTTTGAAGGAAAAAATGCTTTTGTTAAATGTTTTTAATGTTCGTCAACATTAGAACCTTTCGCAAACAAAGTGTGTCATTTTGGCCAAAGTACATCTGTCTAGACCTGTGCATTACAGCACTTATGAAACTGGTGTTCACTTCATTTTCAAGCTTAGTTAGGTAGCACAACAGAACCAATCCTTTCTGTTTGTGTTAATACATTATCATTGATTTTAAACATTTGTCAGACCCTTTTTTCAAAAGTTTCCAAACTCCAATACTTTAGCTTGAACAAATGGCAAATACCCACTGACAGATAAAAAAATATTCTCTGCATACATGAATTTCCAGTGTCTCTGTGTAAATTGCCTTCTTCAAAATCCTTCAACCTTCAACCTCATTCATTGTTCATATACTGTGAGATTATACTACCTTTGCTGTTTGCTATTTATAAAAGTGGATAAAGAGCAAGAGCATGTAATGGTAATGGCAAAAGCATTAATTTATGATGATAAAGGAAATTAAAATGTGTAAAAAGTTACATCTGTTTTTGAAGTTGCATTTGCAGTGTATTTTTTCAGGTGCTTTTGTTGCAGTGACAATTGATTTAAAGTAGTGAAAATTTGTGTTGTTTGAAGGAAAAATTGCCTTTGTTGCATGTGGCTGCATTATAAATGCAGCAAGAAATATGGTAACTGATATAAAAATGTGAATTTTGATGTGACTGCAGTATATAAGCAATCAAGAAAAACTGTAGTTGGACTCTTCTTTTGTTTGAACATAGATGAGTGACAGACTACAGACTGCATTCAAAATTAGACTGACACTGATTGAGGCAACTGGACTTGAGTTACTTTGAACTACATCAGCCCTGTTTTAATGCAATGGGCAGGTTCAGTTTGTTGGACACATTCATACCTTTAGTGCTAGTAAGTCATAAAGCCCAGCTTTACTTAAAACTTAATTCCAAACCTTTTTAGTGGGGTCTGTTTTGTGCTCATGTTTTACGCAAAACCAAAAGCTTCTTTCAATACTTGCTTGAAAGTACATGGGTTAATTAACCATGGATATGAGGGGATGGCATTGAAAGATCTGTTTTTCTTGATTTATGTATCTGTGTTGCTACGTCTTGTTGTAAGACGTAGTAATGTTGTAATTCTTGTATGTTTTTTGACCAAGGTCAACATAACAGAAATATGTGGGTGGATGAAGTCTTACTTTGGATCAATCAGCACCTAACTTTGCTTATGTTGTGCAGATGCGATAGTCTAATAGGATTATCCGGTCGGAGTTAGGGTGGGCTGGGGGCAGCTGGGGGGTGCAGTATGACCCCATGCTCCTGCCAACCCTTTTTGTGTCATGTGACTTTGGGGGAGGATGGGGGTCTTTGCTGGGGGATGTGCATAGCAGCTCTTAATTAGGATTCTTTAATTGAGAAGAATGAGAAAAAAAATGTCCGAAAAGATGATCAGTAAAGACTCTTGATTTACGCCAGGCTTCGCATGTCTCAGCACTACAAGCATGAAAGAGATGCAATGTGGTGATTCTCTAAGCTGAATTTAATTTAATAAATCAATCTAAAATGTAGATGGCCAGGCATTGTTTTTGTGGTCCTTTTTTATCGACAAAAGATTTGAATAATATCAGAACATGGATGAACACCTAGTTGTAGTTTCCATAGCAACTGACCAACACAGACATGACAGTTGTGTGACCTCAGTTTGCCACCCTCATCACGTTATCTCTTTTGAATAGGTGAGAGGCTTCTGGTCTCCGTAGTGGGAAAAGAGACCAGTGGGTATTATTACCTTCCTGGCAAGGTGCTTGTTGTTTCATAGTGTGTGTCTGCCTTCTACAGTATAACTCAATTAAATTAAATTCAATTTTATTTATATAGCGCATTTTTACAAAAACCATAACCAAGGTTTGTCTCAGGGCCTGGCTGTGTGTTGTCTTGTTTCACACTGTCAAATCCCACTTCATATCTTTAAGAACAAAGGGTTTTAATCCGTAGAGAATCCAGCCATTTTATTGTGTAAATGGAACCATTCCAAGAAACTGTGGCTGGTGAGAATAGGACCTCATGTTTGGGATTTGACGCCATTAATGGTTGCCTAACCCCTGATACAATAATGTCATTACATAACTACATCTTCCATTCAGGTGATATGCCGAGTGATTTACGGCTCAAACTTAATTATGTTCCCCTGGAGGAAAGAGTGCTGCCGCACGGCTGGAGGGCAGTTGCAAAAGATGTCGGGTTCTCTCGAGGGAGAAAAGATGAGAGAGGCGCACTTTGAATGGGAAGACAAGACTTTTACCGACATCTTGCGACACTTGTGCTTGAATTAAGTCCAGCTTTAGCTGTCTGGATTATGAAAGCAACATTTGATCCCTTCATGCTTATCTGCAAGTTTCTTTGAGCTGCTGTGGCATGAACAGAAGAAACTATTCAGACATTGTTGGTGTTACTTGGCGAACTGGTCTGTTGTGCAGTGGTCTTAACAAAATGTGCTGTGTTTGTCAGGTTTGCTGTGTCTTGCCATGTTCTTCCTGTACAAAAATGGTATGCAATCATCAGACATGTTTCTTGCTACCAACAAGATGCAAAGGAAGATATCAACTAGTAATAAATACTCGACACAAAGAAAGACAGGAAAGATGTCGCTTTTTGTCTATTTGAGAAACGGGCCACACACTATTGAAGCTAAATAAAAAGGAACATGTTCCTTTTGAAGAAGATGAAATAAGTTTAGTGGGAAAATCCCCAAAAAGTGTGAGAAAAGCAGAATAGCCAAACACTCAAGGGCTTTGGGGAGACCAGACAATTCTAGACGTCTAGAATTCTAGATATACCCTAGCAATGTGAAATTGTTTTGTTTTTACTGTCTCAGTAGGTTTTCTAAGGTTTGCTCAGACCAGTCCCATCACTCTGTCCTTATTAAGGGGCACCTACAGTAGACCTACCTATCTTAGCTTATCTTATTGAGACTGTTTGAAGGCAATTGCTGATTTTGCCCCCTGAATTGATTAATATTATTTTGGTAATGTTTGATCTTTTCTGGATAATGAAACCTGATCCTGATTTCGAACACAACAGTTCCAATGGTCCTGTACTTCTCCTACTGTCTTGTATGTACTTTCCTCTTGGCCAGAAAACTGCTTTCCTTAAGGGCATTTTTCTCAATGTTTGCATTTCTCTCTCTCTCATTCTCTTTTTATCTCTCACTTCTATCTCCATCCCTCCCATATCTGTCATATTCACTTTCTTTATTTTACTTTTGTGTCTCAGACTCATTTTACGGCTGTGTGATTATCTGATTGATTTGCCTGCTCCTGACTAGCTCCTGTTACTACTATTGGCCCTGGCGGCCAGTCAAACTGACTGTCACCAAAGGGTTGACTGCAGGTGAGAAGAGGAAACCCGATTCACCCAAAATATTCCAGTGCCTCAGCTCAAGCCGTCATTCCTTGTGGTTTTTAAAAAAGGCGTCAGGTGGGAGGACAGGGCTGGCGAGACACCTTAATAACAGAATTAACTGCCTTTAGCACGCTGTCTGCCTCGTCTTCCGGTTGTGTGCACATGCTGAACCTCTGCATGTTAATATCAGAGGTGTGGCAGTTTTGTCATGCATATATGCCAATTAGGGAGCACCTTGTGTGATTTCCTTTCACTTGATCTGCTTTTTTCTCCTGTTCATTGTCTTTGTATATCACTTTTCTGACTTCACTCTACTTGCCTGGAGAGATCCCTGCTCCCTTGAGGCGAGAGACTAGAGCTGCGTGGTAATCTGAGACAACATTAATTTTGAATAAGACAGAGGGAAGCATCGGGCAGGCAAATTAATTTCCATACACAGGGCTGCTGACAGTAATGAATAAAACTCCCATACAGAACAAGGAAGTGTAGAAAAGAGAATACACTATAGAGTTGTGTTTGCTCTTATGTATTTGTGTGTGTCTATTTGTTTGAGTGGTGGGTGTGTTTCCACCGGCCACATCACCATGGAGACCATGACAGATTGGTTTTGGAGAAACCAGGAATGAACAAAATCCAAGACCAGGGACAGGCTTTTGGTAACAGACTTCAGTTAGGTTGATTTAAATGACTCATTAAACTTATATATGTATAATTAATACATCAACTCTTACCACATTTGCCCTCAGGATTACTATCATTTGTATTTTGAAACATTTCTTTCATTAGTTATGACACCCATGTCATAAGCCTCAGAATCAAAGTAGTCAAAGAATCCTGTTTTTGAAGTCACTGGTAATATAGATTCTGTATCATGCCTCTTGAATTTCTGTTATGACACTCCATTGAAAGCACACCGTGCTGGAATGCATAGCTCAACACCTGATCCTGGATGCCATTCCATCTCTCATATAAGAAGGCTGTCAGAGCGTCCTCTTGAATAAAGACAGCTGTTTCTCTCTGCATGCATAATATTGACTCCAGCTGATATGGCGAAGTGGCCGCTTCTCATTTCACATGATGATGAGATGAAATGAGGGTGCTTGAAAAATGGATTTGACCCAGTTGGTTTGACCCAGCCTCCCTGAGAAAGGTGACAATTGCGCATCCTTGAGGTAGATTCATTCTGTGTTGTTCAGACGAAGGCAGGCGCAGGTGCTTTGTGCCCAACAGGCCAATCAATAAACAGCATCCTTATCTCGTCTTATCATCGTCTGTGTCTTCATCATTGCCTGAGTCCCTGTCTCCCTCCTAATCCTTAAATCCAGCGTACTTGAGTCTTTTATAGGGTTGAGGGCCTAGGGGTGGAGAGACATTGGGATTAATTCGCTGTCTGCTAGTGTAGGTTGAGGAATGAACTTAGGGATTGGAGAGCTTGGTTCCCTCACTGCTGTTAGCGTAGCTCCTAGCCAAGATTGCCAAGGTGTCCCTGCTACATGATATATGGCATTTTGGACAACGGCCTGAGGTAAATGAAATCACCCCATTCACTCAGCTAAGCTCCTCTCCTCTCCTCTCCACACAAGCCAAACTGGAAAGAGATGACTTGGCATTTTTGGGGCTTATTCACGGAGAAGCATGCAAATTGCAAAAAAGCTGTTGCAGGACAGGCTCTTTTCAAGCCAGTAAAATCAGCACAGATGTCCTTGATTTATGTGTCATCTCTTTCAGGGAGAGGCTGCAAAAAATGTTTAGTTTAGTTTACACTTTACACTAAATGACATTAAGCAAAGTTGATTGGGTCAGACATATATGAATGTACAATGTCTGTCAACAGGGCAAGATATTTTGTGTGTACAGTATGTGTGTGTGTGTGTTTATGTGTGTGGGTCAGTGTGTGTTTGTGGTTACTCCCCGTGTTCCCGCTGTCTCTCTCATTGCTGTGCTGTACACTGCTGTAGTCCTCTCCACAGGAAGCTGTCACCACAGCAACCCCTGATACAATGTTAGCAGGGCCTGGCTCTGTGCTCTTTTCCTCATCTCCTCGTCTCCCCTCTTCCCTTGGGTTCTGCCCATCTTTCACTCCTTTGCTAATAATAGCCCCTGCTGATCAGTTCATTGTGGCATTGAAAAGGATGAAATCAAGAAAGACAGTGGGGAAGAGGGAGGGAGGGTGAGCAACTTGCTAATTCTGTTGCTGTCAACCTCCCATTCTTGACTTTCCCCAGGGTGAGGTGTTTGGCATTTAACTGCCCTAGTCATAAACAGAGGGAAATGCCATTGATTCTCATTCTGTCTGGCAGACTTTTTCATGGAACGCTTTTTACTTCCCTTGACCACACATCCCAGACTATGATCCACGCACTTAGACAATCAATAAATATCCATGCCATTGTGTGCTTTAAGAGCTTTTCAAGGGTAGTCAAATCAAAGGTGTCATTTGTGGACAATTTCTCACCCGTGTGCTTTCATCTTCTTGACAGCCCCTTAATGTGAACTGTCATCTTTACCTTGTCTTTGACCATTGTGTTAGCCCAGTGAGCACTGGGAATTGCACAAGCTTGTGAGGATTAAAAGTATTGTGGTGAGGTGGAATAGCAATCTCAAATTGGGGCAAACTCTTTCTGTGTTGTGCAATGCTAACTGGTTTAAATGTTGACTGTCTGGCACTGATCATCCGTCACAGCTGGCACTGCTTTGTCGGCTTTTAGGCTTGTCAGAGAGCTTTATACCTCTTGTACCATGCGGACACACGATACAACGCACAGCCTCGCAGTCATGACTCCAGCATGCTGTGTGGCTGTCAAAGCTTGTCCTCGGCAGTCATCCATATTCATAAAGCGCCCTGAGTGACAGCGTGATTACTCATGATGCCGGGAGAAACTGAGGCCCATGGCGAGCGGTGCACTCTCCTCTCTTCTCTCCCTCTGGCCAATGCTGTTTGCTCATTCATTTATTCACCGGTGACTGATGGACCGACCCGGCCGCAACTACTCCATCTTTGCGAAAATTAAACATCTGTTGGCGGGAGCCTGTTAAACATCCCCACCCCCCACCTCCAAGTGTACTCCGCCCCGCGTCACGGACCTGCCCACATTGCAACACTCACCGTCCCTGGCGACCTGTGCTCGCTTGTGTGGTAATTAGCGCTAGTGCTGATTGCTTCATTATTTCACAGATAAGCATCTGTTGGGGGCGTTTGATGGATGCCATGGATTTGACACTAATCCTTGGCAAAGCCCCTTAAGAACACACGGTTTGTGTGAAGACAGGAACCACTTCATGCGTCTGAACCGGCCAGACCTTGTTGTGCACACAACAGAGCTCTTTGATGATGTTAGAGGATCTAAAGCCATTTACTCTTGATCATTCTCCAGCAGAAGGGCACGTAAAATGTTGACCACTCAAGAAGACCACTGTACACAGATAAGATTAAAGACACAAGTGATGTGTAGAACATCAAATTGTGAGGCTAGGACCTATAAATAGACTGGCACAACCACTCTATATTCTCCCGATTAATGCAATGTGTACTCTGCCTACCCAGGGTTAAATGCTAAAAACATAAAAGCATAAATCCTATTATGGTGGAATGCAGTCTCAAGGGAGATGTGCCCTGTGCCGATAGCAACAGCGGTGCCTGTGTGAGACTGATGATATCCTACAGAGTTATGTAGTCTTGGATGTCCTCACTCACTGATGAGAGCACATTTCTAGAGCAGTTTTCTCTAAGTTGATTTTATACCGTTAAAAAAGTTGTTTTGGCAGACTGGTTTTTAACAATGATTTCTCTGTATATTGAGGCCTTGTAAATATCAACAGAGGTGGAAGTAGATTCATATTCTTGCTGGTGCAATTTCACAGAAACATTGTACATACATACTGATTATACTGGTACATTAATTCATACTAGTAGCTGAAGAGTGTCAAAACCTTTTTTTGCTTTTTTGCTCATTTGTTTCCTTGTAAAAGACAGATTAAATGCCTTGTCAAAGTTCAGTAATGTACAACTCTAACAACATACTGTATGCACAGCCTTGAGAATTTTCTCCCTTCCTCTCACCAACTCCCCAGCATCACCTGTCTGAATCTGCTGCACTTGTCTCTCGGTTCTGTCTGATCTGTCTGCCACCTGCTCCTTGTTATCTTGTGCAACAGCACCATGTGTTGGCTTTCACAGCAGTTTCAACAGCATGTACATTGTGAAAAAAATCACAAGCCATCTACTGATCACCCTTTATTACAATGACTCAATGAAATTTGTTAATCATCCTAAATAAAAGCCTTGATTAGGAATTATCTCAATTTTGTTTCTGCATACTGTGCTGCTGTTTCTGCTATAGCAGAGAACTTGCCTTATGTGCCTGATTGGACAGCAAACTTCTGTGTTCAGTCTGCTGTGATGATGCTCTTCAGATCATCATTTTAGTATTTCACTTCAGTATTTTAGGCACTCTGCTGACAAATAGCTGCTGACTAAATCCTCATCAGACCCAGCCATGATGGAACTAATGAGGAACAAACAGCTCAGAGGCACTACTTCCTCATCAAAAAAGAGACCAAAGGACCAAAATGGCTGCCGCTTTTAGCTGTGCAAAACAAGTCTGGATGATTTTTGAGGCTATAGTTGAAACAAGGATAGTGTCCTCCAGGAATCTCTCTCTTCTTTTTTTTATTGCCATTAAAAATGTTACCAATTCAAACTGGCTAGCATCAAACCTACCTCAGATTCAAATTGGTAAATAAACCTTGGAAAGGACAGATTCATGCTGCTGTTGCTGTAGGATGTTTTTGTGACTTAGCAATGTACAGACATGCTACGCCTTTGTTTAACAAAGAGAGACGCTGTCTAGATGTGTCATCCCATTCCTTTTTTCATTTAAAAAGCATTCTCGAGCACATGGTAAGCCATGTTCAAATTCAGTCTTTCTGAGGGCCAAAGACCTCAGTTTCCAGCAGATGAAGGCTTAGGTCTATACTCCAGCCTGTGCTGAATGAGTCATGTGCCGATTCAATCCATTTGTCCTTAGTCAGGTAGGCTTCATCTGGTGGTGCTTCAAAGCAGTGGCCAAAAAGTGATTGACAAGAATTGCTGGGTGATTCTGCATGTGAACCTACTCAATATCAGTGCTGGCTGCCTGAAATAAAAGCTGCCATTGACTAGTAGGTTCATGACAGTTTAGTTCAAGTTGTATGCTCTTTACCTATACTTGATACCATTTATGAATTAAGTTAAAGGCTATACTTTTAAACTCCTTAAAGTCTCATATTTCTTTGTCAGCCCATGAATAGAAATACTTAATAGTCTGAATAGCTCTCTCTCTCTCTCTCTCTCTTTCTCTCTCCCTCCCTACCATCTGTATTCCTCTGTTTTTGCATTCTCCTGCTGAAGGAAGCCCTGCACAATGCACACGAACCCTTCCACACATCCTTCCTTGTACGCTACGTTCCTGCCATTGTCCATGTGACAGAGGTCCACGTCAGGGAGTAAAATTAGCCATATGCTTAAGTGTGAATTACGTACTTTCCTGCACTTATCCCATCCTAAATGTGCTAAATCACATACTGTACTACACAGATCAACACTGGAAAGTTACATCTTGGCAGTCTTTTGTCCATCCGACAGTGTTTGTGTGAGCGTCTATGTTTGTGTGCATATATAAGACTGCCTTCTTTTCATCAGTCCCTGGACTGCTTCACATCCGCACACTGCTATCTCTGTGCAGAATTCCTGAGCTTGTTCCTGTCTGGGACATGCTAAAGCTTCTTATTATTGTCATGGAGGGCTCGCCAAGGATTTGTTTGTGCTTGCATAAAAATAAGGCTGCAAAGAAATATCATTGCAAGATACGGGAATGAAAGCTTCAGTCATTCAGCAGAGGAGCATTTTGCCCCTTAAGCTATTTATATATTTGTTTTTTTATTTATTTTGCACCCATGAAGGCTTGATCTATCCCACGCAGTCGAGTTTGGTCGAGTCCTGTGGTCGGAAAGGAGATGGTGGTTACCTAATGAGAGAATTCGATATATCTCTCCAGTGAATTGTTGATTCCTGTTTATGGAGACAGACCAGCAATGGGCAGCAGGAATTCTCTGTTCAGGGTTGTATTCAGGAGACACCCCTCAGAGCCACAGCCACAGCAATGCACTGTTACACAGGATAGCTTATTTTCTTAGCACAGCATTTCAGACTAATTGGGAAGTCAACCTATTTAATAACATTTCAAAATTACTTCAGATTATTTAATTATAACCCTTATGCCCATGCTTCTTAATACCAGTACATAAACAAGTTTATCACATCTGGGAGGGAATGTGACTGCTGTTGAAGATCAGACACAGTTGTCTCAAAGACAAGGGGAGACAATAAGGGGCACATAAGTTTCAGTTCGCAATATCCCTGGAAGCAGACCAGGGACCATGGAAGATTTGCCACATTTGTTAACACCGCTGACAAAAGCCTGTGGGCTGTTTGAAAACTGCACTATTTTTTTCTATCCTTTCTTTTTTCAAAACATGTGATCCATAAACATGTGACATTAGTCATTCATAAAAGCTAGAGAATCCGTCCAAATATTCCCTATGGGCTTGTAATCACACAACAACGCCTCCTCAAAATGATTTTTTAGAAGCTGTTCTTTGTGCTGCTGGATTAACTGTACTTCTCTGAGCTTCACTATGGAATCAGGGTTGCTTGACCATAGATGTCAGTGACCAATGAAGACTGCTATTTGTTTTAGCTATACCCTTGATTGTGGATTGTGTTTAGTTCTCCTGTAGGCTAGCAGTGTCTTGTGTAAAGTGAAAGGTTTAAATATTTGTCAAGTGCATTGTTTTGTCAATGTTCATATTATGGCAGCAAAAGGTTTTAAGGATTTGCTATTTTAAAAGGCTGAAGCATTCTTTAGGGCACATCATTTGTGGTCATTAAATGTCATCCTTATCATGTTCAAGTGACACCAAGGCAGGAAGTATAAATTTACATTTACATCTGAATACAGACCTAAATAATGGAATAAAGGAGTTTTTAGTGTGTACAACCTTATCAAGTGCAACTGTAGCTGTGTCAGAAAAGAGATGATTGTGTTTGTGTGTGTGTGTGTTTGTGTGTGATGCCTGCTGGGAAATGCCAGGATGGATGACCGCTGACAGCTCCCACACCGGTCGAGCTCCACTGCTGTGTCATGGTCTACCATGGCCTGCCCCGCTGTTTGTCTCCATTTACCCAGCATCCTCTGGGCCCATCCATCTCCATGCTAAATCAGGTGCTAAAAATACTTCCTGCTGTTGCTCAGCTAACCAGCCAAAAGACAGGTTAGTCAGAATGCAGATATGTCATCAGAAGGGACATTTTTGTTTACCCAATCCTGTGCAATGTGTGCAAACTGCATTGAAAAGATTGGAAGTTATACACCCAGAGTTTTGCTTATGTCATTGTCTCACAGAGTTATACACACAGAGTTTTGCTTGAGTCGTTGTCTCAAAATGGATTACTTGAGCTGATAGTAAGAATTAGTTTCAGTTTTTTTTGCTAGGGCCCATCTATTTTTTTATGTACTGAAAGTAAGCAAAATACAGAGGTCTGATTGGATGGTTAAATTGGTGAAATTATTCCATATTCTGTCTAACCTTTAACTGTCCTTTAAACAATAGCTACAAAGATTTGTATACAATGTGAAATGCCAATAGAAAAGCTCTCTGCTTTTATGATAGTAAGGTGCTAATTAGAGGCTTTTGTCCTGATTAAGTGTGCCCAATAGCTTGGCTCTAATTTGCACCTTATTATATACCGTATAAGGTGAAGCTTGTGTTTTTCTTGCTTTTTACTAAATGTGTTGAAGATACAAGAAATAAAATGTTTTTCTAATCTTTTATCTAAAGGATCAATGCAATGAACATCTCTTTGATTAAGTGGATCTGAGCTGTGTTTGGTAATGATGAAAGCCCTTATCCCACACTCTCTTACCCTATTTGTCATGTGGGAATTCCATCATGACATTAAGGAGGTACTTCACTCAACACATTCTGGTGATAGGGTTATATTAGCATTAGCATTAGTATTTTTATACATAAAACTGAGCATCTCTATGAAACTCGTTTTTTTTTTAGCAGAAAGTTTGAAGAAGCTCTCTGCTAACTTTACAGTGAATATTAAATAGTCACGAGTGAAGACGCCCTTCACTAAAGAAGCAGATATTTCAGATGAGTAGGAGCAATATCCATGTTATGTAGATGTGAAGAGCTGCTTTTGGTGTCATCAGAGGAGGCTGATGAGCGATGGATTGCTAGAAGGAGAGAGTCTGCAGGGTGCGTTGCCTGTATAGAGGCGAGAATCTCTGCTTTTACCCACCTCAAAAGAGCATTTTAGCAGCTACTCAGATCCTCTGCCAGCACGGAGGTCCCCACCCTCTCCACCCTCACTGGAGGCCTCCGCAAAGCTTTGAACATCACTGATAAACAACATCACCAGGATGACTACACTAGAAGCAGGCTCTCCTCCACACCACAACACCCAGATCTGCAACCTGAAGTCACCCTATCACCAGAGCTGTTGTGTGCTGTTAAACAGTTAGCCCTATGCCAGTAAGCATTCTCTAAATACACCGCTATAAAATTACAATATTGTCCAATAATACAATAATGTCCAATCTTCTGAGTTGATGGGAACACTGAGGGTGGTTGTATAGTAGCACTCTTGGGCTTGGGGGTGGAATCCTGACTAAAGCCTGCTGTCCATTGTCTACCTCCAGTAGATTTTCTGTTGGTTGCCCTGGGCACATTTTACATACTAAGCCTCCCAGTGGAGATGGATAATGTTGAGTATCCAGTGCCTCTTATCAAGCACCTCATTGAGCAGAGAAGAGTATTGAAGCCCAGTGAACCTTTATCTGGTTAAAGGCTAAATGGATGAAATGATCTCATCACTAGCGGCAAGATCTCTCTTCAACATCATGTTCAATAATCAATATGTCACTAGAAGGGTATGTAGCCCTGTCATGCCTGGTAAAGTCTTGTTTCCAAGATGTAAAGTACTGAGATGGTATCTGTGTGGAGGTGTACAATGACTACACCATGGGGAAATCTAATCAATAGTTTCAGTCTACACTAACAACAGCTCTCCTTCAATATAACATCAATATATAATCTTGGGGGATGCTACTTAGGTACTCAATACTTAAAATAGCAATGCATTAACACCAGTAATGAGAGCAACGGCTCTATGATTGAAGTCTTAGATCATCACCAACTATAAACGGTAACTAGCACCACACAAATGACTGTAATGCTGAATGTGCCAGTAACAGGAGGTTGGGGGGTCGAACTCTTCCCTTGTCCTCTTTCATCTTGCGTGTTATCCACCAATTTCATCATCCTTTTTCTGTCTCTGTCTGCTCCTGCACCTGTCAGGCGAAGCACTCACCTCTGATTCCGATGTGATTAATACACACTACCATACTGCTCTGACACTTGTAGCTCTGCTGCTGCGTCTCTGCGAAACTCATTTTGTTTAGAACCCTCACCGTGGCACACAAAGGAGTCTGTCAAGTCTCTCTTTTCATTCTCCCGAATCCAGGCCGCTTTTCATTGACATTCTTGATTTGGTACTGTGCCAGAGAGCGCCTGGCATCTATGTGCACGGCTCTATTACAGCAGGCCCTCTGTGCGCCCTGGGTCGGGGCTTGGAAACATCAGGTCTGTGTTAATGACATGAGTGGGATGAAGAGATTTACTGGCGGAGGCGTGCTGTCAGTGAGGGGTAGCTGGCTGAAGCAGCACTGCTGCCAAGCTGCATGTGCAAGCTTGGGGGCGAGCCACTGCCTCCCTGGAGTGACAGCCTTTGATGCGGTAACCGTGACCTTTTCCAGTATCACTGGCCGCTCCTCAAGGGGCCACTGCAGGGTTCCCTTGCGCTATACCAAGGTAGAAAGCCTGTCTGAGATGCCATTTTTGTTTTCTTTAGAACGAACCAAAAAACATATCTAGCTTTAGTGAAACATTCTCAATATTTTCAATGACTTACTTAGGGAGGCACAATTCATTCATTAGGGAGGCATGATTGTGGGATGTACAGTTCTACATGTTCACTTAAAAGCCTTGAATACTATCCTGGAAATCTAAACTCACCTAAGCGGTAGTTTTGCTTTTTAGGTATGTCTAGACACCAGCCGTAGGGCTTCAGAAGCTGTTCTCCCAAGTTTGGCCAGATGAATCATACGCATTATACTTGTAGAGAGTCACCTAGCCACAGTCTAGTCAACCCTATCAGTAGCTTATCAGGCTACTATTACATGCAGAGCAGTTTGAAAGACCTCTTATTTGGCCACTTGGTGTCAGCCGGATTTTGATGTCACAGTCTTGCTTGTCAAATTTGTTGATTACAGAAGATTTCAAAGCTAAAAATGCCACACTCATAGGTGCATATAGGCAAATGGAAGTGATTTTACATCACACAGCTATCAGTATTGAGAATCAACAATAAGGTCAATAAAGGGACACTGGCTAGAGCTCTGTTCAAGTTCAGCAGTTTTTCTCCAGGAAACCTTAGTAGTTGACTGTTACTGTGACTGTGATCATATTGTACTTGACAAAGGAGTCAATATGAGCGAGTCACAAGCACAAAATGGAAAAGCCAGTGATGTTAATAACCATAAATGTTGTGGCTTGCATCGATTGTCCTCTCACTCCATTTCTCAGTAACTCTAAAGGCCTTGAGAACGGGAGTTAGCGTAGGAGTTTTGTGCTGTGAATAGCGCTAATAGTTTGTGGGTAGGTGGATGCATGTGGGTATTTGTGTGCCTGTGTTTCTTTCTAATTGTACCTGACATAAGCTCACATCAGCTTTCAAAAGTCTCTCTCTCTCTCTCTCTCCCTTGCTCCCTTGTCCTTTTAGTCCCTGTCTCTCTGTCCCTCTTTCTGTATCTCGTTTTCCCTGTCAGATAGCATAGTGTCCTCAGCCTAGTCGCCCACTCCTGCTGTCACTGGAGCAGCAGTGCGTCTGACAGTTTGTCAGTTTGTTTGCTGGCTGGCATCAGTGTGTCACCTCCACTTGTGCCCAGTCAACACTCACAAAGCTCTCTCTCTCTCTCTCTCTCTCTCTCTCTCTCTCTCTCTCTGTGTACGCGATTCAGGTTCTTGATGCCCTACATCCCCAAACTATTTAACTCTGCCAGGCTGTGCCAGGTTTGGTCATTATAAGATGCCACTGGAGTGACTCAAGTCGAAACTCACAAAATTGAATTCCTCAGGGCTTGACTTGGATCATCGTAGCTTTTCCCTGGATTTACCAGAGCATACCTCTGGTGGAGTTAAATGTAATCTCTAATAAGCAAACCACATATGTTGTCCACACAGTCATTGGTCCTGTACATGAACTGTTTTTCTCAGTGCTCATGGAAGATAATCCTTACAACATGCTAAGAAGCTTGTTCAATCCTGCAGTGGGTGAACTGATAACTGTGAGTAAACAAACAGGAGAGCAGGTTGTGCTCTGTGTGTGTGTGTGTGTAAGAGAGAGAGTAGGTCCAATGTTGGTGTCTATTGTGTGTTGCCCCCTGGGCTTCTTTCAGTGCTGGTGGGCTGCACTGCGTTCAAGTGTGTGGGTTGTGGTAAGGGTGAGTAAGAAGCCCATTCAGTAGAAGCAGCGCATGGTTTTTCTCTCCCCCTCGCACTCTTTTGTTTGAAATGAGTAAGCCGGCCTGAGCTGTCCCTGTAGTCCATCCACACAATCACTGTTGAGGTCAGAGGTGGCCCTCAGACTCCCAACGCTTGTTCAGTGACGTTTCCATGGACCCAGACACAGCCTTGCAAGCCCCACCCCCACTGTGTGCTGTGTGTCATCAGCCTACTCTAACATTTTTTTTTTTGAAGAAAGTTTGCCAGAAAGACACATCACTGCGTTTCTGCACTAATTGGGATTTAGCGCCTTGTGCGATTTACCCACGAGCTGTGTGCGCTTGTGCTGGTACTTCGAGCTAAAGTTGGCGCACCATGGTGACATCTGGGGCAACAGTGTTTATAAATACGCCCCTGGCTAAATATCAGGGTCCCCTGGTGCCACACGAGGACGGATGGAAATGAGGAATGATGATGCACTCTCCACCATCAGGGTGCTGCAGACACCCTGGTGACTCAGCATTAGTGCAGTACAACTATTATGAACACGGCAGAGACCAGATGACAGGCTCAAATACTAAGGGTTAGATTCTTATTAACTAAGGTGTTATTAAGGGTTAATAAATGGTTCATAACTTCCAAAGGCTGATGGAATGGCAGATGAGACTATTCATAGGGCAAAGCAAATGATCTATTAACATTGTCTAATGGCCTGGTCAGACTACACGATTTTTTGTCTCTTGCGATTGTCTAGTCTGACAAGTCAGTCTTTTCATCGGGGTGTCGCAGACGAAAAATCGCAGGTCGTGAAGTATGTCACATTACTCGACTCACTCACGTCCGGTGTCGTGCCCGACCCTCCGGAATCGGACACGATTGTCGTACACAACAAATTTGGGGCAAAATCGGGCTGAAATCGTGTAGTCTGACCAGGCCATAACACAAACTAACACATGTAAACTGTTTATCAAAGGGCTAATGAAGAGTGCATGAATCAAACATATAATTAGGTCTTATGTAAGCCTATTAACACCTCTGAAATCCCAAACTCAAACTTCTCAACGTGCTGATTGCATAACTGTTGCTCTTTGTCTCCTTATTTGACAACAAGGCTTAGTAATGTTCATTAAAATGTATTAAAACAATTTTTTATTATTAAAATTCTGTTAATAGCCAGTCCTGCGTTTGCAGTTCCTCTAAGTAACAGAACATAAACCTTTGCCTCTCCCAGATACCTCTTGGATACCTCTTCAGAGGGTTTGGAACATCTCTCTGGTCTGGATCAAAGCAGGTTCTGCAATTATTCCCCCCCCCCCCCCCCATAACAACCACCCCCAACATACACACACACACACACACATTCACACACACCGAAGCTCCCAGTATCAAGAGAACAGGAAACACATGCGCAGGGTCATGACCTACAGAGTCTGTTATCAGCATTGGCATGCAGATACCCATCAGACAGCGAATTGCTGGGAAAACATGAAGCTTGGGTGGCGCAGTGCTCCGTGATAGACTCACAGGCTACTTAAGTCCCTCCGGCTGGCAAAAGAGAGAGAGAGAAAGAGAGGAGTAGGGAGAGAGTGAGCAGAACAGATCGTCATCTTTAAACCCGTTAGACATGAGGCCCTCATGGGACGGACGCAATTAAAGCCCCCCACCCACCCCCCTTCAAAGTCTCGCCTCATCCTCTGATGCAATCGAAGGATGCCATGGCAACCATATTTGAAAGTCTGTCTTTTTTTGTTCTTGTCTGTTTTTCTGCTAACTGTTATGAGCTTAGTGCCACTCCAGGAAAGTGCTCTTTAGCAGCTGCTGTTTGGATTTAGTCTTAGCTGTCATCTGCAGCAGGGTTTTTAGGAACAAGATTTTGATACCCTGATTTTAGATAAGACATTATTCTCTGTCAAGTCTCAAATGTGGAGCATTTGCATTGTCCCAATACAAGCCTGAATCCAAGCAGCGTCAAAACCAACAAACATAAACATGTCTTTTTTATTTCACAGCTGAAGGGAGCAGCGTTCTGACTTGCACTGTTATCAGCATTGGCTTTGGCAATGATTGATAGGTGATCTCAGTCTGTAGCTCCCATCTCGGAGAAGTTGAGATTAAGCTGTGACTGTGGTTGTCCTCTATCCGATTAACCAGGCTCATAAATGAGTTTGTGGGTAAATTAAATAAATCATTCAGTCGCTTCAACCAATGTCAAGTAACATGAACACTCAAGAGCGAGGGAAAGAGGAAGATTTAGAGCTGTAATTGTGTGCGGTATCATTGTAAAGGGGTGATTTATAAAGAGAAAAAGGCCAGTTGTATCTTCACACCTGGTCTGTTTCGGCATGCTACATTAAGCAGTGGATTAATGCTTGTTCTTCCATTGCCTTAGAATAGAAGGGGTAGCATTTCCTCAGCAAATCTTTCCATGATAGAATAGTATGCCAATTTATGCACATTTTCTAGGACTAGTATCAAGATTTTATGTATTTCTTTGAAATACTCTGCATTTTCTTCTGTTATTGTAAATAATAACACATTTCTTGTCAACATGGCATAATAAGGCTTCCAATGCCTGTGTTTGAAATTGCTTTGCTAAGGTCAACCAGTCCATCATTGCTCTCTCCAGCCAAGGCACCATGCAGGTTAAAATCGGTTGTTTGCCTCCACTCTGCCCTCTCCTTGGTGAGTGGATTTGTTGCGCAGTCTGTGCCCTCACCCCTAGAATTGGTCTGAGCTGAGTGAGGAGGAAAGGATGCTGGTCTGCGCCTGTAGTTTTTTACATCTTGCATCTACATCAGTAATGCAGGTCAAAACAGGGAGATTCATTGGGACTATGTCAATCACACACTCTCACACTCTCTGTTTTTGTCTCTCTACGTCTTGCTCTCTCTCTCTCTTTCTGTGTGCGTGTGTGTGATCATGTGCATGTGCACGTACATGTGTGTGTGTAGTGTGTCTGTGTGTTTTCTGGGGGAGTTCTGATTGCAGCCATGCTTCTGTGGTACTTAAGACTTAAGTCCCTTGTTTTTGCTATGGATCAAGGGAGGTTTCAGGGCGCCTCCCAGCACTAAGCATGATGCTGGAGCCCTGGCAGTGAAATAGAGGGAAGTATAAAATTAAAAGCATTGTTATTCCTGTGGCCTGTGTCCAAAGGGAGATTGATTGACAGCTTTATATTGTCACGCCGTCACAGCTGACCTTGGACAAGCTCTAAGCTCAACTCAGCTTGGTCCTTCTTCATCATATATATGCACACTCACATACACACACACACACATATACACGCACACACATACACGGACACTTCTTCCATTCTGGAAGACTATTTAGGATGGCTGTCTGCAGACAGTGTGAAAGATGTCATCTGTTTGTTGTTGTTGTTGACAGCGGACACAATCCAAAGGCAACTTATTTATCAGGCGAGTGAAGTCAGTTCTCGCTTAGGTATTAAAATATGATTTACTATTAGGGTTGCTACGGCGACCACAGTGGCCTCAGCGTGTGTCAGTTGCCATGCAGTTGTTTACTATTCCTGAGAACGTAGACTTGGAATGCCACACACATACACAAGTTGGCATAATAGTGAGTGCATCTCTCTGCATAATGCACAATATTAGCGTTAACACAGTCATTGCAAGGTTGTCCTGGAAATGCATGCTGTCAGTGTTTTTCAGTGCATGATCACACTCATTCACTCACCCTCCCTCTCTCTGTTTCTCTCTTTTCAGCCTCTCTCTCTCTTTCCTCTGTTCATCGATCCCACCTCTCACACTGATGTCTTGCATAAGTAGGGAAAAGGAGTTGTGAAATTGGCGTGGACTCAGTGACAGGCGCACACTCCTCCTGTGACTGATGACTTGTTGTCTCGTGTGATGGGCATTTTGCTCATGCAGCCACAGCCTCCCCACATCCATCCTCAGTGACGGGCCCAGTCTTACAGCTCCATCCCCTCTCCCCACCCCCTTTTATCCTCCGTAACCCAATAGAGATCCACGGCTCTATTAACTTTCGCACACCCTGCCCATGGTATGGTACTGACTGCAAAACACAGCTGATTGCATTATGCGGTTCAGACAGTGACCTAATAAATTAAAGTGATCAGCCACTCTGAGCATAAGGGGAAAAGGTTTCAAAGACAATACACCATGAGGGTACCCCCCCCCCCTCCCCCCACACACACATCTAAAGCTAACTTATTGGTGAAAGAAGTCAAGTAGACTTAAAGTTTGAGAGTGACCACCTGACTCTTGCTTTTAGAGGGCTTAGGGGGAGTGCTGTGTTAAAAGTTCTCTCTTAGAACCGTATTAGAGCTGTAGAAGGTTCCGGAAGAATGAGACACCTGTGGCCTTTGGACACTGACAGATGGTGGCAATAAAAAATAAAAAATAAGAATTATATTAAATATATTATGACATGACAGTAAGCATGTTTATATAAATGTGGGATTCACGTACAATATGTGACACCCTAAGAATTTCATCATAATTCCTTGTCATGTCATGGACGCCATGCAGGGAGATAAATACTTTATGGGGGTTCTTGCTAGATCTTTGAGGCTGACTCTGCTTCTGTTAGCTTAAGGCATAACTTGCTAACAGCTGGGCTGTTACCTAGAACTTGACAATAACACTGTAAGGCCTGCTATTCACCATGTAATTGCATTCCATTTTCAACACCCAGACAACAATATTTTTCTTCATTTTAGAATGATTCATGTTCTTCTTAGAGGAGGGCAATTTGTTCCTTTCACTCGTCAGCAATAGCCAAATGGCTTATCTCCTAAATCATATCAGAGAAATATGTGTTGACTACAGTCCAGACATAGGTACCCCAGGGCCCACAAATCTAATTTACCAAATCATAAAATATTAATATAAAAGTATGTCTGGTGGTGGGTGTTTGTGTAAAGTATTTTTGAAGATAGGTGAAGTTGCAGTTTTTAAAGAACAAGATGATAAAGTTGTAGCCATGTTACCTTTTACATGTGTAAAATTACATGTACTGTATGTGTGTGTTACATTATTTATTACATTTAAGATGAAAACAAGGCCATTACATATTCACAGGTCAAATGATTGCACCATAGGTAAAGGCTTTGAATCCTTGTTGTACCTTTCATCCAGCTCTTCTCTAAATCTGACAGTAGCACTTAGCTCAGATCGAAAAAGATTAGGCAATTAGCATCTTGATGATTAGCATCTTGCTCAAAGTATTGTGACATTTTTCCTAATTTAAATTGGACTCACTTTGTTGTTGCAAAGTGTATAAAGACATAATGAAAAATTACAGGTCCTTCTATAGACTGGTATGACATGGAATTATACTCTCATTCTAGCATAAATACACAGATATCCATTCATAGCCTGATTATATTGCCTATTCATCCAATGTGCTTCTTCAATATTTGAACCCAGGCTACATTGCACTCTTCTCAGTCAAGACTAAAAATTTCACAGCCCTTTTCCCTTCCTTCGTAGCCCTGACTCCCTGTAAGAGAGCAGTCTGTGGCCTGTGGCTCCACTGCCTGCTAACTGCTCTGTGTCTGTTCTGTGTCCCTTAGAGAACCATGAGTACTGTGGAGGAGGAGCCGGACCACATGATACCATGAAGAGAAGCCTGCAGGTCCTGTGCTGGCAGCTGCTGAGTGAGTGTCAGAAGAGTGTTTTATAAAGTGCTTTCTAAATGCCTTATAGAGGTGCAGGAGCTTGTGTAAAGGGTTTGTGACCTATTCTCACATTAGTTCATGTCACCAGTTTCTGATGTTGCAGATTGGTAAAAAGAAATGATGAAAAATGAGTTCAAATCCCCATCATATTTTAAACTGCTAAAAAATCAGTCATGAAACTGCTCATCCTACCAACACTGTACCCCATGTTACAAAAAAACTGTGAGAATTTGATCACACAAAAAACTCCTTTGCAAATCATCCCTCCACTCTGCCGAAAGTAAGACATACTGAGTCTTCATCTGTCAGGCTTGGCTTGGTGAGGCAGACAGAAACTGCCTGGAGCAGTATGTGTAAGAGCCAGGTGAGGAACATCTCTATCTGATATCCAGAGCACACAAGTGCACAGATACAGAAAAAGAGAGATATATAGAGAGGGGGATAGCAGTGAAATAGAGTTATGGAGAGAAAGTGGGGGAGATGGTGTTTGTGTGATGGTGGTGAGAGAGAGAGAGAGAGAGAGAGAGAGAGAGAGAGAGGGATTCTGAGCTATTCTGGCAGAGAGCCAGTGCTGAATGCTAAAGGAACTACAGCATGACGTTAAATTCGCTGGCGGTCCACGGAGGGTCCATCTCTCATTTACAGCAAGCAGGCAGGCAGAAGTGAAGCGCTTGACAGGCACTGTGGGGGGCTGTCAGGGGAGCATTACGGTTGATGAGGGGAGAAACACTTTTGAAGATGACTGTCAGTGTTTGTCATTAGGCTTGGTAATACGCCATTAGTGAAATGACAGTGAATATCACTTTAAGCGGTCACCGAGGTTGATGTGAGTGTTAATGAGAACTATTGCTATGCAATCAAATGGTTGTGCTTTTGAAAACAACAGTAGTCAGGTGTGACGGAAAGGTGACCTAGAAAAAGAGCGGAGAGAAACTTTTGCATCTGTTCGAATTCATGTCCAGAAGGAGAGTAATAGCTCAGATCTCTACTAAAATGCCCTTGGCTGCCTTTGATGGAGTTGTCTGCCAGACTGATTTCAGTGCGGGGATAACTTCATCCCATTTTTATATCCGAGCTCTGTTTCACAGCTGGGGCCATGCTTCTTTTGGCCTGTCTTGGGGCTAGTTCCTTACGATTTGTCTCTGCGCCAGTGACATGGAATGAGCCATACATAGCCATACATAGCATAATATGCTGTGTAAAACATGTTCCTAACTCAGCCCTTCTGTCAGGTATACTGTAATTATGTACAGTAGCAATACATGACAGATCTAAACTAAATAGATGGGTATTGACTTCTGCCAAGTCAATGGGTATCGACTTCCCTAAGAAAGTTGAGGGGATTTAACGTTAGTGCTTCACTTCTTATGATTTTTTACCTTAGCAGCAGTAGTAGTAGTAGTAGTATTTTACGCTTGTGTTGGCTATTAGTTGCATCAAATCGCCCCTTGGGGACAATGAAAATAATCTAACCTGATCAGTTTCTGCTAATTGCAGAATGATGTGCTGTACAGATTGTAGTGTAGAAAATAGGGATGCAATTGCGGTTTTTATGACAAATATTGCGATTGCGATGCGATTTTTTTGTGTTCGATACTTTTAAGTACATAAAACCTAAAATTATGCATAAATAATAATAACATTAAAGCAACTCTAAAGAGTTTCAAAATCGTACTATCTACAGGTTAGAATTACTGCTGTCGTAAATAATTAATATAATATATGCATGCTAAACCACAAACGGGAAACCAACGGGAAAAAAAATTATGAAGATTTGCTAAACTGACTGCAAAACTGTAGTTTCGAAAGCCAAAATAGATAGCTTCTAACCCATCAGACTCCTCTGTGACGCTGGACACCGGCAGCTGTGGTGGCTGTGAACGTGTTGGCTTAATTGGTGTTGACGCTACTTGCCGTGTTTGGTAACGTTAGCTGGACGAAAGATTGCTTGCATAACGTAACCTACAACCGTAACATGGATGTGTACTCAATTTTCATTTAATTTCTAAATCCACTAGTTTCACAATCAAATATCCGCCTCACATATAAATATGTTGACAACTTACGGATGATGGCATGCTTTCAAAAGCGCTAAAGCTATAAACAACTTATATAGGAAACATACCTAGCATTATCCACGTTAGCGCCTTAGCTAACACAAAGACTATAAAATTCATCCACTGTTTGTAGCCATCACAGGCTAATCGATAGATAAAACAGTCAATTATGAATACTGTCGGATATACCATTATTACTTACAAGTCCAGTAGCAACAAAGCTAGGTCATCATGCGTTTTGCAATGTGTAGCCTCCTTCAGTTCTCCCCAACAAATGAAAGCCGGACCAATATTCACTCTGGTTCCCGTTTTTTTTTTTTGTGCTTCTTCAGATCTCCTTCTTTTCTTTAGTAGCTCCGCCATGATTGCAATTCAAACACAACCGTGTTTTCTCCCGTTATACATCTGTTGAGGCAGCTCAACTCTGGCTATGCTCCAACCTATGGCTGGCCACAAAGCCAATCGACTGTAGTTTTTACTTGGACTACAGGACCTGGACCCGACAGGGCGAACTTGTTTAGTGCTATTACAGCCGATAGAGGGACCCAGAGCAGATGCAGAAGGTAACGTTCATACTGTTATGAGTTGATGGACCACCAAAACGATTTTGAAAAAATTGTTTTAAGGTCTTAAAAACTCTTTAGTGTTGCTTTAAGAAAAATGCAATTTGCGTATGTGCATATTTTAGCCAATAAACAAACTGCAGTACACATTAACTTATCACCAGTATACTGACATTGTTATTATGCAGCATGTATGATAATGTGCTATGCAGCCAAGATAAACCTGAACTATTATTATAGTCTTCATCATTATCAATGTTGATATGTTGTCTTCAGTAAAACGCCTCAAACGAAGTTTTAGGCATCAAAGATTCTAGTGCTGCCTGTCCACCAGAGGGCAAAGGTTTAGTATGCGGGTCCACCAGTGGGCAAAGGTTTAGTATGCGGCTGTTAAAATTATTGAGCAAACAAGCTATTCAGTGTTGGAGTGAAGGAATAGCCTACAGAATCAACTGAAGTCGGGACGCAATACGACCACGCAGTTCACTTTCCAATAGAAAGAGTTTGCATGATCTTACTACAGCACAACTGACCAAGAATAGCCTTGCTAGTGAGCTCGAGATTAACAAATAAAAAAAACCCGGAATGAGTTTAAAAGAAACGCATTAGCAAAAAAATACCCATCACAGAATATTAGGCTTTTTTAATATTCCAATTATATTCGAATACCGACGTTCGGTGTCAAAGCCCAAGTTCAGGAAGGTTCATCATCAATTAGGCTACATTAAGCAACAGAGACGACGCAGAAAACGTTAGCAGAAACTATGCCTACCGGTAATCAATAAAGGCCTGCGTAAAATTTATAAGGCCTGGGCTTTGGGTAGCCTATTCTAAGTAAATAAAAGCCCGGTCCATATAATTCCAAGAAATACTGTAACGTTAGGCAAGCTATTTCTGAGATTCACTCACTTCTATCTTGGACATATGAGATAACGTTAATAGACATAAAAACAAATACATGGAAACAATATTAGCATAGGCCTACCTGAACTAAAGACACTGTAGCCTACTTGATACAGGAGTAGTAGGGCTGATACAAGACCACTGCATCCATTCCAACAACTTCTAACGCGGTTGCATTTTACATTACTTGACTCTGGTCACGTTACTCTCGCGGTATGCATTTTGGGCGGGTTTTATTTTTCATTGTTGGTACAGCTTATTATTCAGCAATTATGCGCACGCGTGGCTCATTGGAATGCCCCCCCCCCTTCCAAGAGAGAAATTTTTATGCCGGGAAAATCTGGAAGAATCACATCCCTGGTGAGATTCGACCATTTTGATTGGCTAATAGGTTTGTCACTCAAATGTCAGAGGCGAGGAAAAAACCTCAGACTCCTGAGGTTAGGTTATTGCGGGAGTTAAAACCGCAATGTCGATGCGACAAAGGTTAATCGTGCATCCCTAGTAGAAAACTGCACAATAGGACTGTAGAAGAAAGCTAGTGGTTTTGGCCCTTGCTGTAACAATAATCTGTGTTTTCCGGGGGAGAGTACCCTAGTCCACTGTCAAAGGGAATGAAAGAAGGGGAATGAATGTAGGAGTCTGTCAGAATGGGAGTAGACAGGAAGTCATGGAAGTGAGGTCAATCTAAATCCCTCAAAACAGGAAGTTTTTTTCTCGCTCTTTAGATTTTCTTTGTTTTTGTTTTCAAACTTTTCTTGGTTATTCCAGTAATTTCTCAGTATTCAATTATTCGCTGCTCCCTAAAGAACTTAAATTTTTCATCATCTCTTCATTCTCTCTCTCCCTCCCTCTCCCGTCTCTGTTTTCCCAGTTGTGTTGTTTTCTGCCTGTGTGCCTCTGCTGGTATGTCTACTGTCGCCACAGAAATGCCTCCTTTGTTTCAACATTGGCTTCTACACAGTGTCACTGATTTGCAGACTCCTTGTTTTGACACACAATGAAATTATTAATAAATAATGTCACAGAATTACAAGTGCTTGGGTAAGAAGCAATTAGCTTATTGTTCATTGAAGGTCACTTGGTGGTAGGCAGTTGTCATTGTTGACTGTACAGCTGCTGTGGAATGTTTCAAATATCTCATGCAAACATAATGAGTACAACCTCTTATTGGCTTTGTTTGTGTTGACATGACGTGACATTGTTTGCGTTGACATTGTGGCAAAGTGATCTCCCCAGTGTGGGTAAAACTTCCTGTTTCAAACCCCTTCCTTCCTGTGGGACCAGTCCACGGCATCTCTCTACATCATCTCCGCCAAGCACGTCTGTAAATCAGCCACATGCTAAAAACAGCACTGTGGTAAACACACACACACAAGGTACCACGCGTCTGTCTTTCCGTCTGCACTGGCAGATAAACAGGCGTTTGAGTTCAAAGACGCCACAATCGGAGCAGCACAGCTCCGCTCTCAAGCAGGAAGCCATTATCATGGGGATAGTGCCTGGCCCCACTTTATCTCTGAGCCCGCATCTGTCCCACCCTGCCACTCCCTGCGAAAAGGAAGTGCCCAGTCTATCCCAGAAGCCCTGGGGAGCCCTGTTCTCTCTCCAGGGGGATGGCCGCGCCTAACTACAAAGCTGTGTTTAGTTTTGTTTTGTTTTTTTCATTTGCATTCCATACACAACATTGTCCCAACATGTTTTTCTCAAAATGTATCTTTACAATGATCCATTTTCCTCCTAAGCTTCTTTGCTTTTGCAATGAATCCATACTGATGTGGGCTGATCGATTAGCCTTAGCCACACCACCCATGGTTATCCAATTAGCTGTTTCAGAAAGCACAGGCTTTAGCTAATATGTGCGGTGTGCGTGCACAAATCCCTCTCTCCTAAGACATGGATTTGACCAAACAGAACCACAGATCAGGCAGACGGACTTTGAAACAGCGCTCACTGATTAGGCATTTACATGGGTGTTTGGCTTCATTTCTGTGACTTTGTACGTATTATTTGTTTTTCCTGAGCCATTCTTTAATCAGGGATGGGTTTAGACACAGCCAATTAGGTGCAGGCGCCCTCCTGATCTGTCTAATTACTGCCATCAGCTAATTAACTGCTGAGCTAACAAGAATGCCCAGCAAGATGGGGGGAGTCTGGTATCCTCTGGGCTATCTCTGCTGGCTTTGCCAGCTTGCCTGCTGCGGTTTCGGGACCAGATAGTATCTCACCCAGTCGGTGGTATGTTTGGGCTTTTTTTTGTTCTTGTCACAGAAGCGGCTCCATGTACCATAACTGTCTGCTGTGGAGGATTTCCCTGGAGCGCACAGTGGGACAGGAATGCTGACGTATGCCATGGTGTCTCTGTGCATCTCATTTTAAGGGTCAATATCTAGACAGCTAAATATTAAAAAGGTGTTTTCCCCCTTTCCAGTTTGGTGCTGATATGGTACAGTAGCAACCAAGCTAAGACTTTTGCCACATCTGCAGATTCTTGAGAATGCAACCCAACCCCCCATACAGCTTTATCGGTGGGCAAACAGAGCACAGTGCACAGTGGTCCCACCTCTCTCTATATATATCTTTCTCTCTCTCTCTCTCTCTCTCTCTCTGAGAAGGTGGCTGACCAGGATTGATCACCTTTGGGGATATCAGCAGATCTGCAATCCATTGTATATGCTTTGGTGGACTTTCAGATTTGATTGATTAGGTCTAGATGCAAGAATTTGTGTGCTTCCCATAGGAACACTCTGGCAAGGGCAAAGGGCTGTACTGTAAAAACCTGCGTTGGTCCGATTTAAAGTTTGTGCTGCTGCCTAAAACCTGGTGGTGGCCTTTTTTAGCCAGTAACTAACTGACAGAAGCCATTTTGGATCTTATCTCCTGTCAGGCCATAGTGTCAAGAGATGGGAGAGTGCTGAACTGGAAACTGACAGTTCCCCACAATTTATGAATGACACGGTCACAGCTGAGGACTTTGTGAAAGTCACAGGCTACTTATGCATTCCAAACAGCTTTAATTTACAGTGTTTACCACATAAAATCTCCTCCCATGTGATAAATCTCCCCCCTTCGTGGTTAATAGCTGTGGGTTGGCCTCTAACGGAGTCATAAATCAGTGTGGTAATTCGATGGTAATTTTAACTTTGTTCCCAAAACCATCCCGCTTTTCCTTCCGTTCTTCCAATAATGGAAATGATGAATTATGAGCCCAGAAGGTGACAGTGATGAGACGGTGAGAGCAAAAGGTTCAGGTTCACACTGGGTCATGGTTATGACTCCACCCCTTCTACTATATGTGTGTCATACATCTTATTGGGCTCCGTAGTCTCTCTGTAATTGGCATTGATGGTAACTTGAGACATGGCCAGGTGGCTTGAGATGGCCAAGTCACAAATCTGATCTGAGTGATGTGGCTTGAGGACTTTGAGGTTGTTCTGAGAACCAATCATATTTGCCTCCCATCATTAACCTGGACTGGTTCCTTCTTTAATAGGCTCCTTTGAAACTGTTGCCATGGTTAGGTGTGTAAACAAAACACATCCCGGACACAAATTGCTTTCTGCTTATCCAAGTTCTAACTGGCCCCATGTTAAACGCTATTAAATAGGGGCTAAGTAACATTCTGTTTTTCTCTCTCACGAGCTCCCTCTAAAGACCGCTGTATTGCATTGTATTGCACTGCATTCTATTGGAGGCGGTCCGCGCTGCTGAACATTGCAAGTGCTGTATCTACCGCTATAGGCCACGGTGGCGCATTCTACACCGTTCGTTCGCCGTGTAATGACTCATTTTAGCATCCTAAACAGTATGAAACGGATTAATTAAGTGAAAAATGTTGCATAGTGGGCCTTTAAGAAACAAGCACTCAGTCTTTTTTTCATATTCAGTGCTTGCCTTTGAATGTGAGATCTTTTATGGTTTAGGATTGAGAGTAGTGCTTTTTTTCCTCTTCTGCATGGTCCCTGAAAATCATCCGCACTCATACAGACTCATCCAGTAGTGATGTCGCGACACCCAACCTCATTTTGGTCACTAATGACACACACACACACACACACCACTCATACATACCCTGAAGTAGTTCTTATGCTCAATAATGGCTGCTAATAAAACCGTGTTCAGTTCTCCTGTCCTCTCCATCATCTGCTCTTGTAATTTACTCCCTATTTCCACACCCACTTATGCCTCCTAATCCATTCCTCCTCCATCCCTCCTCCACTCTTCCTCTGCCTGTGATGGGGACACGGCATCTGCCCCGATCAGTGAGAGCTACGCCCTGCTCTCCATCACCGCTGGCTCCACTTAGATGTTCACTCCATCAGGGCCAGAGGCAGATTAGACCTCCACTTCCAACTCAGCGCCTCATAGCATTACACACACAAACACACATACACACACACACACACACATTAAAATACACACTCATACTCAACTATGCAGCCCCCCCCCCCACACACATTTACAGTCCATACACATAAGGTTCTTTTCCATAAATGTGCCCTCAATTATGTGTTTTCTGTACTTCAACCGACAACTGGTCTCCAGTCAGATTACTCACCTGTGCATGTATGCATGCAGTCCTGCTCTGTGATCTGAGGGTTGCTCTACGTTATAGAGGATGTTTGTGGAGTTAGAGAGGACACAACTCACAGAGAAGTAAAGACTTAGGGGTGGACAGTGCTGTACTTCAGTCTGTACCTCAGTGCTGTACCTCAGTACTGTACCTCAGTGCTGTACCTCAGTAATGTACCTCAGTACTGTACCTCAGGGCTGTACCTCAGTAATGTACCTCAGTACTGTACCTCAGGGCTGTACCTCAGTGCTGTACAGTATGCAGTGGCTCAGCTCCAAAACATTGAGCGCCAACCCCAGGGGGACTGAGTCACCCCGCTGATAAATGGGAAACAACCTGGCTAAGTGTGAAGAGGAGGGTTTTGTCAAGTGAGATAAATGCTGCTCCGCATTTTTGCGCCACACACACAGACTCACATACTCACAAACTCACCTTTCTAATAATCACCCTATGCAAAAGAAAGACCATAAGCCCCCTGTGCACATATAAGCGTACATTTCGCGAAGGCATGAGATATTAGCTCCGTCTAGCGAAGTGTGGTGCACATTTTCGTTCTCGCTCACATCAAAGCCACTTGGTTTCCTTTACATTTCCGATGAGCTTCATTAATAAGTGATGGCTATTTCGCTTTGTGCTCTCTGTTAAGAGACTAGGCCATGTTTCTCACTCTGTTTATGGTGGTGGAGGGGCGATGTGGTATAGTATGGCAGCAATGTGTGTTTGTGTGTGTGTGTGTGTGTCTTTGCTTGTGAGAGGCCTTGAAGGAAAGGAGTTGATGTGTGGTTGAAGTGTGTATTTGGGACCAATGTGGGAGTTGCATGCATGATTTAAGGAATGATTGGATTGCTAAAGATATAGTGAGAGAGATAGAGAGAGAAGGAAGAGAAAGAGAGACAGAGAGAGAGAGAGAGAGCGAGTGTGTGTTTATGTGCATCTTTGTAGCTGTGCCGGCAATTTATTTCCTTGCCCTCCATCAAGGCCTTGTGTCAGAAGTAAATTCTGTCACTTTGTTGTTTGTTTGTGCAGCACAGTTTCATGTTTAATGCAGCCATCAGTAGCCCTGTTTTATTCATTCCTGTCATCATATTTCAGGTGCAGGGGTAGGTTAACAAATCATCTGTCTAGCGCCACCTGGTGGTCAATGGGCTTGATAGGGGTGCTTGGAGAGTGAGAGAGGACAAAGGGGTGAAGTGTTAGTCCAAAGATGATATGGAGGAGTTTCCACCAATGGTCTTTAAGTTTTGACAAACCAATAATGCACCCAACACTAATCACAGGCTATGTTCTTTGTCTGATAATGACCTGCTTTACTCTTCTATGGTAAGCTATAGTACTGCAAAATGAAACTCTTAATTACTTTTCAAATTCATTACGTTTGGCAGCTCTAAAGTTAAAAAGTAGCATATAGGATCACAGATTATGTTCTATTGACATGTTAATGTTGACAATATCATAAAGCAGGTAACTCAGTCATATCAGTGGTTCTTCTGTCCACTTAACATCTGTCCATCAGGCTGGCCAGCAAAGGCTCTGCTGCCAGCAGGTTTCTGGACCCATCCCTGCTCATCTTCCTCCTGGAGAGCTTGAGGAAGGGAGTGGAGGGCAGGGGAGCGTGCTGGAAAGGTCAAGCAAGAGCAGTAAACCTCTCGAGACCAGCCAAGGAGACGGCTGAAGGAGGGAAGGAGGGAGAAAGGGAGGGAAGTGGATCAGCTTGCTGTATCATGAGTTGTGTGTGCGTGCTGGGGCTGTCTAAGTCTCTCCGGCCCAGGCTGGGAGTCGGCCTTGTGTTTGCCTGCCCGGCGAACGTGACGGGCCTGGCAAACAGGGCCGCTGGTGCTCTGTCATACATCCTCGCACTGCCTGCTAGGGAACGCAGTCTTGTGGAGCCATACAACATAAACTGTGTATGTGACAGGCCATGTATGTGTGTGTGTGTGTGTGTGTGTGGGTGTGTGTGTGTGTGGGGGGGTATGTGTGTGTTAGAGAGAGAGAGAGGGAGAGAGAGTTTCCGTATGTGTACGACAGGAGCTGTATGTGTCTCTTGGTATTGGCAGGCTTATGTATGTGTGTATGTGTGAAGTCATTCTTGTGTGTGTGTGTGTGTGTGTGTGTGTGTGTGTGTGTGTGCGCGTGTGTGTAGTGCAGTGTGATTTATAACTCCTGTGGTGTTTCCCTTTAATGCAGAGCTCTGAGTATATTGTTCAGTCATACTGCATGAAGCAGGGCTCCTGCTCTTACAGTGTTAGTGAAGACAGACAAATCATGAAGGTTGATCATGAATGTTGGATGAAAGTATAGGGCACGGGAAATATTTCACAGAGGTTATGGCTCAACAAGACCAAAGTAGTCTACATATAACTGAAAACAGTGAAATCCACAGAATATGGTGAAAATATGAATAAAAACTGTAGAAATTATCTACTGTACAGTATGGTTGTTTTTTTTCCCCTATAGATTCGCTGCCTCTTTAAACATACACACTTTAGCTGCGAACGCTGAGCAAAGTATTGAAGCTTTTTTCTCTTGTGTGTTGGTGTTTGAAGTAACCCATTCTCGTTAAATCCAGTTTTTTTGCATGTTTTCTCACTTGTTCCCCCAAACCTGTGAATAGAAGCCTGGTTTCCGTAAAAACTGAAGTGGTGCTAGGGCGAGACAATACCTCAGCACCTAGGTCTCATGGAGAGGCGTGTGAAAGCATAAGTGTTATGTCTGTGTGTGTGTGTGTGTGTGTTTTTCACAAGCTTGGTTTGTGCAAACAGAATATAGAATATAATGCAAATGCAAATAGAATATAATTTCTACACCCACTTGATGTAGTGAAACCATGAGCTGGGAAAATGATAGTAACACATCTGTGACACATTAAAACACTCATTACACTCTCTCTCAAGACACTCAGTTTATCTCTATTTTTCTCACACACACACACACACACACACACACACACACACACACACACACAC
>JAGFZM010001408.1:219989-235272 GCA_017657215.1 Limnothrissa miodon | reverse complement strand
ACACACACACACACACACACACACACACACACACACACACACACACAGTGATTTTTTCAGTCATTTAACTCAAGGCCACCTTTCTGTACAGTATGCATCTCTTCTGAAGATTGTCTTAAACTCACAGCATGAACAGCTTATCCTCAGAAATGCCCCCCCCCCTCTCCCTTTCCACATTTCTGCATTCCTGTTCCTTCTGTTCATTCCTTCCCTGTGAACGCTTGTCAGCTTGTGTTTGGAGGCAAGGTGCTCTGGTGGCCTCACCCACTGCTAGCTGCTCCATGCGCTACGCTGCGCTGTCCTGCATGTGCGACGCAGTGATGCACTGCAGTCTCTCCCAACTGATGCTGAGGCTTGAAAGCTTCCTGTGGTGCACACTTACATGGGCTCCCATTCAAATTCATCAATGAGATAAAGAGGGATGGGCCAAATAAAAAGACACCCTTATGGTAACCCCCCTTTTTCTTTCTCTCTCTCTCTCTTTCCATCTCCATCCATCTTGCTCTATCCCTTGCTTACTCCCTCACTTTTTATCTCCCTCCTCCTCTCTCACATATTCACTCCCTCTCCCTCTCCCTCTCAGCCATTCTGATGAGGCTGCTACAGTTGGCTAGCCCCCAGGGCCTAACTATTTAAGCATCCAACTGCAGATGTCATCAGGGATTGTTCCAGGCTTTCTCTTTCGCTGTCCTCACTCCGCACTCTCTGAAGCCCTTTCTGACGGCATTGCATGTATTTTTGTCCTCAACTCACCAAGTGCCTATAATTAGCCTGTCTCTCCCACGGCCCCTGATTTTATACCATTAACCAAACTGTCAGACCCTAGAGCTGTTCTGTCCAGAAGAAGCCTGACTAACCTCCCTGTTTACCCCCACCTGTCCCAGCCCCCCACTCCACCAGTCCCTCCCATTGCCTGTCCTCACCCCCCTGAACCAACCAAGGCCAATCAAATAGTCACTGGTGCGTGGTGCATAATGAGGTTAATAAAGCAATAGGGGTGGGGGTGGGCTGGGGGGTAGGGGGAGGCTGAATCATGGTACAAACTGAGCAGTGGCGCTTGATTAAACACTAATGCTCACAAATGAATGCAGGACAGGTCTCCCGGGCCCTTTATTGACTCGTAAACAACGATGCCGACTCCTAAACGTGACTGCCTCTCTCTCTCTTTCTCTAAGGGGAAGTTGGTGAGGCAGTTTCAGCCACACCAAAGCCTTAGTGACACAACAAACGCATGCACCCTCAAACATACACACACACACACACACACACACACACACACACACACACACAAACAGTCCCTGCTGAAACACAAAAAGGACACATATTTGTCAAGCCTGTTGATTCTCTTAATCTCTGTTGTAATTTATCAAACTGATTCAAACAAGTTATTCATATTAACTTGCCTCGCATTTTCCACTGCTAGTGTGTTTACAATAACAAAGAAATTAAAACACTGCGTCAAGTCAAGACATGAATCTTGACTCTGTCTTGTCCTAATACCTGCTAGCCATTTCATTTTCTAAGACCACCTCCAAAAACGTATTTTTCAAATTCCTTCCTTCTCTTCCTCTCCCCACCGTAGGTGTTGTAGCGATCCTGGTTGTGCCAGTGGACCTGGTTTCTTCTGTCCAGGAGCCACAGCCAAACAGGACCCCCCAGGACCCTTCGTCCATGGACTCAGCCAGCAGCGACCCCCTCCCAGTCCTGCTTCCGGAACCCCCCGGCTGGCAGGAAGGCTCCACCAGTGTGGAGCTGTCCGCCCATGGAGGGGGCGTCCCAAACGTCCAGCCCACTGCCTCCCTCGTCTCCCCTGGTCAGTCCCACTCAGAAGCCAATGCACTGCTGTCTGGCATCACTCTTTCTAGCACTGCTGATAATGGTGACAGCTTTAGCGTAAGCAAACATAAGACCCAAGGATTACTTCAAAATTCTGATGCTGGAAACGTGTCCCATAAACCTTATGGAGACACTTTGAATGAGGCACAGAAAGTGAATGCCGTTGCCAGTAACAATAATGACACGGGCAACCATGTTGGATCAGTGGGGGCAAGTCAGTTGCAAAACAACACATTCGGCAGAAGGGACAAGCACAGCGGTCCAGGTGTGGTCTCTGACGAGGAATCGGGGAGCCTGGCAGAGCCTGACCAGGCAGCTAGTGGACGAGAAGCCCTTGGCACAGTATCTGCTTCTGCCATTCCTGCACCACCAGGGCCTAATGGGTGGAGAGGAGACAGTGTGGGTGTTGAACCAGAAGGTCATCAGAAGGGTCTGACGCCGAGGCTGGCCCAGGACGCTGGTGTTGAGATACCCACAGATCCTTCATCGCTTGACTTCACCACAACACTGAAGTTTTCCTTCCTCCTCTCCTCCTCCTCCACTGTGTCTCTTGATCCTGCCCCCTCAGATGGATTCCTCAGGGAGCGTGCCCAGGCTAGACCCGAGCAGGGCTCACATCACACCATCACCCTGAGAGAGGTACACCCCCTGCCAGGAGAAGACCCCACCGAGGCCCTGGGTATACAGGCTGCCCCTTCCCCTGGTGCTCCTGATGCCTCTGCCACCACCAGTTTGCCTGAACCTCCCACAGGAGGAGTGACGTCCAACACCACAACTTATGCCAACGTCACAGCACTAGCAGGCAACGTAACAGATGCCATAGGGTCCTCTCAAACTCCTCTGGTCCCCACAGTTGAGGGAAAAACCTCCTCATTGGGCAACAGCACACACATCATGGCCGTCACCACAGACATCAACAGCACAGCGGGCGAACCTTCACCGGATGTCCGCTCCCACGGCAAAGGCTCGGCCGCAACTGAGGCGCCTTCCACAGCCAGTGGCAACTTCCTCAATAGGCAGGTCCCGGCGGCGACAAGCGGACCATGGGGCCCTAGTAACGAGTCGGGCCCTGCACTGGACCCCTCACAAAACCAGGCCATTCTCTGCTTGGGGAAGATGGACATTGTCTGGGTGATACTCGCCATCAGTGTGCCTGTGTCTTCCTGCTGTGAGTATCTATGCCAATGGCCTGTCTAAAAACATAATATCAGATTACACTAGGTTTACACTACAGAGGAGTTAAGTTTCTTAGGTTTAGGTAGGTGATTTCACACATTGGCCAAGGAACAACCTAACCTGTCTACATTTAGACTCATAAAACTCATTTTCAATATCTTTGTTCCATCTTTAAGGAAAGCTAACAGTTTTATATCCTAATGATGTAGCTCTATTGAAGACAACAGACAACATGGGTTGCACTATCTCAGGGCATACTGTGCTATAGTAGTGTTGATTCGGATCCAAAAGCCTTTGATTTCCAAAAATCCACCAATCAGATCTCAGGTGGCTTGGCAGTTTGTAAAAGATGTTTTATGACAAGGTTTCCTGCCCTTGAAAGCAGTCTGTCTTCTCATGTGACCTTAAAGGGGTTATAGAATGCAAAACCACTTGTTAGGTTGAACTTAAGGTATCCAATGGACCATACCAAAACTTCAACACCGTCTCCCGCCTCCTTCTACATGTAAATTTCAAACTAGAAAATGGCCGGGCTGAAACAGGCCAATCTGAAAAGAGGTGCGAGGATACGCCACCTTGCTAAGATACACCTCCTTCATTTGCATGGTCCAACCAAAGATCGTTTGGAACTGTCTCTGGTTCAATCCCCTGTTGCTTCATGAATTTACCAGGGGGACGGGAAATACGAATCATTTCATTCTAACCCTTTTAAATGAGCCTGTATAAGACGCTCTAGCAGTTCTCCTGTGTCACTTTCAGTCGCACAAATGTGCATACGCTATTATTGAGCCTCAAAGAACAATTACCGATGGTCAAAAAACGTGTTCTATGATACCTTTCAAATGCTGAGGGACCAAAGTATCTGTCCCAATTACTAAACCTCAGAGCTCCTATCATTCAGAACAACTTCTATGTTGATCTAGTCTGTATCTGACTGTTCATCACTGTACATAGAAGTGATTAGCCTATATATATGGGTTAATGTTATACCCTTGGTTGTATTGTTTTTTTTTTGCTGCTACCTTATACAAATTTGAAAGAAAAGTGGCAAGAGCTGTACATTAGCTAAATGCTATGCTAACCTTTATAACATCTTATTCCATGCTATATGCATTTTGTCATGGCCTTGCTGTGCACACATGAGGTTAAGCTCCTCCATATCTCTCTCTCTCTCTGCCTCTCTCACACACTCTCTCTCTCTCTGACTGTAGCTGTCCTGCTGACAGTGTGCTGCATGAGGAGGAAGAAGAAGTCCACCAATCAGGAGAATAACATGAGCTACTGGAACAACGCCATCACCATGGACTACTTCAACCGACACGCTGTGGAGCTCCCGAGAGAGATACAGTCTCTGGAAACTGCAGAGGTATGAGGGCCTGTGGCCACAAAGTAGCAAGAAGAGGAATGATGTGTAATGGAATGAGAACTGGCTATTTGATAGGGTGGAGAGGGGTGTAATTGTCTGTGATTGTTGTACCATTATTTTATCTTTCTAGATAACAAGAATGATATTATAGCTTTGTCTGCTATAGGGTGAAACTAAATTGAAGGTAGTCAGATTGTAGAGAAAACAATTCTGAATGACAATGTATCATTTCAGTGCCAGATCACCAAATCCTTTTTATTTGAAAAATAGGTACTCAGGCTCTCCCACAGTGTAACAAAATGTGTAAATCAGTTTGGGTTTTTTTTGTGCCACTTCCACAATACTTGCCTCTCATATGTCAAATCTTGTTGCTGATCTATGAGTTGTACTGCCCTCTGGTGGATCAGAGATGCTAATGCCACACTCATGTCTGTAGAGCTCACTTGAGCCCATATGTTTAAAAATCTCCGCTGTAATATTTCACCCCCAATTCAGCAATACATATTTTTACACAAATATTCATCTGCATTTTTGCCAGCATCACTCCTCGTCTCACTCTCCCTGTTGTCACTGTTCTTTCTCCCCCTCCCTCCATTTCATTCGGTGATGCAGAAAGAGGGTGATGCGGAGGGAGGACCATGTTTGGGCTGCTCCTGGTGATTAAAAGGTTTCCTGCCCCACCTTGGCTTTGTTGTTACATAGTAACACCACCCCCCTCCCTCCCCCAATTTGTGTTCGTGCCTGATTCTCTTCACAGCTATGCCCCTATCCTGACAGCATTGTGGTACTGTCCTCAATCAGTGCTGAGTCATTCTCACTACCCCCTGTTCTAGTCGTTCTCAATGGTTCTGTCGAGATTTTTATTACTTTCTCTCTTCTCCCTCTTTCTATTATCCTACTCTCTTTACCATCCTGACTGTTAGATTTTTGTATTGGCATAGTAATATCCTGCAGTGTTCTCAAGACTCACTTCCAAATAATACTGGTTTAGCAACCACTTCCAATCCTCCCAGCTGTAGATATTGGTCCCTGAGGGTAGCTGCTCCCCCTAGAGAACTGTAGCAGGCTAGTTTTGCAGTCAGTGGGGGCGTCGACCTTTGTGATGACCTTTACCGGCTGTGTGTTGCAGGAGCAGGAGACCTTCCTGCCACCAAACGGTGACTACAGTGACAGTGGTGTAGTGTTGGTCAACCCCTTTTGCCAGGAGACGCTGTTCATCCACAGAGACAAGGCCTCAGACATCTGAGAGACAGCAGGAGAATCAAGGCCCATCAGCCAGGTTGGGATGTGATCAGAATAAAGAGTTGGGGGGTTCAATCAGATTCCCAATCTTTGACTTTGTTTGCTTTTTTTGTATGTGTTAAACCTCCCCTGTTCAAAGACTCCTCCTTTATATCCAAGAAAAAAGAACACACAAGCATATATGAAGTTTTAAGGATGAATGAACCACAAATACTATTTACAATGAGGATGAGCCCACATATTTTTCTGATGTACATTTTCTACTGATGCTTAATTGTGATAAGGGTTTTTATGTCGTTTTTAAATAAAAGATGAGAATATGTGTGATTCTGTTCTATTTTCTGTGGCTCGGTGATGTGAGGAGATCTGCTTGTGGAGTAAAGATGTTCCTATGACCTTCCTATGACCTTACCCAAAACTCTTAAGAAATAAAGCCTGTTGAACTTGAATTTTGTCAATGAGGGGATGCAGAAAGCTGGCGTATTAGTCGTGCCCTGAGTTAATATAGGCTATGGAATATACCATGGAAGTGTAGATTCCTGAAAGGCTTGGTGTATTTATTCAAACAGGTGATAAAAAATGTGGGATTGTGACATGGATGGAGCAGTCTTGGCAAATTTAACAACTTTTACTCTATACAGTAGTGATACTGTACCTCAAACCATGTGCTTTAAGGACACAGGCAGACCCAAGACCAAAATGCTTTGCATGTACACCAATATCTTAACAAATCACAGGGCAGCAGTGACAGTTTTTGCCAGGACTAGCCCATCTTCTACTTCTGATTTCACATTCTAGTCCCAAGTTTGAGTGAATCCCCTGGTCTGTGATCCCAAACTTTAATGCTATTAGGTGGAGTCCCCTCATATGCCACCAGCTAAGGGGACCAGATGACATACCTTAAGTCCTTCTGTCCCGCTGTGTCAAACAGTGTGTTCTTCTGTGTGTGCGCGTCTCCGGCCGCATGTGTCTTGCTTCAGGTGTCTGTGTATCTGTGTGAGTGTGTATCAGCAGTAAAACCTCTTTAGTTTTGATTGACACTATCAAGATTGGTTAGAAAGGCAAGTTCATGCTGCTATAAGAGCATTTATATATACAACTGGCATTGGCAGTATGTTTCAGCCCAAGGCTGTGAATGTTTGAGAACTAAAATTATGCGTAGTATTTGTTGGTTAAAAAAAGTTTAAAGCTGATTTGCCTCAAATTATTCCCATGTAGCAAGAATTTGCAATGCCATTTTTGTCGATCAGTTTGAAGAGTCCCTAAATTATATTTTAGTCATTCTAACAAGAAAACAAAATTAATTTGCACATCTCCTTGTGTGCATGACTGTGTGCAAGTGTTTTTGTCTGTCTTTCTTTATGTATCATAGGTGACATGACGACAGGTCCCTATTGCTAGTACAGCATTTTTTCTCACTATTGACAGCTGAATACTTTACAAATGCATTAGGTGTGCTCATAAAAGATGTTTAATAACTCAAAGCTTTATTATCAAGAGCATCATCTGACTATTTCAACACTGCCTCTGTTATTGTTTGCCTGTGTGGTTTGTTCCTGAGTTTTTGTTTGTTTTTTATTGTCTTTCACGTTTAATCTGCTGGAGGTAGACTGATTGTATGCTTGTACTGTAAGTAGAGCAGCATCGGTCTAACATACCTTAATGTCCCTTGTTATGTATTGTGGCACACACTGAACTTTTTACTGCTGAGCAATAAAAAAGGAGAAAAAAAAGGTTCAGATGGCCCTCTGTGATTTGTTCCATAAGAGAGAGAAAGAAGGTTTGTTTTTACAACAAGCTTGGGTTGCTTGTGGTGAACGAGGCTTGTGGTTAGCTTGCAAAGATATCAAAAGGTTCATTCTGTATAAAAAAAATAGTACTACATTTTTTAACCTTTCCATTACATGACAATCAAACCTGGGACTGTTTCACTCACAAGAGACATTGCTCTCTCTGCGACAGTGTGACTCTTGGTCACTCTCTTAAGCTTGTAATCAACCATGTTCATTCCTGGAAGAACATCACTTCCTAGGGCTTTTTTTTAGCAGACAGCAATTGGTCTTTGGATTCTTTCACCAATCATTCAGTTTCCATACCACAGGGGGCAGATAATATGGTGGCAGAAAATTCTTGAAGGCCCCCACAGCATATGTGTAACCTAAATGAGAAGTACTTAATGTCTGCCTCAAAACCAACTTAATCTTGGCTGAGTAAATTGAACGAGAAACACTTACAGCCACTGTAACAGACACTCGATTGCTGTCCTGAATAAGATCAGATTGACAATTGTTTGGTGTCTGAACATGATCTGTCTGGTGCCCACTACTTGTTCCAAGATTATGGTGATGCATGTCAGATCAGCAGAGATGCATCTCCATTTTTGTGTGTGGACAGAGTGCTTAGAAACATTAGACATATCTCGGAGAGATTGAACATTTTAGGTCAAGTTTACATGCCCAACATTAGGCCTATTCTGAATTTAACTAATTAATTTAAATAGCAGGCTGGGACAAACTTTATGAAGTTTTAATGAAACATGAAAGATAGCCTTATAGCCAAAAAGCTCACCAGCTGCATACCCTTTTAAACAAAGTAGATGGTCCCATGATGATCTCATTCTATTTTCACTCAGGAGACACAAAAAAACCATTCAGTTTGCTTGATGGCACCTAAATCTGACTCGAGGTTCTGTGGAAAAGTTGTTCTCTTGAGGTTGCGACTACACCCCTTGCATAGTCTCACAAATCACACAAAAAGGGCACTACAGTCTTTGTTTTTCTGTAAATCTATCTTGCACCTTGCCTCTGCTGATTCACACCTTTTTTAAATTCAAGATCTGCAACAGTGTTGGAATTGCTGGAGGTTAATTCCTCAAATAATGACGTGTATATGTATCTGCAAACCTTGTGCATGCAGGGGGTACAACTCTTGGAATAAAAAAACACTTCAGCTCAGGGCTGGGCGGTATATCGATATTTAATCAATATCGATATAATTTCAAACCACGATATGATTTTTGACATATCGTATATATCGGTTATGACTTGTTTTTTAATCCAGAGACAAGTATTCCGCTTTTTTCTGCTATGCGACGTCTGTGCACCAGCTTCCTTGCCACTGATAGCTCAGTGCTCCTAGCTTTGAGTTAGCTCCTCCCTTCCCCTACTCATGTAGACCGAGTAAACAACAATGGCGACTTCCATAGAATGCATGAGTTATACAGATGGAGAATGCCGCGGAAAGGTTATTGTGGCCAAAAAAGCGAAACAACGGTTTGGTCATTTTGAAATGGAGGCCACCGGCAAGTATATGAAGAGTGTTACAAACTCCGAGGACAGACCGCCACAAAACCAGTGGGAACTGAGAAAAACTTCAGAACTCTTTAGCATGCAATGTTCCCTAACTCTATGACAGAAAAAGCGGCGGTGGAGCATAACGTTAAAATCAATTGCCGTATCACGGTGGACATGGCATCAATTGCCGTAGTGGAACGCGGATTTGTGTTGTTAGCCTACTTTACAAGACAAGAACTGCCGCGACTATGATGAGAGAGCGTGATTGGCATTTGAACTCTGTGACGCAATGGCAATGACAACAGACGAGTGGAGAAAAGTTAGCAGAACCTGTGAGTCCTACATTTGTGTCACATTACGGCGGAGACTCTTAACACATTCGTTTTCTTTGCACAAAATATACAAATGGAAAGAAGGCTCACATGTTTGTTATTACTGTTGCACAGTTTAGTTGAGAACTTGTTATTTTGAAAAAAAGCTCTTTATATTATTTTCATTATTTATTTTATAGACACTTTATTTTATTTATTTATTTATTTATTTTTGCTGGAAAGATATCGAGATATATATCGTATATCGATATACGAGAGAGATATATCGAGATATACATTTTAGTCCATATCGCCCAGCCCTACTTCAGCTTTGCATACACATTTATACAGCTGCCTCAGAAAGTTACAAACCTGTTTGTAGCATCGACAAGAACTAAAGCCAGAAAATGTATTGTTGAACAAAAAAATCCAAATCTGCCATTGCTTTGAATTCTTGCAGATACACCAGAATATACATGATGGATGCATCTTTCTACCCTTTCCCCACAAGGTTATTTCTGTAGCCCAGACCATGTCCCTCTAGATGACTGACAATCATTTTAACTTGAGACTAGCAGCAACTAGGTATTCAGCTGCCTGGGGGACCGGAGGCGACCCTTCACACCATAACATATAGCCCTACAATTGGAGCTATGTAGCCTGCTTAAAATACTTTTAACAATGCACAACAATGTATCTTACTGTGTTTTTGCGATGCAATAGCCTACTGGGAGTCCATTTGCTAGGCATTTCACTTTTGTAAATACTGAGATATGATTTACATCAGACATCGTCGGGTAAGTAGATCTCTTATGTATGAGAAAATCAAAACCAGATACACAAACATGGATTTTTGTTACTTGACTGTGGTCTCGCATATAGACAAGCTATGGCAACCCTCTGAGGAAAATCCTACTGCTATGGCATGCAGTAAAAATGGGTTTGACACACCTGCTGCTCTAGACTTTATGTAATTAATGCTCTTGATGTCCTTGTTTGCAAATGCCCTTTATGCAACTGATGATTCACTTATTTGTGCTCTTTTAGCATTGTAGCAAGGCAAGGCACTTGACCCTAAGTATTCACTCTCAAATTGTCCATTTAGTTTTATTTTGGTGGTTCACCTTCCTCGGTGCCATATTGTGAGATTACATCCTCTTCTGTTAAAGATGTAAAGTTGAAAATGCAGGCCAAACACCTAAACTTAATAAATGGATGAATGAATGAATGAATAGCCTAATGTGCTGACTTACAACTTATAGCAACTCCGGGCCTGGTTGAATTTCATACACTGAACGGGAACAGTTTTGTATTCAGTTTTTCACAAGGACTGAATTGCTTAATCTTTGCATTGCCTTAAAGCAAGTGCATTGGTGTGTCCTATAGTAATTGGCGTAGTTCGGGCAAAAAATGTTAATAGGGAACTGGTTTTGCAAAGTCATAAAGTACCCAGTAACTGATTCCATCCGGGGTAGCAGATGAAGGTAGCACATCCGGTGGAAATACTCGGTGCTCGATACATGTCAAGCAGCGCGTTGTCATACAGCTAGCTGGCAGGCAACTTCGTTATAAGCGGTGTAGCGTGCTAGCAAGCTAACTGCTATGGTTTGCTGAACACGTGAGACTGCGGAGTGGTGGTGAAACACTTCCATCGAAGCCGAGGTTTTCCCTGTCATCTCAGGCCAATTTCTTGGTACAGTTAAGTTAGTTTTCTTTCTAAGATTAGGAGGCACTTCATCAAAAATGGCGGATGTGGCAACGACTGGTTCGGAGAAAAGTCTGGATGATTTCTTTGCCAAGCGGGATAAAAAGAAGAAGAAAGAAAAGGGCAAAGGGAAAGAGCCGGGAGCTGGGCCAGCACCGGCCTCTGTGAAAAAGACCAAGAAGGAAAAAGAGAAATCTACGAAAAATGAAAATCAAGACGCTCAAATAGAGAAAGTAAGTCTTTCGGGCTTCTGTACTAAAAATATCCAACGTTGGGTATAAACTAGCCAGAATTCTAGTCTGACAAGATAGGATATCGTTGAATAACTTGGAAACTTAGAATTAATATTAGCTGGCTAGCCATTTGGCTAACCATGAAGGATGAGGGTTGTACGAACTTGGTGAGTTACCTTAGCTATCAGCTGGCTAGTTGGTTCTTTACAATTTCGAATCCTGAGTGTCAACCCTATTTGACAACGAATTTTAAGCAATGTATTTGGGCTCGTTGAAGGCTAGGTACATGCGCTAACAGGATTCTTGCTAACGTAACGTTAGTTCCTTAAGTTAATGAGCATTTGCGTCAATAGCCGGCATGTCATTGAGTTACTGTCATGAGCGCTTAGTTACGTGTTAGGTACAGTGTTACTGAATCGATAGCAGTTACCAAGCCTGCACTGGAGAGACATTCATGATTTGCGTTAAAATTGAGAAACTAATGTTAACGAAAACGATCAGTGAACCGACTTCCCCGTTACGTTATCCATACGGCCCACCTCGTCATGCTTTCAACTGCTGTCATAACCGTTAGCTAACTTAGGCCGACAAAATATCTAACTCAGCCCGTTTACCAAGTAATTACGGTTGAATAGTTTTGAAAGTCCCGAGAACCGGTAAAAACGGCGTGGTAAACTATTATGATAGACATTACATTTTGCAATTAACGCTTGCTACCTACAGACCATTCACAAATGTCTGACAGCTGTAATCAGGGTCCAGCAAAAACAGGAGCCATCTTATCTGCTGATATTCTGTTAACGTTGAACCATATGTTGAATGGCTGACAACCTTTAATATATTACGGTTTTGTATTTGGGTGTGCAATACGGTTAATGTCTCTTAATGGTCAGCCTAGTTAAATGGTATATAAGCCAAAGTTAAGAAATTGAAGTGAATCCGTGGCACCATTATTTAAGGCTGCCTCATGCCTTAGGCTTAACATCAGTTATAAAATCCCATCTCCCCGTTGTGTAGGCTGATGGGTGTTCTCATATATTTGTTTACATGTTGTAGATCGCCTGTTTTGGGGTTGCCAGTGAATTGCCAGATTCACCATTTACAAAAGTAACATAAGTTTAGAACTATATAATTCTTAAATTTGTGTGTTTATGTACCCAAAATAAGGAGGACTTAATCAGAAGGGAGACGGATGATCTACCAGAGAAGCTTTATTTCTTTCAAGAGTGGTTATTTGTTTCAAGACTGACCTTGAATGGCATTCTGTTGGATCAAAGTGCCATATCTCTAAATCCATGTTTTAGGTAGTGTCTTTCTGTCACAAACTCCTGCAATCTAGAATAAAAATATTTCATCACACACACACACACTTTTGTGCTTTGTGCTTCATTTTTATGCTTCATAAATAATCCTATGAAAATGACTGCAAACCTGTACTCCTAGCCTACCAAAGCTGGGTTGTTGGTGAGAGCTGGGTAAAGAGCAACTGCCTAATATCTGGATTTTCACTTAGGCCTTTAGAAGTCTTGCAAAGATGTGTACTTTTTCTATCACAATCATATATTGAATCAGAGATTTTTTTTCATACTATTATCCTCATGAAGATCAAACACAACAACCCCTCTTGCCTCACTCCTCCTACTTTTCCCCTTTAGTCAATTAAACTAATGAACAAAGACCCTTGGGAACAGGATGTCATGGCGTTTCCTCGCAGACCTGTTACCTGTGACGCAGTCAGCCTCTTGCATCTGGGGCCCTAGTGCAAGCCAACTCTGTTGCAATAGTAGAGCGTTTACGAATGGCCTTGCAGGCATAGCATCTTGCACTCTACCTTTGTCTTTCCCATCGTAGGGTCTTGTTTTAGAATGTTAACACCTTGGCAGTTCATTGAAGACTGAAATGCTTCGGTGGTGCCTGCCCTCTGCACACGCATTAGAGAAACGGTAGAGGGTTGGCGCCCAGCCTGTGGTAAGTAGTGGAAGGGTAAGGGTTTGGTTTTTGGCTGACACTCTGTGTGGACTGTGTGTTTTTAGGAGGATGAGGAATGGAAAGAGTTTGAGCAGAAGGAGGTGGACTACACTGGGCTCAGACTGCAGGCCCTGCAGGTCACGTAAGTGAAAAATTGATATCAGCATGTTAACGACGCAACAGGTCAACTCGCACAGTGACCCAATCAGGTCACAGGTCAGGGCTGGTACACATTTCCTTTGTCCAAAATCGTGATCTGTTTTTAGAATGGCAAAGGGCTTGGATTGATGCCAGGATGAATTCAGAGTAGCATTGAGTACCGCATGAACACAGTCAGGATGGCACAGTCAGTAGTGTGTTGGATAGGCATAGGAGTGTACGCCAGCCAGTTGTGTATGGGAGGAGTCTGCTATTATCATGGCCCATGTGGCATATGCAACACTCTAATGACATTTTTAGGATGGAAAAGCAGGGTTTCACTCATGAAGCTGCTAAATGCATAATGAAGCTGCAGATGAGTCCAGCATAAATCAGAACTACCTACAAACCCCCCATATAGCACATTATTCACAGTGATTTTCTGTCTTTTATTTAAAAGGTAGTTAAAAAAAATCTGGTCTGTTTTATGACAGTCTCTGATAACACCAACACCCCACCAACAATAACAGAGCGCCCAAACAAATATTCTTACCAACACTTGATAACTTTAAACACTGTGGCCTATGCTACAGTCTACTTACTATAACTAAATAAATGACACCTGGCTGCAGCTGAAAACAAACAATTGTCAGCCTGTTCGCCAGAATCACCAACTGCACCTTTTAACTTCATCATTCCATCCATTTATACTTTAAACTCATTACAAAGAGCCACATGCATTCAGCCATGCTACAATGACCCTATTGTACAACCACAAAGAAGTGTATAGTGTTTGTTAAAACACAAGCGGGCTGAAACACAAGCATAGAGACTGGGGCAGTCAGCATTGCTTATTTGACTTGGGAATTGTACTCTGTTGAGGTCAAGGTCCCCTGGAGCCACACACAAACTTTACAACACTGAATTAGTGCTTGTTTTCTTCTTTGAATATAGTTTTCCAGAAGTTTCATACACACACACACACACACTCACACAGACATTCCAATGTCTTAATTCACCATCTCTGTATCAATGCCAGCGATGAGAGGGAGGAGGAGGAGTATGAAAAAGAGGAGGTGGGCGAAGATGGTGAGATCATCCTTGTGAGTGGAGACAAAGTGTCTGGACCTTGGAACAAGTCTGGTGGTGCTCCTCCTACTTCAGCTGCTCCTGGTAAGGACCACATTCTCTCTCTTCCTTAGTTCACCAATATTTCTCTAATAATTTTCTTAAATTTGTTCTTGGGGGTCCCATTCCAAAAACATGCGTTGCATAATATAAATCCACTTGAAAACGGCTTAAGTCTGTTCTAAGAACAAATTTCTTTGTACAAATGCTAGAAGAGGCCCTATGTTAGGAGCTCATAGTAGCAACATCTATCTGTGTGTTTGACCTGCCCCCCACCCCACCCCGTGTTTTTCCTTCAGTAGTAGAAGAGCCTGAGGTGCCAGAATCGAAACCCGCCGGCGTGTACCGGCCCCCAGGAGCCCGTCTCACCACCACTAAGAGAGGGCCCACACAGGGCCCCCCAGAAATCTTCAGTGACTCCCAGTTTCCTTCACTGCAGGCTTCAGCCAAGCATGTTGAGACCCGCAAGTAAGTCTCACAGCATGGCACACTGTAGGCCACTTTGGTCAGTCTCGTAAATTGTACACTGAGGCCAGTAATTTGTTGTCCAAAGTGTAGAGTTAGTTAATAGAGTTTGTAAATATCTGGATGATTGGAGCTCCTCCCTTTTTCATTACTATAAAAACATAATACCAAAACTTAGTTTAAGTTAAAGCTTAGTTTAGTCAAACGACAAGTGTCGGTACAGTCCCAAAAGTGAAGGTCAGGGAGCTGGAAAAAATATACTGGTTAAACCACTGTTTTGTGGCCTGATTGTGGGTGGTTATGCTTGTTCCAGAGACAGAGAGATGGAGAAGACCTTTGAGGTGGTGAAGCATAAGACGCGTGCACGGGAGGATGGTGGGGTGGCCTCCATGCAGCAGCTGCAGCTAGACAACCAGTACGCC
>JAGFZM010001408.1:185527-219979 GCA_017657215.1 Limnothrissa miodon | reverse complement strand
ACACACACACACACACACACCATGCTTTCAAACACAACCACCCACTTAAACATGCCCACATCTATGGACTCATATACTTCCCTATGAAACCAATGCAAATGCCCAGTCTTCAGCAACTACATTGGCAAGGGCTCTGACAACAGGGAGTGACTGAAATTTTCCAAGGGAAAAAAAAAGCTATTAAAAAAAAAATCAAATGCATTCAATGGCGTGCACTCATACCTGTGTGAAGGACACCTAGGGATGAAAGACAACTGTCAAGACGTATCACTTTGGCTCCGGCAACGATGACCGGACGTCCTGCAAACTTTAGTTAAAACCGTGCTCTGAAAAACTCAACAGGCGGCGTACACAATAGAGGATGACTGTACATTTGGGGGCTGTGTGTTTTGATAGAAATGCAGTTGATGTACAGTTATTGACACTTGCGTTTTTTTGTCTGTTTGCTAAATCAGTTGAGCTCTTGGACCTAACCATTTATAGAATGTTTTTTTTTTTTGAGTGTGATGTGAGAGGTAAGGTTTGGGGATTTTGTGACTGAGAGGAGGGTTGGGGGTGGAGACTACCTCAGTTGTGTATCTGTGGTTACCATGTCGACCAGGCCTTTTGATTTGTTTGGGGAAAGTGGGAGTGGGGGTGGGGGGCGGATGACATCTACCCACCCCACCCTCTCTAAGGACCACCTGTTGCTTCATCACGAGGGCATTTTGTATTGCCTCTCCCTGGCTCAAGGTCTTCATGAGGAAATGCTTTTTTGAAGTGGCCTTACTGTGTACAAATGAGCAGAGTAGTGGTGGAGCAATGGAAGGCTCACAGCGGGGGGACAAAAGAATGGAAGAAAATGGGGGCGTCAGCGTCCTCTACAAAGACTCTTTCTGCACCCCCATCTTGCAGGCTGCCACTGGACTCTTCTGCTTTTGAGGAGCCTTTTCCCCGCAATCCCTGAGCAGGAATGTAGAGCCGAGCTGTAGCGTGCCATCGAGAACCCCCCTCAGACTGCACCTACCCCCCCCCCCCCCCCCCCCACCCACCCACCCACCTAGAATCTGACCCATGAAACCCTGCATCCCCATCTCTTCCCATATACCCTTCCCTTCTGTCTCATTGGCTCCTTATCTCTGTTATCCTTTTTAAAAAGACAAATGAAAATTGACCTAACATTGACTTGGAAAACAAAACAAAAAACTAAATTGTGATTAAAGCTTGTCCTTTCTTATCCCACATCATTCCTGAATTTGTTAACTGTGCTAAGCTGTATTTATTGCTCAGTTTGCATACTGTTCTGCTACATGTTTCCTTTGCCTTCATAATTTTCTGAATTGTCACAACGCAAAGGTGGTTTTCTGCTGACCTACTGGGTCCCAAACCGCATTAGAGGATTGGTATAGTTAAAAAATCTGCTGGTACCATGTCGTGCACTATGCACAGTAGGTCTTTCTTTCGATGAGCAGTGGCAGAACCATCAAAGCTACAGTTGTGGTAAAATGGCTGAAAAATGGCGTAATGTTTGAATAGTTTAGAACCGCTGTGTACTTTGACTAAACTTGTGACTTGCTTTGAGATGTTAACCTTAAGATGAATATAACTTGGCTTATTATAGGCTTTTCAGTGTTTGGTTTTACCAACCTATGAGGGTACTGAGAGATTTGCCTTTTGGTGGAATTGAGGCCTTTTGTTTTTGTCCCCCCACCCCACCCCCCCACCAGCGTTTGTACAGATCATGATGACCTGACAAAATCTACTGTTGGCATAGAATGCACACGATTGGCTGTAAAATACTAAAAGGATGTTTCTGGCCATTTGCAGCAAGGCAACAGCTCTAGACTTGAAATTGGTTCACCTGAACCCTTGGACAAAGGCTTTAATAGACATTCCCTAAAATTGCCTTCTCAGCATGTTAATACAAGTACATACAAGTCCATGGTTACATTTTCAAGCCAGTTAATCATTTTAAAAGGGAGATTAGGCTATTATGCTACAGAAGAAATTGTTAATTTTGCGTTTTTACTTTTGGAATATGGCCTGCTGTCTTTTGTGGGACAATTCCCGTTTCCTTGAGTAAATCATTTTCAGCACTTGTGGTCAAACATTTTGATATCTGTTTGAAGCAGCTTTGCAGGTCAGCTCTGTGTTTACCATGCTCTGCAGGAGCCCAGTGCTTCCATTTTCAGCGCTCTTCTTTCAGCTTTTAATCATTCAGTTCTCACGCAACAGTTTAATTTAAAAAAAAAAAGCCTCAAGATATTTTGGTCTTTATTTTGGACTTTTTGGACATTGGACAGTGCGATATCAGTGTTTTCCTGTTTGACATTGATCACAACTTTAACATGACAAAGAAAACACTTCATGGTATTAATGAATATATTAAATTCCTGCTGCAAAATAAATACCCAGTCTGACATATCAAATGCAATGTTTAATGCAGCATTCAAACTAAAGCTGTTGTTTTTTGGCACTCCAACTTGCACGGAAATAACTGGGTAAACTGACAGAAAAACTTTGTTTTGACTGGTGAAGACTTAGCAATTAGTTACTAGAGCGAAAAGGTGTGCAAATATCTGACTGACTTGACACGTTGAAGCAAAAGTTTGAAGTCAAGTAGTTCCAATATGGTTAAAACCATCTCTGTGTCTTCGACCCCTAGAGTAGGGCCAACCACAAACGGAACAGCATAGCTCAGCTCTTCCAAACCTCCATGTGACACCCTGACTGATGGAGGGGAATGGCTTTAGAGCACTGTCCCAAGGTTAGAATAGCAATATGTAGGGTAGGTATGTGTTATGGTCATTTCTTCATCTCCATGATGCCACTGCCAGGACCTCGTCTCTTGGCACTGCAGATGTTGCAAAACTGCACCCCTGGAATCTGGGAGGATAACACATGAGAGTAAGCCTCTGGGGGGCATACACTACATTACAGATTCCTTTGCTATTGGTAGGAATAAGCATATTGACTGAGATAAGGGTAGAAAGCAAAATAAAAATGGGATCTATGGTATCAGTCTTTGACTACATATTTATATGACAGAAAATGATGGTCTCTTACTGCTCCTGAAGGTAGGCACTCCTTGTGGAACATGTGTCTGCAGTGAAACACCACCACACTGAAGGGCTGGGCTGTATCTGAGACATGGTGTGGAAATACTCTTAGAATTATGTCTAATAATACAGTATGAAATCAGAACTATGTGAAGGAAACACTTAGATTCTATGTTGTGCTAGCCAGAAGAAAGTACATTTGAAATGTACATGTCAATAAATACCTGATGGTAAAATAGTGGTGTGGCAAGATTCACAGATGTTCTCTTCTGTTGGGGGGAAAAAAAGATCGGTCTAGTTAAGTACACAAAGCAGCTATACATCCAGCTAAACATTCTGCTTCTGTGTCTAAATAGTTAAAAACAGTTAAATCAAAAGGACTGCCTACCATCCACTCTGATGCCTTTCATCTGAGTCCTGTGCATCTTCTGAAGCAAGGACAGGGAGTCTGACACCAAGATCTTCTTACAGCCCTCTCTTAGCAGAATCTGGAGGGAAATGACAGTACTGAAGATAAGGGCTGTGTGCTCCTGATGGGAGCTCATCTAAAATGGCAAGACAAGCTTGCAAAAAAGGAGCACACATCCCTTACAAAAGAAAAAACTGCAATATTTATGTCTAAAATATTGCCTTTGTACAGTTATTTTGTAGCAGACGTGCTGTCCATATGGACAGGTGGGTCAGCAAACTACCTGCAAAACCATGCTCCAAAAAAAAAAAATAGTTTCTCAGAAAAACATATCTTCAAGTCTATTTCTATAATATTTCTTTATGATCCTCCCATTAACTACATATAATTTATGTAGGCTTTCCAGAATTTTGGATGATACTAGATGTTCTAGTTCAGAGGAAGTTGCCGGCTATGTTGGAGCAGGGCAGCTCAACGACCCACGTTCCTCTGTATGTTTATCTCATAACCCTGCCGGGTTTGATGGGTATTACAATCCACACACTAATAGACGCTTGTTGGGGCGTCAAGTAGTCTGCCCCATGGTCATGTTGTAAATGGAATGGAATTATTCTGCCAGTAGCATCTGAGGAGTCTTTGGACTTGATAGAGCCCCAATGAATGCATAGCATTACAGGCTTTAGGCCTACAGAGAAAAAATAGTCAATTTTCAGCAAGTTTCAGGAGTTCATAATGGCAAATTTGTCGTATAAAATTTAGTTTGAGTTAATGCCAACTCCATTATGTGGTTCAGCTGCACATAGGCCCACCATGACCAGTGTTACTGCTGACACTTTAATTTGATGTAGCTCAAAAATAGGCTACAAATAAAAAAAAGTTGTGAGTGTGGTTACACAACTTGTTTCTGCCCCACTCAAATTTAGACTCACACCACGGTACTGTTTTGTAGTATACGCCAGTGATACTGTAGAAACACTTACAGTACAATGCTGGATTTTCTTTGTACAGTAGCTGTGCTTTATGATGCATTTATGTTAGAAACCAAATACAACATATTCATGTAAGTGCAAGAGTCCTAACCTGCAGGTTGTAGTCTTGTAGGATCTTGACCAAAGAGTCCCTCAGGTTGGGGATCTCCATGCCTTCCTTGATGCGATGGATTAGGAGAATGGGGTCCACATGAGTGCCAATATTGTTCAGCAGGCCTGTGATGAAGGCTGGGAGAGAAAAAAAAAAAGGTGACTCATGTTCCACACTTAACTGTTAACATTTTCCAAATGCTGTGCATAGCAATTTGCTCATGGTTTTTATTATTTCAATAAGGCTTAAATTGTAATTTTTGTGCAAATTATTTCTTTCCATGTTTAATTTATAGTTTAAAGTAAGCCCCCAGGCTTACTATGCATGGCAGTAGTACTGTACTTGTACAGGGTTTCGCACAGTGCTTTTAGAAATAAGGCACCCACCTTGACAACAAACACCACTGCAGTCATAGTGGTGTCCGACCCCTCAACACTGCTCTACTGAGAGCTCACATGCACAAAAACTATGCCTGCTGATTTAAAGGTGCTATAAGCGATGTGACACGTTTTTAGGACTAAAATATGTGTTGTTACATACAGCAAACATCTCCTCATAATCTGCTAGCTGCCTGCCCCCTGAACACACTGTAAAAAAACGCGGTCTCTGTAGACAGCCCTGGCTCCACAAACGGCAACAAAACACAGTGGGCAAACCTAGCATAACAAACGAAAACGAAACATAACAGTGTTCCAGCCAATAAACGACAAGGTTCATGAGTCTTTCGGGAGGCATGGGAGGGAGGGGGAGGAGTGAGCTAGAACTTATAACGCTTGAACCCTCTCTGGAGCTATTCTCCGTTTTGTTTGACAATACTTCGAACAACAACAAGAAGTGACGTGAAACAGCATCGCTTAGAGCGCCTTTAAGTACTTGACATTCAATACTTCATTGAATTGAATCATTGAAATCATTGAAGAAGTTGTCTATTCATGTGGGACTGATAGTATAGTATAGGCGCACCTGTTCACTGAAGCTAAATTCTGTGTCTGGTAAGGCCTACATACATCCTTCTTCAAACTAAGGTAACTGTAATTTAGTTACACGTCACAAGTAAAAATAAATTTCCTAATTTCGATACAGGAAACTTTTTACTCACCTTTTTTGAGACAAAAAAACAAAAAAAAAATTTTCTCTTTCAGAAAATACTTGCTTATTTTGTGTAATAAAACATACCAGTAGACGCCTCTAATTAAGCGTTTGAGTGAGTGTGCTTATCTGCAGGGTAGTGGTAATGTTACCCTTTTCACACAACTGAAACATGTAAGAGAACATTAACTGAAAACATTTTTGGGAAAAATCATAATATTGAAAACAATGAGTGATTTTATAATCACATATGTTTGGTAGACACTACAACCATATCCCATTCATGATTATTATAATTTATATCTGTATTCATGACATGCTTTTAGTAAAATGCAGAAATAAAATCAGGCTATAGCCTCTCATCCTCTATCAAAACAGTAATTTATGATTCAAACACACACTTATATCAATTTGTACATACATACCCAGACCCTCTGCCCCAGGTAGCTAACAATAAACAGTCACTCTTAGGATATTATTTATCAGTACTTGAATGTCTTACGTGGCTTATCAATGGAGTAGGATATGAGGTCCTCCCACAGCTCAGCATCATCCTGCTCCTTGGCAAACTCGATGGCTTTGTCTACATTTCCCAGCTCCTCCATGATCATCTGCAACGCTTGTCTACAGTTACCCATTCGACCTGCAGATGGCAGCAACACCAAGGAATCAACTCTCCAGGACAAGGTATTCAGATGTTCTGCACATTTCACTCCGATAACTGTTCAGCTGTTCCACCCCACAAGTTTCCAAGATTCTTTAGGTTTTGCCTAATTTGCCTTACCTCTGCATTCTGAGGTAAAGAGCACAATGATGAAAGCGAGAGGCTAATGTTGCAAGGTATGAACTTACTGAGAAGGAAGACGGTTTCCTCAACAAAGTTCCTCTGCTGACAGATCTCAAGTGCCTAAAGGCCACAGGGGATAGAGGAAGTCTGCATCAGAAAGGGCTTAACAATCAGCTTTATTAGATGCCCCATATATTATTTCTATTGGATCTCTTCCTTGGGGAAAAAAGGAGATGTGCCTGAGTGAGCACATCTGTCCATATGGTCTTGTCTATAGCCTTCCACAGCCTGGCACACTTTCTATATCCTTTTAGAGCCTCTCTCCCACTCTCTCCTTGCTGCAGGTGAAGTGGTACTCAGGTGTGGTTGATTTGCTGCTGATTGGCACAGAGACATGAGAGGAGCTGCTCTCCACACTCTCCACTCCGCCTGCTCTTTCCTTCTCTTACCTGGCTTTTGTTTTCCATTTGGCTTGACATTTCCAGACACTTCACTTGCTCTACACTACTTGAGCTCCCACTATTCTGAGGTTTGTGCATGTGGTTTGGATGTTCTTGTTACAGTCTCATTCTCTCTCTCATTCTGTGTGTGTGTTTGTGTGTGTGTGTGTGTGTTTGTGTATAGGACGCGATAGCTTTACCTTCTCCAGTGGGCAGTGTGTGCTGTCTCGCAAAAAGGGCAGCAGGTTGGGCCGGTCATACTCAGCATACAGGCTGATCTGGCGCTCATGATAGCGCTGGCCCTTGTGGTGGTCCCGCTTGAACAGCTTGTGCAGGTACTAAAGACAGTGGGGCAACCTCAGTTTAGTGACACGTTATGAATGATGCTTATAGTATGTGGCTATTTGTAATTTGTTTTTTGCAAACTGTGTACAGTTAGAAATCGCATTGAAAGTTGAATTTCAGCTAAATTTCAGAACCATAAGCATTTTGGCTTTCTATATGAAGCCTAAAATAAGATGAAAGAATTTTTCTTTTAAGATCAACCATCTTCAAAAGCAAATCTCTAGACTGAGGTAACTGCATTCTGATGTACGATAAATGTCTGACATTTTCATCCCAAACACTTTGTCAATATCTAAAGGTTTTAAACATTTTAAATATACAATGAATGCATCCCTTCTCAGCCAATTTAAACATAACCATATAAATATGAGTCTTTTTCTGTCTTATTTGCTTGCCATGTCAATGGGTCAACAGTTAAATTCAATAGAAGGCATTTCCTTTAAATGTTAATGTCCCAATAAAAAAGTCCCTATACTCACAACATGCAGAAGCTCTGGTCTGTCTTTCAGTTCCTCCACAACTCTGTCCGTCTGTAGAAAAAAGACAAAATAACACACACACACACACGATTCAACCAAGAGTAAGAGTGAGAAAAAGCAAGCGAGTGAGAGAAAGAAAACATGCCAAGAAATGAGAAGGCATTGGGTTCACCTACTGATATTTTGTCTTCGTTATCCAGCAACATGTCAACAGCTTTCTGAAAAAGGAGAGGAGAGGAGCTGATATATCCGGCGGACAGATCTATACAGGCGCGACCTGCAACCTCATAGGTGTTCCATCTCCAACATAATTACACGCTGGCCTTGGGAGTGGAAAGGGAGTGGAGATGCCATATCTCCAGAGAGCCTGAGCCATACACTACGCTCTCCGCTGCCTTTTTGACTTCTAATTTAGAGAAAGATCACCTCCTTTGGGCAAAGCAGGAGACTTGAGATGGGAAGTTCAGCTTGAATATAGAGGAAATGAATCTCTAAAATCCTGGCAATGTTCAAATATCAGTGTGCGCACTGAATATGTGATTGTATATCTAATCAATATCTGAATATTTAAGTCGTTTGACAATATAATCTATTCAAATGAACATAATCAGCATGATATTCACGAAAAAATCATATTTATAAACCTTTCAAAATGATATTAGAATCATGCTACTAACATAATATTGGTGCCCCTAGGCTGCTTGAGGTGTGTGTGTGTCTTGCCATAGGGGGACATGAGTAAGTGTTAAATACCTCTCTATCAAAGTCCATGAGCAGAACAATCTTGTCTTCTATGGATGAAAAGAGGTTGTGCTTGTGGATAAGTTGGTACACATCTTTGTGCCTTAGCCTCAAGTAGATCTCTAAAGCACGGTCATATCTCTGGTCATATGTGTACCTAAAGGATGGGGGAAAACAATAGGGATTTAAATCAGGTATTTACATAGAACAAAATACTGTTATTCATGTATTTGCACACAGTGCGTATTTGAAAACAAAACTGTATTTTTGTTATTTATTTTATTGGCATCATTTGATATTGACCAGAGACCATAAAATGTATAAAACAAATATATTATTCTTGACATATAAAAGATCACTGACATTCAAAATCTGTGTAATTCCACAGACTAAAGGCATGTTGTAAAGGCATGAAAGACCCATCCCCTCACTCACAGCTCAGCCAGTGTGGTCAGCAGGGTGCTGTTGGCGGGGTCCTTTTTTAGGTGGTCGTTCACTGCCTGCACAATAGTCATGTTGTTGTACAGCTCCCCAGGCCACTCTCTAATGAGCATGGCAAAACCCTGCCAGAGAGAAACACACACAGACACGTTCTGTATGGTCTGACATTTGACAGGTTCCTGCATATTCTGCAAGCTAATGTTACTGCACACATATTGTCATGGTGGTGAGTACACTCAATAGAAATAAATAGGGGGCTACGGTACAGTCTAAGTAACAGTAGTCATCATGCTACATTGCTACCCTATAGAGACAGATATGAGCAATTCCCCTTTAATTACAGATATAGCATGTTCACACAAATGATAATTACTTATGATTACTTATGGTCATGAGTATGACCATGATAATTACTTATGATTATGGACAATATATTATAGCTGTTTTGATAACCTCATAGTCAGTCTTTAGGAACTCGTGCAGAATCATTTCGTACATCCCTGGCCTGAGACGCAGGTCTCCCCTTGGCAGGTACTGACTGATCGCCTGTACAAGAAGTAACCAGAGGTTTTGGTTTATGTGGCAGATGAGGTCTTAAGAGTACTTTAATAATATGTCAACAGAGCATTCAATAATAGATTAACCAAATAAAATTAATTCTTAGAGCTTCTGTAGTGAACTCAGTAGACTCACTTTTAGTTGTCCAATAGTTTTAAAGCGATAGACCTCATTTTCCCAGAGTTCCATGTTCTTCCCCAAGACTTTCTGGCACTTTCTGTATGCAACAAAGCAAATGCATGCTGCACTGAAAAAAAAACACTGCATGCCATTGAGCAGGTTTATTTGTACATACATGATCTTTAAGTGTAAAATGAAATCCACCTTACCTGGCTGCTGAATCATACTCTCCTTTTTCAACCAGATGATTGATATAAGCCATGCCAATTTTCTACAGAAACAATGGGGTAAGCTCTATTGTCATATAGAGTGGTAAAGACAGGCCAATCCTGGACAACATAGTAACATTAGGAGCTCAGTGAATTCATACCTGGACATCATGTCGTTTGATGTTCTTAAAGCTGATTTCTGCTGCCATTAGAGCTTCCTAGAACAGTAACCAACCACTTCAGGCATGTACTTCCTGTTGTTCTTCTCAATTATAACTAATCATCTTAGAATATTTAGAGTAGAATTGGGGACTAAAATAATTAGTTACTGATTAGTAAGTGATTAGACTGTTTAGCTAATAGGTTGAAAGATCCAACTCCTCTCCACACCTCATACTTCTTCTTGTCCAGGAGCCAGTCGATGTGGTCATCCTGGTCTCTCTCCTTTGCCACCACAATGTCTTTGGGGCTGATGATGTAGAACAGGGACTCCCCCTCAGAGTGCTCTGTGGACACAGGGGAGAAGATGACAGGCTCTGGAAGGTCACATCAAAGTCACTTCACATTAATAGCAGAAATAGTAATACTATAGTAATAATACTTAGAAATAGTGCCAACTTTACCGATTTGTAATTAGTAAACAGTTTACATATGCCATTACTGTTTACACTTTTTACATTTGTAATCAATATTCACCAATCACTACTGATTTGATGATGTGTTATTTACCATATGGGTAGTATATGTTTATTATATGTGTAGCATGTGTACATGTAAGCCCTGCTTTGCTGCCCTACCCAGCCTGTAGTCCCTGCATTCGTTGTCCTGGAAGTTGCGAACAGTCAACGCGTCAGACGAGATCTCCTCACAGCTCTCCGGCAGTGGCTGGATGATGTCGAGACGAGGCCGTGCACGGAACTCCTCGTCCTAGAACACACACACACACACACACACACACACACACACAGAATCATGATGTGAACATGGTAAGCAAAACCAGATAATTCATTCATTCATTTGAATTTTTAATTTAATTTCCTGCTATGTGTTTTCATTCAATAACACACTAACAGAGCTGATTTGATTAAAACTGATTTTATACCGCAGAATGGCTGTATGTTAATCTTATTAAATGCACTGGGTGATGAATATGAGCCTACTAAAAAACGCTGACTGGGTGGTTGAGCTCACCATGTGCTCAGAGTTTTCCTTCACATAGTAAAGGGTAACCAGCTGGTCGGCCAGTGGAGCCAGTCCACTGATGAAGAACTCCGTCTCAAAGGCAGACACTGAAACACAAGAGACAGCTAGGACACCACTTTCTTTACTGGCAAGCCCATTCATACAACTCATGTGACTTCAAGAAGGTTGGTTACCGATCTCGACGTAGCGACTGGGAAGGTCTCGCATCTCGGTGGGGTCTCTCTCTTTCACAGCACATATCTTTGAGAAAAAAACACACAATTAGAGTCTACTTACAGTGTACAGTTTTGTGAGCAGCTGCTGCATGGTTTCTCATAAAAATGTTGGGTAAATATTTATTAGGCTTAATCTGGATCATGAAATATGAAATGAAATGGCACTATGCAAAAGCATAGAAACACACACACACACACACAAACATACACACCTTGACCGAGGAGCCCCAGCCAATGATGAGGGTGGCGTTGTCCTTCCAGCACAGGCTGCAGGGGTACATATCTGGTCGTAGACTGGTGTTGTCCCGCAGGACATTGGTGATGCGTTGCTTAGTGCTTATGTCATAGATCTTCACTCCCTATGATGAACAAAACACACACACATTCACATGGAGAAAGTGGTTGGTTTCTTTAAGACTTGGGTGCTCAATATATACTTCATATTACATTATACTATAGTATTTCATATTCATTTAAAAAAATGTTACTGAGCAAAATATCTGCCATGAGATAGAAATGTTGGTGTGCTCTTGTAAGTTTCTGCCCATTCCAATGCCATGTGTAGCATACCACATTGTTAGCCCAGGCAATGAGGTTGACTCTCCACTTGATGTTGGTGATGGTGCCCTCGCCCTCATGCAGGATGGAGGTCTTCCAGCGGTTCAGCCAGTTCCTCTCGTACAGGAGCAGCTTTAGGCCACAGCATCACACAACCACAACATTAGAGTTCATGTCTCACCTCTTAACAAGGGTGTCTGCAGCCTTCAACCCCAGACAACAATGGCATTTATTAGTGAAAATACAACACTGACATGTGAAAAGTTTTGCTTGTAGCCTCTAAAAGAGAACATTCAGTAAAAGCATCACTAGCATTTATTCCTATCACATAATCATCAATTTAACAAGGTCACTAAAATATCTGTAAATAGCTAGGAAAAAACCCCCGACACATCCAATCTCTCATATGCAATAAATATTTGTTGTTGTAGGAAAGTAATATTGCAATCTAAATGATCTGTAATCTGTGAATTGACACAATTTAAGCACAAAGACCATAAGAGGGCAGTAGAGCACAGCTGTCAAACGACCCAGTAAGGTTCCTCTCGGCCGCAGCCTCACTCGTCTGCTCCGCTCCAGGCAGAAAATCCATTTTGGACAAGCGTGTCTTAATTACCCAAATGGAACAGTAAGTGCTTTTAACAAGAGAACTCCTCTTATATCATGTGTCAGTAAAACCCCGGGATGAAGCGTGGTGTGCCACTGTCATTACAAAGCTGCCACGCCGGCGGATATTAGGTTACTTAGCTTTTAATTAAGAGCTGGGTGAGACACAAATTGGGAATACACACAGATTCTGAGATGAGTGTTTCATTATTACTCAGACAGAAACCAGATCCAGTGGTATGTCTGTGTCAGAATGTCTGCACCTTGAATTTCCTGAAGGTGTCCCCCCCAAACCCCTCCAACTCTTTGCAGTACCCTTCAGAAACTGTGTTTTAGTGAGTGCTCGTTTCTCTAAGCATTACAATCTGACACTTTGAGAAGCTAGACCTATGATAGCCACTTTCCTCTTTTCTTTTGAAAAGAGGGATCAGAGGGTTATGATAATGTCTACATCATCCACAAGTTGAAAAATCCTGACTGAAATGGCAGTGGCCACAATGGGAAAGACACCTCAAGAGGCACAGACTTGAAGACATACACACAAACTCTTATTACAGCTGAGCGGGTGAAGCATACAGAGAGAGGGGAAAAAAGAGTGGGCGAGATAGATGGAAAGAAAGGAAGAAAAAAAAAAAACAGAATTGAAATTGGAAGGACCTTCAATGTGGCTTCCATTCTCCTCTTTGGCTATGTTAACAGATCACAGCGCGCAGTATGAAGGGGATGACACTCATTGGGGCCTGTGCAGACCGAATTGAATTGCCTCTGACAAGATGTGTCTTCAGTCGAAGCCTTATTGATTTTTGTGGTGAGGGTGCATTATGGGAGCCTTAAGCCGCAGGAAAGGGACAAGAGTCAGGCAGCAGCTAAGAGCAGAGGCTCGGTGGAACGCTCATTGAGGGGTTTCCATTAGGACACAAGGTGCGTCACGCAAGATGGGGGTGGGAGTGTGGAGAACTGTAGGTGGGGGGGCAGTGTTAGGCAGCTAACGTGCTGCTTGAGAGCTGGGTTGTCCTCTGATATAAGTGGGTGATGAGGAGTATACAGTACTGCTCATGTACTGCAAATACTGGCAATGACTGAAGACGCATTGATAGGCCTACGCTAATACATGTATGTTAACATGACATGTGTCTTTACTGATAGGCCTATGCCAATATACATGTACAGTATAAACAACGTGTCAGTTTCTCTTTCTTTACAAAAAAATTAATGTAAAAGATTATTTCCATTTGAAGGAGAATTCTGATGAGACTCCATCCTAAGCCCAGTTGTTTACATTTACAAGCAAGATCACAAAGTTCTATCAATAAAAAAAGAAAAAAATATGTGATATAGGATGGATGTTGAACTAGCAACTAACATGTGAATGGGGCACAGCAACTTCCTTTCAGTTTAATTTCGCCATGACCCATTCAGTTAACATTAGTTTTCATTCATTTTTTCAGCCTATGTTACGTAAAAAATGTTTTTGTTCTTTTTCCTATAGACAGAATTCAGTGACCTTGAACAACAGGTCTATTGCTTGATCCACACAAGATTTTGCCTGATGAAAAGATAGAAAAGAGACACAAAGCAGGAAGGCAAATCTGTGTAGAAACTGTCCATGAGTACAGTGTCCAAGGATGTCCTTTGCGTTTTCTAGCTGAATTGCAGATCCATGCGAATCAACCTGCTATTTGTATAGAATCTGGCCATGACGTGTGGTCTACATGTGTGGAGACTATGGGGTCATCTGGGTAATGACTGTTATTTGTTGTGCTCGGGAGACAACACCTCTCTGGTGAACAGCACTTTGGGGAAAATGGGCCACTCTCACTAAAAGATCAGCCCCTACGAGAGAACGACATGGTAAGAGCCTTTCATGTCTCCCGACAGAAAAAAAAGTGAGAACAATTCACAATAAAGTGGAGAAATAAAAAAGAGCAAAAATTGAAGGATAAAAATGTGAAACAGTGAAAGTGCCCCAACATAAATTCCATCAAGATAAAGCCTCTATCATAAAGGGGAAAAAGAGTGGGCATCATTTGGGGCAAACAAACTGCAAATCCATCTGAAGTGGAGGGATGGTTCATGCAAACCTCACAAGTGTCCACATTTGTGTAGATGATTGCTCACAAACTCTGCTACTGTGGACTAAAAACGGACAGAGTTTACCACCCCCACCCCCGACTGTTAGCACACAAGAGCTTACAAACTCTCTGGGAACATTCCGCCAGCGGAATGCTCTTCAGACTCACTTTGTTGCCCCCGGTGACAAACTGCTTGTTGTTTGATTTGCTGAACTGTGGATGGAGAGCCACCACCTACAGAGAACAAGAAGAGATCAGACACAGACACTGGAGGTGAACATCAGTAGGCCATGCCAAAGGCACCTTAACATGCCTTAAGGTAAAAGAACAATATAGAGTTACATTCAGAAAATGGCATGAATTTGTAGCAATGTGTGGAATGTGTAGCTTTGTATTATATTCCAGCTACATTTATTTTACTTTTAAAACTAAAGAGTAAATATTAATTACTCTGATTCAATTTATCTACCTTAATTGGACAGTCAAAGTTCTCATGGAAACCTTCCCGTGTATATAAACCAACAACTTGAACCTGTTAGGAAAGAATAACAAATCAAAAGAGTCGGTGATGGAGAGACACTTAACAAAAACAATTGTGACCATATGCACATTCCTTACATTTTATGCAACATCCAACAATTTATCTTGTTGCTTATCAAAATATGTTATGTCCATACTGATGTTCGGGCACTTTTAGAGAAAAATAGACAATAGAGTAAGTTATTTTCTTAAGTTCATTAGACCTACATGGTGTAACAGATAATCATAAAGAAGTTAATAATGTGTGTAATGTTTAGCAAGCAATGCTAAAATTCTATTGATGGCTTTTGCTCAGAGCTTTTTTCTCAGTACAGTTCAAGTTTCGGCTGCTCTGACTGAATTTTTAAAATGTTGCTATCCAGGGTATCTTATTGAAATACTTTTTATAGCTGACCCAACACAGATAACACTCGCTCCATTTCTGCCTCTGCTAGTTTTACACCAGCGGAACATGTTAGGACGAGGTGGGTCAGTTGCTAACTCAATTTTGCCATGTTGTGTTTAAGACAGATGGATGACATGTGTAGAATATCTGAAGGAGCAGCCCATAGGTGTAGTGCTGTGCAAAGCCAGAAGAGTCCGGGAGTGCTGAACTTAAAGTGCAAACATCATTAAAACATTATTATAGTTTCAGAGTCATTAGAAAGGGAGAGGAAAAACTCGCTTGTTAGCGGGAGGTATCACCTGCTCTTGTCTTGGAGGAGTTTGGCCATTAAGTGGCAAGGTCTGCACTGAGCAGCCAATTACTGGGTAGGTAGCGTCCCAAAGCCTGCCCTGGTCTGTGGCCCTACCGACCAGCGCAACAGCCAAAGGCACCCCTAAAGAGAACATCTAATATCTTTCTTTAAAAGAAAAAAATAATAATCATGCTCAAAATGCCTATGGTCATAGGCAAAGGGAGACATGTCTTAAGCTGTTCCTTAGGTCCCAAGAACAAAACAAAAAAAATCTGAACTACAGGGCAGGGGTCTACCTTTGAGCTGCATGGATTTTTAACAAACGTCTTTGTGAGGCCAGAAATACAAAGAGCAAGTTTAAACTCACTCTCTCAAACTCTCTCTCTTCCTCTTTCTAATTCAACTCCATGCAAGGCGTCTGCTTCTAAAGCGGCGAGGTTAGGCCTATCGCTGCCATCGGCGCTGATGGTGTTGAGCTGGAGTTAAGGTTAATAGAGCGTGGGGGCGGACAATGTTCGGCACATTGATTTTAATTGGCGGAGGTGCGTCAGTTGTGTGACAAGATCTTGTTTAGTGCTTGTGGGACTAGCGGACGGGCGCTATCAGGTGCACATATCTACAGCACAGCTAACCCACAAGTGGGGGCACCGTAATCAGGGAGCAAAGGCCTGATAACAGCAAGGTGCAGATCAGTGAGGGGATATCAAGTGGAGAGAAACAGATCAGGGGGAGGTAGAAGTAGAGATGGAGGCAAATGGAGGGGGAGGGGGGGGGAGGAGGGTTAAGGTGCTGGTTCTTTAGCACGCACATGCAAGTTTCGAAAAGCTGCATTTTTGTTTGTTTAAATAACTCCCCAACAGAGCATTGCCTGTGGTCAACACAAACTAGTTTTGAAGCTCTTGCGAAAAAAAAACTGGTGGTTTGGGGTGAGACTATCCCCCATCATTATAAAGAGCTTTGGGTATGGAGTTAAAGCGCTATATGAATCTGGAATGTTACGGTTATGAGAATTAACGAGAGAATCCAGATACGGGAGGGTAAATGCCGGTTGTATTAGAGCAGACACAAGCTGAAGTGGTGCTGTCAGTCACCTTTCAGGCAGAGAGCACAAAAAGGTCAGGAGCGAGTGTGTGTGTGAGAGAGGGAGAGAGAGGGATGGAGCGGCCTCACCTTCCCATCCTCAGAGCAGATCCCAACATGCTCTCCGCTCTCGTCCAGGCTGATCTGATTGATCTTTACTGAACTCTGAAAAGACAGGAGTTGACAAGTCATGCCGGACCAGGAGAACTTGATGCGTCGTGAGGCCCATGTCAGAGAAGTCCGAACAAACTTATGGACAAGCCTACACAAATCACACCTTTCACACAGGCTTGTCTACACACGTGCACACACACACACACACACACACAACCACACACATACACACACACACACACACATACACACACACCTGTGCTGCAGGTGATAACTCTCACAGAAGCACTGGGACTGCTTCAGCTCCATGTTATGTTACATTACATGCTCCAACTCCACATGCCATGTCAATTACGAACACTGATAAAGAAAGTCACCACCAAGTAAAGTTGAATATGCGTAGACTTCCAAATACTATAATTCTGCCATGACCTGTCTTTTTGTCCAATTTGATGAAAAATGACACCAAGATGAGTCTTGAAGCCAAAACCACAACAACTGACAACTAAACCAAAATTCAGTATAAGTTTGGAAAGGTAACACAGCAGTATCGCATGTCCACACATCCCCAAACACCTTTAGGTAAGTGATAGACGTGCATGTCAGGCCAAAGTGAGCAAAGGTGAAACTATCGGAAGAGTCAAACAACAACTTACTATTTCAAACTTCTGAGTGACATTTCCTTGGACATCCAGCAGGTAAACCTTCCCGAAATGCGTACCGAGTGCCAGGAACTGCAAAGAAAAAAGTGTGTGAATGGGTGTGTGTGTGGGGGGGGGGGGGGGGGGGAGGTGAAGGAGAGAGATATATTAGACAAATTAGAGACGCTGAGAATTCTGCATATATTTGAGACTTAAGAGGTTTGCCTCGTCGGAGAGGGATTAGAGATCGAGGCTCGTGGTGAGATTTGGGTGGGTGGGCAGGTGGAGATGGGAGGGGAGGCTAGACCCTTGGGGCAAAAAGTGTGAAATTGCAAGGGGACGGAAGACCCCATTTATCAGTGCACTGCTGTGTGAAATGGCACTTTTTCGTCTTCTAAGGGGCGGGGGGGAATCACATGCTTCAACATAATTTATTCGCTACGGACCATGCCCATAATGCCTTGCCTATTTATGTTTTTTTTTTTTTGTCAAAAAAAAAAAGAAAAAAAGAAAAAAGGCAAATTGACTTTAACAAAAGTCAAAACTAGCCGGTGAAAATCATAAACAGATTTGTACAACATCCTATTAAGGTCCTGTTTAAGCTGTTCAAACAATAACAAAAGACAAAAAAAAGTCGACCAAAATGCCAATGTACTAACAAACAACCAAACCAAATGCATGCCATTGTGTTGACCACTGCATGCTGTGTCTGAGTTAATGCCCCTGAGTGCTGCAGGGCCACCCCATAGAGGCTAGACGCTTCTGCTAGACTACCCATCAGCCCTCAGCACTGCCCTCAAACTCTGCCTCAAACACAGCGGGACGCCACCAGGCTAGGCAAAGAAAAAAACACTGGGAACATTCATTTTAGCATAAGAGAATGCCAATATGGTCACACATATATGCACATAAACATCTGTGTACACACACACACTCTCTCTGTCCACTCCCTTCTTTCGCCTAGTTTTCCCACTAGGTGTAGCAAATGCCCCCCCTTCCACCCCCATGCTTCTGTGCAGTCTATAATGAAATGCTTATATTTACAGGCACAGCCGAGCATGTCCAACAGAACTCCCCTCCTGCAATCTCCTCCAAATAAAATCACGTTCAAATAAATAAATAAATAAATAAATAAATAAATAAACAGGCGGCATGGGCCGGCCATCCGTGGACGCTCCTAAAGGGATTTACTGCTGCGAGGGGCTCGCATTAAATTCCCATTCTTGAGCACTTAAAATATGAGGCAGCATTAGGGCAGTGTGGGCGTCTCTAGCCATGTAGGTGTGTAGGGTTGTTTGTGTGTGTGTGTTTAAAAAGAGAGAGACTTTGCGCCAGTGTGATGGATGTTTGTGAGAGAGGCATAATAAGTGCAGCGAGGGGGCAAGACAGGGGGCACACACACTGAAGGAAGTGTGTGTTAGAGGTAGGGGGGAGAAAGAGAGGGAAAAGGAAAAGGACAATCGAAGGAGAGCAAAAAGGAAGAGGGCTCATCGCAAATTCAGGCCCACTGTGCCTTTTACTCGCGCAAGCTTGCCTTCTCTTGGCTGAGGTGGTGGCAGAGGGTAAGAGAGAAAGAGACAAAGAGAGAGAGAGAGAGAGAGAGAGAGAGAGAGAGAGAGAGAGAGAAGAAGAGAGAAAGAGAGAGAGATAAAAAAGGAGTAAGGAGAATCCCCAGGGAGTGCAGAGGAAAAGAATAAAAATCAATAGCGGTTAATAAAACATCAGGTGAGGAGACATAACTAGGTATGACTATTCCTCCAGCGCAGCCGTGCATGAGTGCACCCGGTGCCATGACGATTAGCCATCCGCCGCAGAACCCTCCACCCTCCACAAAAAAGAAAAAAAGAAGGAAAAAGGAAAAAGAAAAGAACACAGCTTTCAAAAAAGAGGGGTGGGGTGCAGCGTAAAAGACAGAAGGGATAGAAAGACGTCTGACCCGAAATGGGAAAGAAAGAAAGAGACTAGAGGGACATGGAAGTAAGGTGATCACAGATGCCCCGAGTGGGATTATGGGAGAAAAAAAGAGACATGACCCCACCTGTAAGAGAGGAAAAGTAAAATGTAGGCTGCATGAAGCTTTTTATTGAATGCAAGTCAGCCAGTCAAGCACTTTGAAGATTTACTTTCCCAAATTAGATTGTGTCAATGATTATTTCCACATATTTGAAACATCCATGATTTCTATACAAGATTCACAGCAGATGCGAGTTGGCTGACCTCAAGCTGGTGTTTGTTTCATACCTTGAAAGGGAGATGATTTGCACACTTGTATAGCTCACCAAAGTGTTTACTTTATATTATGTTTGTATTATGTCTTAATCAGAATGATGCCCCCAAAGGTGGCATACCGTTTGGCCACAAGGGTGGACCATTTCTTGTATGAGAAACAGATTTGCAGTCATTTTAGAGATCTATTTTCTCCTCTTTGAAGAAGAACTGAATACAACACATCTGAACCTTTGACCATAACTATACGACACATTATTCCACCGCTTCAGAGAAAGAGATCATATCCAATGGATCATCTCCCTTTCCCTGTCAAGTTTATTAGTATAGCACTTGTCCTATTGTATTTTTGGATGTGCACCCCACCTTGCTCTAATATATGTTTTATACCTTATCATGAACAGTCATGCAGCTGGCTGCATCCTTCTGGAGGATTTCTGTCACCCCATTGGTTAGCCGCTCATACTTCAGCTTAGGCTCCTCCTCACTGTCCTCCTCCTATGGACACAAGTAAGAAATCAAGGGTGGGTTACACACACACACACACACACACACACACAACAATAGCATGTAACCAGGTAGGTGCTCTGCATTGGTGAAGTTTCCTTTCCTTCCAAGGCTTTGAGTACCTTGAAAAAGCTACATAAATGCAATGAAATACTGCTATTAATAAGACTAATAAAAATGTGCATGTTGGAATTATGGATGAATTCCCATCAGATAATCCATCTGCTCTTATTCCTAAACCTTCTAGTGCAAGAGTGTTTTACAGCAGATGGAAACGTCTGCTAGATATTTAGTGTGACCATTACCCTAAACTATCTTAACCAGAACAGCATGCCACCATACTGCTGATCAAACTATAATACAATGCTGCCAGATTACTGGACAAAAACATCCAATTTATCCAATTTATAGGGATACTGTTTTATCTAATCCATACATTAATGCAAAAAAAATGAAAGATACTCATAGAGACTGAGTTGTAGAGCACCCGAACCACTTAATATTTTGCTGCTCAGGAGAGAGGCATCAATCTCTCAAAAAACCTCTCAGTGCTTTGATCACCTCTCTGGATTGACCTGTGAGGTTGACCAACCCCCCACCACTACCACCACCACCAACCCACCCCAATCCAGAGTTAGGCTTTCTATTAGCCCAGTAGTCAGACGAAACCCGAGCGGCGAGCACTGCCACGGCAGAATTACACTCTGTTCCTCCGAGCACCTCGATCAAATCTGTCCCCGGGCTGCCCATTCCCCAGTGTAAGTAATGCCTTTATCCCTTTATGGCTGCTTCACACTCCACCCCAAAGGCTTTGCATTGTGTTGACTTCAGCAAAGCCCGCGCTCAGAATTCTCATAATAGGTGATGCTGATTTTTCTTGCCCCCCACCCTTCCTTCTCAAATGCAGGCAGTCCCTCTCTCCGACCACTTTAATGCTACCAAAGCAGGCTGATATTATCAGGGCCTCACGGCTAGTTGTGTGGAGTCGCCCTGGTGATGAGGAAACTTCTAGAGAGCCAACCCCCGTAAACCTAATCTTCCACATAAAATAATAAGGACTCGCTAGTTAGATAAAGAAAGTGCTTCTGCCCTGCTCCCTTCCTTCAACTCCCCAAGCCATTTCCTGTTTCTTCCAGATGTGAAATCTGTAATGCTCGGACATTTGTCATGGTCTACAAAGCCATTATAGTTGGAATGGGGAGGGATGGAGAATGGGGGAGGGAGGAAGGGGAGATGAAAAAAAAAAAGCAAACAAACTTTCAACACTGCAAAGGTTGAGTGGGCTGTGGTGGTTATGGTGACAATGGTGGTGGGGTGGACGTGAGGAGTGGAAGAAAAATGGCTCCGTTTCATATCCCATAATTTCTGCCTCTTGTTAGTGTTGCTGCCGCGGCTAACGCTGTGGATGAGTGTTGTGCTGTCCTTCCTGCTGCTTCTAATTGGAGCCCTGGGGAGCGTGGCATGAAGGCTGGGCACGCTTTAATTGCCCCTTCCCAGGCGTGGTGTGACCAACCAAACACTTCTGTCTCTCTCCTTCTCTTTCTTTCTCTCTCTTTTCATTTTCTCTCTCTTGCCTGCATTGTCACTCTTTCTTCATTCCACTCTCTTTTTCCTCTTTATCTCTCCGTCATATGCGCATTCTGTGGCTCTCTTGCACTCTTTCTCTTTTTCTCTGAGGTTCACTGGTTAAAATGTCCTCTCCGTATTGCATTGCCACAATGAAAAGGAAGGCTAAGAAGGCAAGCTCAAACTAATAACCACAAAAGCAGTTGGGAAGATTGGCCTCTCAATCTATTGAATGTGTGACACTGAAAAGATGAAGCAACAACCCCCCCCCCCCCCACACACACACACACACAAACACATACACACTCTCACACAGAAACACCCAGACCTCCCAATTTCTGCAACTGCACATCTTTGTTGCAACCCCAAAATTTCAGGTGGACAACTCAAATGCTCAAACACCAACAAACAAAAAATCCCAACATGGCTCTGTGTCCAGTTCCTATTATTGTGGGGCCACAATGGTGACTCTTCACTGACAATCTTCTCTGTGTGTCTGTGTGCGTGTGTGTGTGTGTGTGTGCGTGTTTGAAGGTAAGCACAAGACGACCCAAAATACATTTCCTGCAGGTTCCCGGCGATCCAAAGGGAGAGAAAAAGGCTCAGGGCACAAATCACACTAGCCTTCTCTAGCGCCTGACAAGCCTATTGAGGGAGGGAACTGAGACAGTATGGCTCCACAATAGAGCTCCAAATAAACAGAGGCTGGAAGCCACTCTGAGTGAGTGTACAATCATGCAGTCCATGTTGTCTGTCTCTCTCTAATATATATGTGTATGTGTGTGTGTGTCTCTGTGTTTGTGTGTCTGTGTGTGTGTGTTGGGGGGCTACCCAAGGGGAAGAGATAGGAGGCACACTTCCATAGAGAGAGATGTCATTTGCTGGGCCAGATTTTATTTTGTATTTTTATTTATTCATTCTGAGCTGCCTTTTTTTCTTCAAGGAGAGTGAGTGGAATTGTTTGCTGTCTTCTTGACATTTCATTCCCTGGATCACTTAAAGACATGCGCAGCTCTCTCTACAGACTGACATGCTATATTTTATTTACCAATTTGTAGACATCCACATGCTGCCATTTGTAGACATTGTAGGATTCCACATGCTGCATTTAACAACCCCACTTTGTACTGATTACAGATAATGCTTTAGAATAGATAATCTCTGTTAATTACACACGGTGAAGTGATAGTGATAAGTGTTGCCATCTGGTTGCATATGGTGAAGATGTAACGTCTTTATACCTAAAATAAGAATGTTCTGTCTGTCAGCCTGTATTGCTATTATTTTGTAGATGACAAGTGGGATGGCCAATTTGGTATTAGAATGATAATTTATTAGAAGATGAAGAAAAAATATAAACAATATTTGTAGTGCTGAGCACCCCTTGCTTAGGTTACACTAACTTGTCACTAACTTCCTATTTAGATGTTTATCCATGTTCACAGTGACACAAATGAGCCTATATTACATAGGCAACCAACACAAAAGTGCCAACTAAAAGTTATGTGACCTAACATGAACATTGCACATAAAGGCTATGAGATAGGATATACACAACTGAAATATATGGTATGTATTAATTAGCATAAGATAGACTACTCTCTACATAAAATGTACCATAGCGTTCTTTTTCCTACCTCTGACTCATCCGTAGATTCCTCACTTGGTTTTCTTTCCTGAAACAACAGTGTCAGATTGCCATTGCTAGTCAGTGAAAAAAGTGACAGAAAAAAACCTTCTTGTCATGATAAGTGTTGCAGCTAGGCTACAAACTAGACCATTACATGGATTGAGTATTTCTTTAGATAAATACACGCACAACCAAAATACTGAAATTATATTCAAATAAAATGTAATGGTTTGCTACAATGTCATTTGATTTTAGTGAGCCGCTAAATAACTAACGTTAAAATGGCATACGCAGAAGGCACTGAAGGCATTTCACGAACGTCTGGAACAACATTGTCAAAACACTGGAGAAAATATTATTTTGATTAGAGGTAGCGTACACATGTTCATTAGTTTACTGTTGGTATTAAACTGTCATCTCTTATTATTATTTAGCAGCAGACAACGTTAACATGTAACGTTATAGAGCGGCTTCATACCTTTTCCTCTACTTTAGACATCGTTTCCCTCAATACTGATTGACGAAGCAAATGCGTACGTATGCAGGCTTCTAAAACATACACATAAACAATCTGTTGACAGATTTATGTTGGAACTTCATGCAATTCTATCATATTTTGCGATCAAGCTATGATGCAGTTAGCATAACATATCTGTGAACTGGCAAGTGAAATCATGTGACAAAAACAGGAAGCTGGTGTGGAACTAGTGGGATCTGTAGTTCTTGTAGGAGCTGCGCGCGTGCCTTAACGTGCAACCAACAGTGGGCTACTCTGTACGAAATAAGATTTAAAGAAATCATAAAATGTGTAATTTCATTTCTTATGCCTATCGAATGACCACTGCATGATAACAGGTAATACCCCAGGTGCTACCATATCCTACATTTTAACCCTTAGGCATATGCAAAAAAAGATGTTTTAATAGCCTAACGTTACAGGGAAAGTGCCAACAACGAAAATTTTTCTTTATATCTGGTAGATTACAGTTGCAATAGTGCTAGAGGCTGTTAAGTTACGTGGTTAATAAACACTTACAACTTTTAATAATATACAGATAATATTTCTGTAAAAAGGCTCTGAAAACTTAAAACAAACGATCCAACATAGAACACAAACACGTTGCACTCACTAATTAACTAATTAACTAATCTCACTCACACTAGTCTGGGCTATTTTATGATTAGCATACATTAACTAAATTAACTGTAAAAACACCTGGCTGCATATGAGAACAAACAATCAGCGACCTGTCCCCCCAAACACAGAATCACTAGTTGCAGTCCTACCCTTTACTGTGATAACTCTAGGCTTTTGTTAATACCATGCGGGGGCTATGGTGTTTTCTATGCACATGTGAGGATGACTTGTGGCTCGTGATGAAATGGATGCAGACAGACTCAGTTTTGATTTGTAGCATCCTGCTTCTGTGGACTGCAGGTAGGACCGATCGTTCATGACAGGCTGTCAATATGTCCCATATGTTTATGCAGATGGCTGCTGGCAGCCTCGGTCTATAGAGGCACACAGGTGTGAGGTGTACTGCTGTAAAAGTCGCCTTAAAACCTTACCTGCCTGTGCACATTGATAAGTTGATGAGTGGTTAATGCTTAGTGGCTTATGTTGCCATCCACCCAAGTCTCTGAGGGTGTGACTAGCGTAGCCTTACAGATAGATACACACATAATGTTCATGATCAGACCATTTGTCAGGAATTAATATCTCATTGCCTAATCTGTCATAAGGCATATTTGCCCATGTCATAGGCCATAGTCAGTAAAAATATTAGCCTATATGGTATGTAATATCCTATGTGAATCTCATGAATGTGTAATGGTTGGTGGTATGTCTAGTGGTTTATGTGAATAGCATTTTCACTAAGTACCCTTTAAATAGTTGAAAAGCCCCCAGGTGGTAGACTGATTACTCTTGCATCTATTCACTAAGGATAACTATCTAATAATTGATGAGGAACGCTGCGGTATTTCACTGCTTATCGCCTCATTGGCTACCATCAATGTGCCTGGAGGCAGTCGGTAAATTATTGAGGGTTAATGTCCTGTCCATTTCATTTCAAAACACGCCACATCTAAGGTGTCCCAGGGTACTGGTAACCCCTTTTAACCAGAGAAAAAACAGGACGGGATTGAAAAGAAAATAGCTGATAGAAATGGTGTGTATTATTCTTAATTTAAAAAAAAATGTGTTCCCAGTAACACCTATTATCATTGTGTCGTATCTTCCAGGGCAAGCATCTACCACAATCAACCTATCACAAATTGAGGCTTTCACTCCCCTCAAAATCATCCATTGTTTGTTGGCTTGTCATGTTGAGTGCAGTTAGTGGTTGAAAAAGTCTCTCAGTTAATGTCCTTGCATGACTTGACATTCACACATGAGCATCAGCACACCGATTTCGTGTTGACCTTGCAACCTATCAAAGTGTGCCTACACCACAACATCTCCACTGCAGTGTCTGTTATGTTGCACTGTGTCACGACTGCTGCATATGTACATACTGTCCTCCAGTCCATTATGTGCTGCATGGCCACTGTCGTCTCTCAGGAGACCAGGTGCCGGCGCCACCGGACGGCGGAGAGGAGTGGAGAGTTGTCTTCCTTAGGAGATGACCTTTTTTGAGGCACGCACGGCAGCGGATGTTGTGATGCGGCAACTGACACACACCTCCATCTTCCTGCGTCAGTGAAACACACACACACCCTCACACACGGCCTCTCTCTCCCACTCACCAAAAGCTAGCTATTGTCACTCTCAACCTGAGCATGGCATCGGTCTATGATTTATTATATGTCAGCAGTATAGGGATTAGGATGTCTCCCACATGCCCTTCCTTTCATTCTGTTGTATTGTTGTCATAATGCTGAGGTATTGTTCCACTTAAAGACTTCTGTTCATCTTTGTGTTTTAGATGTGTATTTTGTGGTGAGGCAGATGCTTTGCAGTTTTTCTTTTGGTGTATTTTTCTGCTAAAATGATCATGTTTACAAATCAAACATGTTTTTATAGTGTATTTATTGAAACATGTCTTGATAAAAAAAAAAACTAGTGCCTAGGTGGAAAAGAAGTAGATAATGGGCCCTATGAGTGTGGATACAATCTCACTTCTAGTTTGCCAGATCACCTAGGGTGTGACTGGTGTTCTTCCCCTAAGGACCCCTGTGTGATGTCCACTGTGATCTCAGGTGAGAGAGAGAAAGAGAGATGGATTGAGGGACAGGGAGAGAGAGAGAGAGAGAGAGAGAGAGAGAGAGAGTGCCCTGGTGAATTCCCTGTCTTATACTTTGCCTCAGCTTGCCTAATGCCAGCTCAGAACACCCCCCCTCCCCATCCCCCTCCCCCTCTGTTCCAGCCCCAGTTCCCTAGATCGATGTTGCCTCGCAGCCCCGTCCTGCCTCAGGTAGGGGGCGTGTGAAGGGAGGTTTTGTTTTGAATGGGAGGGGGGTCGATGGCCCCTCGTGACCCTCTCATCACTTGCCTTCTCCCCACAGTGCAGGTAGAAGCAAGGCCTGCTGGGAAACAATCAACACATTTACCTCGGATCCAAGCAATTCCACAGTGGTCGATACTCCATGCCGATGTGTCGGGAATGGCAGAGAGGTCTGGTATCCACAGGCGTCCACAGGTATGCTTGTCAAAGCTCGGCTGGCTGTGACAGCCATCTCCCGCTGCACATGTGATACAGGGCTTTGGCCGTTTTTTAAAGCTAACCACTCTTTGTAAGAGAGTATTTCTGAAGGAGTACATACATTTATGGGGTGGTAGCTAAGAGGGCTGTGATCAAATGAATATTGTGTTGTGTTGTGTTGACACATGTGAGGGTCTACAGCCAGAATTTTTCTTATGCAGACAGTGATACTGTGTAACAGTAATAATGAGATAAAATATATAATTAAGCTCTGTTTTAAAACACACTTTCCTTGTTTGTACTAGTAGTTATGTTCTATATACTCTGATGCTCTATTAAGAAGTATATCCTGATTAATCAGTGGTCTCCATGAAAAGTAGCTGTTTGTACCAACTTTGACTCAGGCTAAGGCTTTGGCCCCAGCTAATGACATGCTTTCTGTATTGGTTCAAGCAAGCAGTTTTGTGTTTATTAAGGGAAACATAAATCGCATTCAGAGCTTGTCTAAACATACATATCTTGTGTATAATTTGAAAGATGGAGGAAAAACAATATTCTGTTATTTATTACATTTTCCCACAGCATTAGCCTCGATAACAAAATTAATTGTCTCTGCACAGCAGGGAACAATGTCTTATTTTTTCCAACTACACCTCCCCTGCAATTAGGCTTTCTCACCATCTCCATCCCAACCACAACCACCACCTCCGTCTCCAGCTCGAGTCACTCGCCCATAGCCCCCCGTGGCAATTAGTTTAAATTACACACTTAATGACCACAGCTTGTAACACCCAATGAAGTGGTTGATTTAAGGAAGTCCAATTCATTCAGTGGCACGCAGTTAAATATACCAGGACAGCCAAATTAGAGTGGATATGTCAAAGTGCTCTGAGGGTATGTCATACAATTACAAGTCAAATCATTAAATGTTTCCAGCACTTGTATGAGATTCTCCAATTTTGTGTCCAATGTGCTTAAGTATATTAATACCAAAATCCTTTTAACCCCCACACACCACCCCCTCCTTTCCATCTCTCTGTCTTGCTCAGTGTCTGTCCTTTTGACCTAGAGGGCCATGGTGTCACTTCAGACCCAGGCTGTGTCAGTGATGTGGAGGGACATTGACAGTCCTCCCCTGGCTTGTCTCCCCCTCATCCCCACGGGCACTGGGTTGGTGTTTATAGCAGACCTCCGGACCGCTGTCCCTAATGTGGCGTTAGTCAAACTGGGTGCTGAAGGGATTAGGGTCCACTCATTTACAGTGATTGAGGCCTACCTCTCTCTTCACCATTTCTCCCCCTCTCTCTCTCTCTCTCTCTCTCTCTCTCTCTCTCTTTCTCTCTTTCCCTATCCCTCTCTCTACTTTCCTTTTGGAGATTCCCTAATGCACTGTCACCAGGCTTGGGATATAATTTTTTCTCCCTTACAATCTACTTAGCAATGATTTATCGACCGGGTCTCTCCCTTTGCAGAGAATTACTGAGCCTTTTTGGGAAATCAGATTTTCACACCTTTAGTGGTAGTGGTTGTGTGTGTGTGTGTGTGAGAGAGAGAGAGAGAGAGAGAGAGAGAGTGTGTGTGTGTTTACGCATATACTTACCATTTGTGGTCCCTGAAGGCAGCTGTGGGGGAGTGCGTCTGAAGAAAAAAAAAAAATACTGTCTGCGGATGGGCCTTCAAATGACTTAAACAAAGCTGAGGAAATATGGCTCCCTTCCTTCTTCCTTCCTGTCTCTTTCCTTCAGTCTCACCCCTGATTCTCCTCCTGTCTAACTCCTCCCGAGCTCATTGTACAATACGATCTCTTATTGGAACATCAGGCCTCTTTTATGGACTGCAGTATTGATTTTTCAACAGAGTTATATCCATACTGTCATTGTCACAATTGGAGTTGTGGGACTAAAAAAGCTGGGTGTCTGACAGCTCCCCACTGGGCGGCACATGGAAAACAGCATGATCAACTTTACCCGGCTTATGAATCCAGCAGCATAGAAATGGTAATATGAAAATGAAATAAATGCTTTACTTTATTGACACAAAATGGAAAATTCTTATATGCAGACATGCCCTTCAGTACCATGTGCATGATGTTTTTTGTCCCCGCTGTTGTACACTTGTTTATCATCAATCATTTAGACGTCCTGGAGAGTACAAGCATATTTTTCCCCTGTGTAAAATATTTTGACCACACTCCCCCACTAAGCATGTTTTTGAGTCACCATCAGTTTTTGTCATGAGAGATAGAAGAATGCTTTGTGGACCACACACCCAAATTCGAGCGAGACAACTGTTGGTATCAGCACCTATGCTGCTCTGCAATGGTAGAAAACACAGCAATGCCAGCAAAGATTTTGTCTTTTGTGTCTTACCATAAAAAATGCAGTTGTGGTCCACCCTCCTCTCACACTATGAAACTGCTAAGAATAATGGATTCCCATTACAAGAAAGGCTTGTGGGGAAAAAAATCTTGAACCCTGTCAGACTTGGCAACTGGATTACTTCAGAGGCAATATTAAGGTCCCTCGCCTTGATTTGATCAATTATACCAGCCAGTGAAGTTAATACGGCCCATGCAGCTGCTGCTAGACTACCTCTGCGTGACCAGTCAGGCTCTACGCCATGCATCATTCCTCCAGACAGAAAATAGCTTAGTATGGTGATTTATGAACAAAATGTGTTTGTGTGCAAAATTCTTCCACTGGACATTGGTTTTCTCTTTCTTTTTCGTTCTTACTTCTGACAAGCTGGTCAGAGCATATGAGTTCAGAGCTTAGCTTTGGACGGGATCTCCAGAACCCCCAGGAAGACTATGCGAAAAGCTGACCTTTCTGATGAAGAACATGTAATCTATGCATTATGGATTTGGCTCCCTTGTCTTTTTTAATGTGGAACAGCTGAAGTTGTGCTTGCGGGTGTTTATTTATTTATTTTAAAGTTCTAGACAAGTCCAGTGTCTGAGCATTTGCTGTATCACTAATCAATAAACCAGAAGTGTCAGAGTGTTGGCTGACACCTGCCATGCAGAGTGAACTCGGGCTCAGGCAAGGCCAGGGCGGGGAGGGCGGGCTGTATTAAAAACTATTTGTCAGTGTCAGATGGCAGACATCTAGCCATCCAGGCTCGTCTCATGCCGGAGCCAATCACGAGGCACGGTTCGGCACATGACGCGCAACCACAACAAGGTCCAGGAGGAAGTGTCCAGAGCACTCTTCCCAACATGTGCAGAAAGGAAAAAAACACTTTTCTTATGCTGTCTTTCACCTCTTTGTCTCCCATCCCCTGCCTCTCTCTCTCTTCTTCACTCTTTTGCTCTATGTCTGCCCACGTCTGCCTCTCTCCAGATTTCTTTTTCGATACACTGTAAGTGCCATCCCCACCCCATGTCAGATAATCTCTCATTCTCTCGTCCCTCACTGACATTCTTTTCCCCAATCTCTCTCTTCATCTCTCTCTCTTTTTCTCTCATTCCATCTTACTCTCTCCATCTCCTCCTTTATATCGTTTTGCTGTAGCCCTAATACAGGGGACCAGATTAGCCCACGGAAAGCTTTGATGCTCCAGAAGGTCAGTCTGGGGATCGATGGACAAAAAAAATCCCAAAACACTCCTCTGAGCAATCAATGGCTTTTTTTTTATATTTATCTGAGGTGGCCCTGCTGGGTCTTATAGTCTCAAGCTTCAAAGGGATTTATTTTTTTTTTCCTCTTCTAGACACGGATTTTGTAGTCAAGGGGCAATAACACGTTTCTTTTAATGTCCACTGATCTCCCATGGCGGTATTATTCTTTGACTTGGCTTTTTAGGGTAGAGGGGGAAACAGTGGTTGTAATTGTAGTTATGATTTTATAGGTCACATATGAAACAAAATAAGACATACTCTTTAAAGCCCCTGGATAAAGTGGGGATATTTTGTCAGACATGAGATTTGCTAATGCTTGGTTAAATGGGAAAGTGGTGAATGAATACAATTAACCTATACCAAAATTTTGCCTGACATTTTAGGAAAAGACAGCATTATTGTTTGACATGTAAATTATCAGTGAATGCTGCGCATTCTATACTGCGTTAGTCTAAGAAGAGCTGTATGCATCCATCTCTCCTGGGAGACGCATCAGTGATTTTTCTGCTGTAGGGTGAGAGCGTAGCCACTTTGAGTAGGCGGGTATAGGCTACAGCATGCCACAGTCATCTCCAAAGACAAGAAAGTCTTGCGTTACAGAATATGGCTCCATCCAGACACTGTTATCCATACCATGCAACTTACACACATTACAAATAATAATTATTGCCAGTATCAGAAAAATAGGACAACAGTTCTCCAAATGTTCAGAGTAATTTTGTAGGCCTATTAGTAGTGATGAACCCAAACTCGACTGCAAGTGCAGTAAACACTACTGCAAGTGCAGTGTTTAAGATAACAACATGATTGTGATTCCAAAGTAGCTAGCTTTGCAACAAGTCGGGGATTGGAATAAATGTCACCACCTAAAGCCATGGCTTGAGGGTGTGAAAACTGAGTGAGGTGCTCTGAGATTTTCAGTGCTACTGGACCCAGACTGTGCTGTGTTGGGGCCCTTCTGGGGTCTAAATAAGAGTCTGCGCTGTGTGTTGCTCCCCTGTGAAGACCTGCACCTTATGTCTGCTGCTCACAATGATACAGTCCTGAGAAACCCCTACCTTCATCCACTAGCCTTCTGAGCAGTCCTCACAACCCCACCCCACACCTCCCTTAGTAGACTGCCATAGAGACCACTGTCTGGAACATGCCAGAGGGGGAGAGAGAGAGAGAGTGTGAGATTTGAAAACTTAAATTTTTTAAGGAAGAAATTAGATATTGTTAGTTAGATGGTTAGGATGTTCAGTGCAGACCATGTCTTCTTGTACAATAATTAATAACTTGTGTATTATTATTATTATTGTTGTTGTTACCCTTATTATTATTATTATTATTATTATTATTATTACTGTTGTTACTATTATTATTTCTCACTTGTATTGGGTCTGTGTTCTAAGCCAAAGTTCATATAAACACCTGTCTTTTGATGGTGTGTTTGTGACAAATGAAAAAGGGTGCAGCTGGTCAAGATAGAACCCAGATGGGGAGCTAACGGGATGAAAGGGAAATAAAAAGCATCACAGATAACTGCACTGACCAGACATCCATACGGAGGCGGGAGGGTGAGGAGGAGACAGACATGCTGCATCCAGGACAAGAGGGCCCCTTGCTGGCCCCAGGGGACAGCTAAGCCCCCACGGCTAAGGCCATTAGCAATTAGCATGGATATCTGATGAGTGGGCGCAGAGGGGTCATGACTACCCGTCGGCATGGGGTGGGAGAAGGAGGACAGGGGGACTGAGAGAGATGGGAAATGGAGGTGTGTATTTGTGTGTGGGTTTGGGGTCAGTAGTCGAGTGCTTTTCCCTGTTCTTTCTCATCTGTGGCCAAAGGGAGTAAGGCAATCCCATTTGCCCTCCCCTTCTCTCTCTCTCTCTCTCTCTCTCTCTCTCGCTCTCTCTCTCTCACTGACACATACACACACACTGGCTGACTCACTTAGTCAACAATTTTGGCATCAGAAATTGTGTTTTTTTTGTTAGTTTCCAAAATCTCAAAAACTATAAGCACAAATCAACATTTCAATCTAGATTAACAAAACCCTACATTCTTCGTGTAAAATCGACAAATTACCCCCCCCCCCACACACACACACTTTCTGCTATTTTAAACACAGGTCAGTGTTTAAACTAAATGTATAGACGCATAAGAGGCAAATAAACAGTTGCCCCATGACAGGACGCCGCCACCACCATTATGGACTCAAAAGTACACATTCATCATTTTCATTTTATGGGGACATGTGTGATTTTTATCGGGGTGTCATGTCTAAATGCAATAATGAGGGTAAATTCTGAAGTATAAACATAGATGCTATATTCAACCAATACCTTTTCTATAAAGTAATTGATGAAATACACATTGATGACCTCTTCATGACATCTTTGTCACAATCGCAGTTGCTTAAACTTTATCATACTGTTTTCTTTCTGTTTTTCTTTCTTTGTGGTTGGTATTAACTCTCACCTCACTGCTGCCTATGCACTCTGGTCATTCTTATATAAATCTTAAACCACGATTTGGACTACTGAGGAATTTTGACTTTCAAGGATTCAAGGATACAAATCATAACAACTATTATGTTTAGCTTTTGCTGTCTATAAATATGAGTGTGTATGAGAGAAAGCAAGTGAGTAAGAAGAAAAAAGGAAAGAAAGTGAGAGAAAGAAAGGAAAAAGGATGCAAGTGAAACAGTCACACGACTCTAAGGACTGTTTAGAGTCTATTATTGCTTTCTAGTGGTGCACGTGTAGAGAGTTTGCCGGTATTAAACAGAGCTGCCACATGGCCAACACATGATGAAACCTTGTTGTAGAAACCGTAAAAGAACGATATAAGGTAGGTGATTAACTAGAAAAAAACAAACATCTGGAGTTTATTTTTCCCTTCTGTTTGTGGTTGTTTCTTTTCCTTCTACTTTCTGTGTTTGTTTTTAGCATTTCCTCTATTTGATTGTGTGCCCAGCACAAGTGTAAACAAGGTTAATGTGAAAATTGCACAGCCAAATATATTTTTCTTCTGCTTATTTTTCTTCATTTTAAAATTCTGCCCTATTTTTTTTTTGGAGAGGCGCTGGTTGGTTGGATACAGTTTGGGGGGAGCAGGGGGAGACTTTAGAAGGGAGTGAGCCCCAGGCCCCGTTGAGCTTTCAACCAGTCAACAGACTGTAAAGAATAAATAATAAAAAAGTATTGATTATTTTGATGACTGCACGATTCAATTAGGTATTAATTTTGCCCTCCAGTGGACCTATCAGGCAAGTCAGAAGGGAGAGTGGATGAGAGGAGAGGATGGGGAGAGAGAGAGGGATAGAGGGATGAAGGGGTGCAGGGGGGCTTTAAACACATGCAGAGTGGAAGAGTGTGTATAGGTCTGTGTGTGTGTGTGTGTGTGTGTGTGTGTCTAGGGGTGTTTACCTCATGTGTTTAGACCGCAGAGCAGACAGCGGCACATTGATGTGCAGAGTTGCCTGTACTTAAGTGCTCGAGCGGAGAGAGAGAGAGTGAGAGGGAGAGAAAGAGGGGGCCCTGATGACAAGCGACATTGTTGCCGGGAATATGAGTATTGACCAGCCCGCTGCGCTTTCCCAATGACAGCTTAAACTATTTCTATTGGTCAACATTTTCATAGATTATAACGTGTCATATCAAACTCTCTCCAGCTGTGCTGACGAGCGCATTAGTTTAGTGGAGGGGGAAAAGGGGGGATGTTTGGGCACTTTAGCATTGACCACCCAGAGTGAAGGGTTGTGAGTGTGTGAGTGTGTGTGTGTGGGGGGGGGGGCATCATAGGACATCTGGACAAAAGTTAATGCCCCCCCC
>JAGFZM010001408.1:182953-185517 GCA_017657215.1 Limnothrissa miodon | reverse complement strand
GAGGGGTAAGCACTGGCTGTGTGTGTGTGTAAGGTGGGAGGGGGGCAGAGACAGAGAGGAGAGAGAAAGAGAGAGGAAGAGAGAGAGTAAGAGAGAGAGAAAGAGAGACTGGAGGTGACATCTTCTGTGTGAGTCTCCAGAGGCAACCTCAGACTTGAACCTGCAGTAGCTTTGTCGATGCATCACCGTCGCGGAGGCTGGCTCACGGGCTTGGTGACGAGCATGCTCTAACTGGCTTCAGATCAGAGGCTGGCATGAATTAACTGCTTCATCTTGTTTTCTGGACTTAAGGAGAAAGTGATTTTTTAAACTCTGCGTCTTTGGAACTTATCTTCACTCTCTCGTTTTCTTCCCTTTATTGGAGGAACATTTTGGTAAGCTGATTTAATTTTTCTTCTTTTGTTTTGGTTTAAAAATGACAGTTTGTGTATTCTATTCAGTTTTTCTGTATTTAGCGCTCTGTTAATCATAAAATAACCTAATATATAAAGACATTTTAAAGACCAATTAATAAAATTTTATACATTTTTAATCCTAGCAATGGACTTCTTTACACAGCTAAAGAAATTAGTTTGCTTACTTAGTGTATCACCTCCATTTATTGGGATATTAAAACTAATTCTCCTTCTGGAAATTAAACCAATTAGATGAATTACTTGCAAAGCATTTCACCACCACTTAAGTTGGCATACTTAGACTGAAAAGCACCCGTTAGTCAACTTAATTAAGTCGACACACATACAGGCACACACACACACACACACACACACACACACACACTCACACAAAGTGTGCTTGTAAATATTCAGTGCAGAGAACTGTTGTGTGTGTTTGTGTGTGTGTGTGTGTGAGAGAGAGAGAGAGAGAGAGAGAGAGAAAGAAAGAAAGACGAAGATAGCAAGTGTGTGTGTGTGTGTGTGAATGTGTGTTTGTTAAAGAGGTCTTTGACAGCATCAGTGCATCTTTAATGACAGAAGACAAGGCAGAGAAGCCTACAATCCATAACTGTCTCTTGCCAGATTGTTGCCGGCACCAGCAGCCAAAGAAGCACCCGGTATGTGGGAGAGAGAGAGGGGGGTAGTGAGAGAGAGAGAGTGAGAGAAGAGGAGGAGGAGGAGGGGGAGGAAGAGAGGGAGGGTGACAGACTGAACGAGAGGGGAGAGCGAGAGGTGGGAGAAGAGAGAGAGAGTGGGAGAAAGGGGGTTGAGGGAGATAGAGAGATAGCGAGACCCAGCACCAGCAAGCACATTCACAAGAGTGTGTGTGTGTGTTCAGGATTCAGTGAGTGAAAGAGTGAGAAAGAGAGACACAGAAAAATAGGGGCACAACCAGCGCAAGCCAAAGCTAACCTCTTCTCTTTCCCTCTTGTTTCCCTCTTTTTTTTCTTTATCTAATAAAACAATCTTTTTTTATATTCTGACGGTCTTTACCTGGGCTCCATCTCTGGCTGCTCCTCCTCCGCCTCCTCGTGCTGCTCTTCCACCTCCACCTCCACCTCTCTTCCCCCCCTGCAACCCCTCGCGCGCTTCCGCCAACCCCTCCAGGAGCCGATGATTACAGGGCAGCTGAGCAAGCCGCTGCTCTCCCTGCGCGGCGACATGGACGCCTCCGAGCTCCATGCGGACGACAAGCCGGCCAGCCCCGACAGCGACCTGACCGACGAGCCTCTTCTCATGTCTGCCGACACCGATGTTGATGACAAGCTCTACAGTGAGTTATTGTTTCTTTTGTTATAAGTGTTTTCTTGTTTGAGTCTGTTTCTTTTGCTTCTGATGGCGCGCGCACACACACACACACACACACACACACACCTCTTTCAGCATCCCATCAAGCATTTGACTGGAATGAGAGGGATATTGGGTCAGGTATGTGTGTGTGTGAGTATGTGTGCATGCATGGGTAAGCACGTGGGAGTGTGTGGGTGAGAGATGCAGGTGGTATGTGTAGTTGAGAGGGGTATGTGTGTGTGTGTGTTTGTGCATTTGTGTGAGGCACATGTGAAAGTGGGATTGGTGGTGTATGGAATTCAGTGGTATCTGCTGTCGTTATTTATACATTGTATGTAGTATGTGAATGCATTACACATTTGTCTTTGAATGTGTTTTAAGTTTGTATATTCTCCTGTGGGTATCCATGTTCGCTTGTGTGTGTGTGCGTGTGTGTGTGTGTGTGTGTGTGTGTGTGTTTGTGTGTGTGTGCGTGCGTGTGTTGCTTCCTTGACTTATGGTAAAAGTGGCAGTTCAGGTGTGGAGGCCTGTGAGTTTTATATATTAGCGGCCACTGTTTGTGTGTGTGTGTGTGGCTCTCACACCTGTGTAAAGGAGGTTAATTTAGATAGCCTAAAAAAGTCCAGCTGATGTGGAGTGGCATGGTGTTTTATCAACACAGCTTTACGGCCCCCTAGAGCCTCAGCTAAAACCAACTTAAGTCCTGTGAAGTTGGTGTAAAGAAGCTACGCTACATTTCCAGCACACCGGTTACGCCAGAGTGCTGTTTGTTTTGCCACTACCTTTTTTTCGGAATGTTTGAAAAACACCTGAAGCATATAGGTGCCCGCGGTCTGA
>JAGFZM010001408.1:137953-180453 GCA_017657215.1 Limnothrissa miodon | reverse complement strand
TGATATGTGTGTTGTACATCTGGATATTTATGATGACTCGTATGCTGCTTATGTGCTTGACAGCAAGCTCTCTGGGTCTATAATTGCAAATTAAGCATAAAAGGTCTTTTTTATCTTAGTATCATTTTGTGTGTTGAATTGGAGCATTGTCTTTGAAACACTCCGCACATTTAACACAATTGCTTTGATAATGCTTAATAGATTTTTTTAATCGTTACACTACCCAATTCCTTTTCAAACAAAAAGGCAATGGTCTGTTAGAATTTAATGAAGAATTTTCTTAAGGTAATTTTAATTTTAATCACAGTCATTAATTTGTAAGAATGGTTGTAGAAGTTGAAAATCTTTTTTTTCCTTTGAGTTTCATACTATTCATACTGTCCTTTAATCCTAAGTCAGTATTTTATTACACTGTATTTATTGTATTTAATTATAGGCTAACAATTGGATTGTCTCTTAAATCTTATTTGTGAGGGTTTTTTTGTACTGTTGTCAGATAATTAGATTGAAAAACAGTTCCTTTCTGTCAATTCATTTCAGCAGAATTATACTTTAAAATATGTTCTACACTATCTCAGAATTCAAGTGTGGAATTCAATTGTGACCCTTTGACATTTTCTCTGAGGATCCGATCTGCCATTAATAACAGGCAGTGTTTGTCGCTTTCCTCTTGCTCATGCAGTAAAGAATACAGAAATAAAATGGAGCATGTTTGCCCACTCAAATATACAAGCATATGACCTTTAGTGGCTCAATGAACGGTGATTAATTACAGGGCGCAAGCAGTGCATCGATTAGGTCTGGCTGGTGTATTGTTAGGGCTGGTTAGTTAGGACTCCTCCAGACCCGAGGCCAGGGTGAGCAGGTGTGTTTGCCCCAGCGGAGGCTCACTGAGCTGGGCAGAGCGTGCAAAGCCTGGGCTGTCAGTACCCACTGCAGCCCTTGTTTCTGGCTGTCAGAGAAGCAGGACTCAATTACATTAGACATAAAAGGAGCAGAATAAAGAGCATTGGTTGGTGTTTTGGAATAAATAATACATCAGAGATCGGCACTACCACTCCACCCGACACACACACAAAGACACACACACACACACACACACACATACACGCACAGAGACAGTTTATGAGAGCCTTATGAACTTAACAAGGTTAGTGCAATTGTGAGTGTGAGTCAAAGCATAGTGTGTTTCTCTATTTGTGAGTGTGTTTGTATGTGTGTGTGTGTGTGTATGTGTGTTTGTATGTGTGTGAATAAGAGAGAGAGAGAGAAAGAAAGTTGTGTTGTAAATGAGGGTAAATAGTGTGTGAACATTTAATCTTTGTATCTCTTATTTGGAGATTGTATTTATTTTGTACTTTATGGAAAGACTGAGAACAACCCTATATAAATCGCTATAGCTTGTCACTGCTGTGTCATGGATGACCGCAGCACTTCGGGTTAAACACCTGAAGGGTGTGTGTGTATGTGTGTGTGTGTGTGGTTGTGAGGTTGTGTGTATGCGTGGCTCTCTGAGGCCAGAAGGGGTTGGACCCTCTGTTTCGAGCCTCAGCTCTCCGCCCAGCACTGATCAGACTGTGAGTTCCTGCTGTCGAGCTGATACATTTTTTAAGGATATCCCAAGGCAAGGCCCATTAAAAGTGAGAGCTCAGTAACACATGCGTAATGCCAGGGTTACCATTTTCTTTAATAAGCATCAAACCTGCTTTTGGGTGGCTCCCTCCTACCTCTTCCTTTCTTTCTTTTCTTTTTTATAAGAAAGGGGAGAGAAGTGAAATAATCATGAGGTTGAGTACCACTCTCCCTCCCTCCTTCTCTCTCTCTCTCTCTCTCTCTCTCTCTCTGTCACTCTGTTTTTTATCTGAGATACCGATTATAATTGTATCTGTCCTTTATTCCCCTGGTCCAACCAAAACATGTCTGTCCAATACTCTATTCAAAAACGTAGGTTCAAGGTAAACAGTTAAACTTATCTTCTGAGAGAAAAAAAAATCTAAAAACATGCTAGCCAGCTTGGCCTGCTTTATTCCGTAAAGTGTATTTTATTTATTGTCAACAAATTTGAATGTTAAAGTAGTGGATCTCTGTACTCCTGTGGTGGCTCCCATAAAAGAGCCGGGCTGCGCAGGCAAGGCCATGCCCACAGCTGTGCCAGGAGGGAGCCCAAGGCAACACGTCACCCCTAGGCTTCAGCGTGGGCACCACAGTCTGGGAGAGATCAGAGAAACAGCCAGGTGATCAGAGAGAGAGAGAGAGAGAGAGAGAGAGAGCAATGGCAATGAACAGTAAAAGAAATAAAATAGTAGAGCTGGTAGAAAGAGAGAAGTGGACAGATAAATTATCTATAAAAAAGGGAAATAAAAGCAATAAAGAACTGAAGGAGAGAAATAAAGGCAACACCCATTGCTGCTGAGTTGCTGTGGGATGCACTGTGACAAGTGTGCTGTCAATGTTTTTGTTTATGTCTCTATTAGAATAGATTAGTGTGCAGGGTCCTGACTTACTTGCCATAATCATATAATATCAAGTGGACGTATTCACATAAGCAGGTGCTGGCAGATAAGTACTTTACAAATACACACTTTGCATGCAAAGCTTAAATGGAAGCCATAATTGTCCCCTAATTGTGCGCATAATGGCTTCGTTCCCCTGGAGTGTTTATCCTGACCATTAAAGGCTATGACAGGCATCGGGGGATGATAGCGTCTCTAATTTGCACTCGTGTAACCTGAGCCCCCTCCTCATTACACAAATGCTGAGGGACAACACAGATTAGCCATCATGAATAATAAGCGCCACCACAGGGGGTCTCCCAGCAGCCCTCAAGAGACACGCGCGGCACAGCTCCCGCTCCGCACCAGCTCGGGATTCCGGTTGGCAACGGCCATGCGGAAAGACAGCCAGCAGCATCACTCTAGCACAGAAAACCACGTCTGTGGCATCATTGGCAACATTGTATGAGGCTTCAGAAAATGTGGTCTGGGTTTATGAACCGACGTTTATATTGTTCAGTTAGGCCACACCAATAAAATTAGTTGGTTCTTGGATTCGCCGCTTGAAAAAAATGCAAAATGAAATAAAAGTAAAATTGAATTTGAACTCACATGAACATAAAAAACACTGTGGCTGATGGATCAGAAGATGGCTATCAGGCTATTTGATCAGAAGAGAAAAACATTTGACTGATTCAAAGTGCTTTGAAATTGAAGAGGATGAGAACTTTGCGCAGTTGTACTCACGGTGGCGAGAGCAGTCTGCCAACTTTTGCAATGCCCCCCGTGCATTGTAGATCTTCAATTGACTAGTTCAATTGTTATTGGTTTGCCTGATAAAAGACGTGCAGAAAAGAATCCTGCTAACAAGGACGATAGCCTACATGACATAAATGTAGGCATATGGGTTTACTCCCTTGTTCTGTTTTTTTTATTAATATTATTATTTTCTGGGTAGCATGTCTCTTGAGCAGGGCTGCCGATGGTGAGAGTGAGACACACGTATGACTGCCCTCTCATGCCCTCGTGTACAGTAAGCTCCATTTTTTTTTTTATTTCACGCGTTTCTCCATATTTTTCCTGAAAAAATTCGAGAACCAACTAATTTTATAGGTGTGGTCTTAGTAAAACAAATAAGAGCATTTGTGTCAAGTGTGTCCTCACAGCACAAAGTGAGTTTCTGATATTTTCCAAGGCAAGCATCCTGCTAAAGCAATTCATATGCAGAATAGAGACACCACACCACAGCAGTACAGAGTGTGTCTAGAGTTTACATTAGTGTCTATAGTGTCATTAGTGTGTAAGTTTTCTCTGTGGTGATGTGAAGTAACTTGGCTCTGAATTGTCAACTGTCCAGCTGAACCTCTGCAGAGCACTTGTGTCCCCGGAGCCATGTTGACTCTACAAAGTGTTACAAATGGTGCCCATTGTTTTCATGTCTTTGTGTGTGTGTGTGCGTGTGTGTGTGCGTGTGTGGGTGCGTGCATGCGCGCATCACTGTGTTTTGTGTGTCTGTGAGTGTTTGCTTTTGTGTGTTTGTTTGGCAGAGTGGGTATGTGTGACAAATTCCACTCTAATTCACTTTGGAGGTGAAAAATAGGCCTTGCATAACATTCCCTGTGAAGTATGTGATACATCATTGGTTGTACTTATATGTACAGATAGCCTGAATGTACAGAAAGCATCCAAGAATGCCATAAGATACCAAAAGTTCCACAGCACAGAGATTGTACATACTGTACCTTGCATTATGGAGCCTGTGCACATAAAGGAGTTCCTTTTTTACTCTTGCCTTGCATGTCTGCAAAATACTACACCTTCTCTTTTTCAAAAGGAGCCTGTGTAATACAAAGGGGCGCAGAAGATGTATAAACAATCCCATTTACACACAAACAGCCATACAGTTTTCAACAAAAAAGCCAGTCCTTGGCAATGGCCCCACTCAAACTGAAAGCATTGTAGCAGAATGCTAATGAAAGATAAAGAGGGTTCTGTTTCTCTTCTGAAAGAACCTTTTGATTCATTTTATTGTCACGACATATAATAGTGAAATAAATCTGAAGATGAAAGAATCAGTAAGAATTTATCAGAAGTTCTAGCCTGGAAGTTGCTTTGTGGAAAGATGAGTTGGTTGAATGATGTTTTGTGTGGAATAAAACTGTTATAAAAGGCTGTTTATTATAACCAGCATTCACTTTGAATTTCCCCTTGGGGATCAATAAAGTATCTATCTATCTATCTATCTATCTATCTATCTATCTATCTTCATGGTATAGTAGACGAATGTGAAAAGATGCATCAAAGGAAGTTTAATTCATTCAGCATTCATGAGTGAAAATCAACAGTGATGTCAAATCATGTAGACTGAATAAAGGTCTATGTCTGCAGGAAAGCATAATATGGTGTGTGTCTGTGTGTCTGTGTGTTTCTGTTTGTGTGTACTGTGTGTGTGTGTGTGTGTGTGTGTGTGTGTGAATGTCTGTTTGTCAGTCAAGCGAGATTAGGGTGAGAGGGTGATAGAAGGCCCAGGCCAGCCGCTATGTGTGGCGTGGTGCTAGCGGGAGACAAACACACTCCCTCATCCTCGCCCCCACGCGCCAGCTGCTCGTGCCACCTTGCGTGCCCCCCCCCCCCCCCCCCTTCTCAAATGGCCTCTCTTTTTAAAAGCTCATTTCGCTGGGCCTCGCACAAATAAGCCCCCGCTCCAGCTCACAGGCGCACACATCCTGAGCGGCCCACCGCTATTTATTGTCAGGAGAAAAAAAAGGACATTAGCTGCAAAAACAGTGGTTAAGAGGGCAAAGTCTTCAGTCCATCACACTCTCTCTCTCTCCTCTCTCTTTCTCTTTCTCATTCCTCCCTCCATTCTTCCCTCCTAACTCACAAGCAGGCGGGATAGTGAGCATGTGTACAGTTGCTGTCTACTCTGTTTGCTGCACAATTCCCTCCTCCTTTCAAACATCCAGCCCAGACAAGATAATAAGCTACTCGGAGGCACAATTCCATATTGTAGTTGGCCCGCCAAGGCCTCATCTCTTGTCAGTTTGCATTTACTCAGCCAAGGATGTGGCGCTTCTATCATCACGCTGTCAGCAGATGCCTGGTTGGACAGACAGGGCCAGTCATTTCGGACACTTAGCGCCGACGCCAAATGGCCAGCACTTACGCCGATTGTGGCAAAAATGGAGGACAAATTTCACAGAGGTCACCTTCAGATGAAGAAGGGGAGAGGAGGAGGAGAAGGAGAGAGAGAAGAAAAATGAGGGAAATAAAAAAAAATTATGAGATGAGAGGAAAGATAAGAGAAAGCTGTATTGATTTATGTAATTGAGGGGACATTTAGAGAGAGAAAATACATGTCTGGTTTGGACAAGAGGGATGCACTTTCATTTGGTCCTCTCAAGTGAAAGTGGAGATTTGGGAACATTTCTGTCAAAAGTGCAAGCTATGTGATTTTAGAAATTTTTAGACTATTTTTTTAAATAGTCTCTCTCTATGCCTTGCGGAGAAAGCCATTCAGTATTCAGTGCTTTGGTTGTCAGTGTTCTGCGGCTGCTTGTTGATTGAGGAGTGCGGGTCTTGTGATGAGTTGCAGAACATTTATTACTTTTGTTTACTGATATGGAATTCAACTCGGTGCTCCAGTCCAACTGAGGCAAACTCTTACCTCACTTTATCTGTCATTTCCCTGCACACACTCGAGACACTTTATCATACACACGCACACACACACACATAAATACACACACACGCGCATACAGAGAGAAGGCACTTGGGTCCTCGGCACATTATGTTTGTGTAATCAGCTTAGCAGAGAAGATGGGTGCAGGTGGGGTGGGGGGCAGTGACATGCTGGTGATGTTTGTTTTTAGGTGGGCATCGGGTTGGGGGCGCAGGAGCGAGAGCCTAATACAAGAGGGCCCATAATGCATCACTAAGTAATAAAGAGCAGGCAGAAGAAGGGCCTCAAATGAGACAAGGACGGGTAAATAAGGGCCAGATAAAGAAGACGGCATTGGCCCCAGAGTGCTGCTCCTCCGGAGGTGGATCTCATTATGTGACGGGGGACCGGGAGAGAGAAAGAGAAAGAGAGACAGAGTGGGGGAAGAAGGGAAAGGGAGAGAGAGAGAGAGAGAGAGGGAGGGCTGCAGCGGGGGCCCTTCTTAAATCTGCAACTGCTGCCCCCACCTCGCTAATGCATGCCTATGAAGCATGTGTAATTCGTTCGCTAATGCGCCTGTAGTGCCCAAGGCTACAGATAAGATGCTATTCGCCAAAGAGAAAGAGTGAGAGGGAGGGACAGAGATGGGAAAGAGAAAGAGTGAGAGAGATGGAGGGGGGTAGATTGGCCGGGACAGGCCTTTTGTTTCTGTGACGCTCTGCTTGTAGGTCAGTGGTGAGGAAGAAGCAGGGTCAGGAAGATGAATCATGGAGTCATGCTGAGAAGAGCTTTTCAATCACAGTCCCCCTCTAGAATCACCTGATTAGGGGACAACACCAATATATGAGTGCAGACCGAGGTCAGACTTGGTGCGGAGGTAGAAGCGTCAAGCTTCTTTTTGATAATATGCAACTGATCTGCTGGACAATACCACCCCCCCCCCACACACACACACACACATACACACACACACACATATACACAAAATTATGTTTGAGAGGTACGGAAAATAACTAATGAGGAGAAACTGCATATGATGGTGTTCACTCAAATAAAATGAAACCTACGCTACAGCATGGCTTGAAACTTTGTTTAAAAGGGTAACTTGAGTGGAGGTCAAGTTAAGTCAGTCAGCATCAACCTACTCCCAGTACACTATTTGTAATCTTGTCTTGATTGCCCATTCAATAACATTTTCCCAAGCTACTGAGCACAATGGAAAGCAGCATAATTCCTATCAAAATCTATAGCTGTAGCAAGATGCGGGGTTCCTTTTTCAGCAGGAGGGAGACTCTCTTACACGTCTAATTTTAATGGTTTTTAACAGTTGTTTATAAGTGTGTATGTAATACCCAGTCCGCTGGGGTATTACAAAAAAAAGTTTGGTGTGGTTGGCTGCTACTCCTACAGCTGACATTTCTAGCGGCATGTTTTTCACTCAGTGTAGCTGAGCTGCTGGTTGCTGCCCGTCCTTCAGCATGCCGTTCCACTTCAGATGCGCAGGAAATCATTTGTTCGGCCGACGCGGATAGATGTCCACCTTAACATACTCGGCATTAAAATTCACCTGTCAGTGAATCCCCCAAAGCACCTGCTTCCTCTCTGCGAAGAAAAAAAATACATGTCTTTTTATTGTATGGTTCAAAGGCGCTCAAGAAACAAAACTCCAGAAGCTCACAAACCATATATTTGAACACACACACACACACACACACACACACACACACTGCTGTCATCACACAGAGACATAATTGAAGCCATCACATAATCAAGGATACTGAAAGGGTGGCGGCCTCCAGATGGGAGCGACCATCTTGTCTTTGTCTCGACAGGGCGTGAAGCGGAGATGCCGGCCGGCCGGCGCTTGCCGTGTCCTTCCCAGGCCCTTTATTATTTATGACGCGTGGTCTTTGAGCACTGACCAGTACTAATGCATAACCTGGTGTCCTTCTGGCTTATTCGCTTCCTTTGAAACCCAAGATTGAGGGGGGAAAGAGAAAAGAGAGAGAGAGTGTGTGTGTGTGTGTGTGTATGATAGAGGTGTGTGTGTTTGAGTGTGTCAGGTGTGTGTTTGTGTGTGTGTGTGTGTGTGTGTGTGTGTGTGTGTGTGCAGGGGGTTCCTGATTGAGACACAAGCTATCAAGAGAAGTTATTATTGTTTTTTTTCTCCACCCCATCACCTCCCTCCTTCATATTTGAGGATGTGGAATAAAATTGGGGGCTCCTCTGTTCTTGTGGAATGGAGTTGGGAAGCTTCAAAGAGCTTGTCTTCCCTTCTATCGCTCTCCCTCTTTCCCCCTCTCTTCCCTCTCTCTCTCTCTCTCTCTCTCTGGGCGACCTTCATTCTGCTGAGCGACCTTGGTGAGGGCGAGAGTTTCAGAGGAGAAGGGGATGCGGCGTGTCCGCGCTGAGCACCGGTGTTTATGATGATGTCTATTGATTGTGGCAAATGACCTTGAGGAAGGGGGTTGGCAGCACGCGGTGCAGCGCGAGTTAAAGAAAAGCGCAGAGGCAGAGACAGGCAGAGACGGTCGGTGCGGTGTAGCGCGGCGTGGCAGCAGACTAAACAGAGTGGGTGCAGGTGGCCGTGTGGTGCCATGCAATCAACCAGACAAGATGTTGGCCTGGGATATAGTTGAGTTTGTAAATAAGGCTCAGTAGAACCTTGTTTTTCTCTTTCACACAGTTTTTTTTTGACATCTTACTACCAGGGCTGATGATAAATACCATTTCCTTTGGTCCAAGTAATGTGGATTGAAACTACAGTGACCTCTCACGAACGTAACCTTGTTATTCTGCATGACTAAATGAAATCTCTGTGTATGTCCTCCTCAACTTTTGTTCGCACGAGGATAAAAATAAATATAAAAAAAAACTCCTTTCCGTGACAAGCGGCTCCTGGTCTTCCATCACGCCCCAGTCCTGTCCCTCTTCTCTCTGTGCGACATGATGGCTCGCCTTCTCTTTCAAATCCCAAAATACTTCTGGGTCTCCTCCATGTCATGGTCAGTGTGTACTGGGCTGGCCTCCGAGACAAGCCCTCATAACTAAATCACCATGACAGCTGCTGGGGCGAATGGGTATGCGGGCAGGCGGGCGGATGAGGTGCTCTCTCAGTCGCTTGGGTGGAGGTGAAGTGGAATAAGCAGGAGAGGGATGGTGAGCGACCATCGGGAGCTGGATGGAGGGGCTGAATATGGGGCACGGTGGAAATGTTGGCATTGAATACCCTCAAGGGGATGGCATGGCAGCAGTGACATCTTGGACATATGGGCATCTCATCCAGCCACGGACAGAGAATCCACAGGATATGTTCACTTAATCCAGGTCCTTCTCCAGATTTCTCCCCCTATTTCTCAGACCACAACACACACACACACACACACACATCTTTATTGATGATGGTAACTTGGGTGAAGATAATTGAATCACATTAATGGTATATTGTTAATTAGCTCTAACATGACAACAGATCAATTGCATGAAACACAATTTAAATAGACTTCCTCTCATTGGTCGTAGTAGGTTGTAGTGGTAGTAACAGTCACTGATATCTGCCCTGTCACCATTTTTATAGATAGCCACAGCCGGCTAGTGTATCGATGTTAGACTGTGTGTGTGTGTCTGTCTGTAATGAGAGGTGAGGTGAGAAAAACAGGCGAATGGTGATAAACGCAGAGAGAGAGAGTGGATGGCACAGACGAGAAAGAGAGAGTGATGAAGCAGGGAGCTTGGAGGGGTTGTCAGACCTCTGGTGGAACAGGAACAATAGGTGATCGGCAGCCCCAATCCTATTAGGCCTAAAAATGGTTAAGGTAATTTAAGGAGAGCCTTGGCGTCAATAGCACAAGGTAAGCGCCCCCCTTCAACCCTCATTCCCACCGTCCACCCCCAACTCCCAGCATTCCTCTCGGTCTCTCTCTAAGAGGGTTAGAGCTTTCTCCGGCTAGTCGCTTTTAAACGCACAGATTTGGAGATGGCCGTAAAAGGATGAGAAATCATCTGGATAAGTATATGTCTCTTTCAACCCCTAAGGTAATCGAGTTGACATTGCTGGAGGATGACAGCAGGGCTCACCCTCCACAGATGTGTCCATGTGCTTGGGCATCCGGCTCCCACAATGCCGGACACACACACACACAGACACACATATACATACACACACACACAAAAGCGCACGCACACACAGCAGACCCCTCCAGCTTTTTCACTTTCCCTCAAGTTCGTCTGTCTTTCTTCCTGATCTACTTTTACATGTCTTGTTTCTCTTTTCTTTCTCTCCATCTCATTCTCTCTCTCTCTCTCTCTGTCTCTCTCTGTCATCTTTTTCTCTCACTCGCTATCTTTTTCTCTGTCCCTCACTCCTCTCTCTCTCCCCAATTCATTCTGTGCCATTCTCTCCCGTATGGCTCTCTATCCATGTTGGCTGTGAGTTTGTATGGTGACGGAGGACAAGGAGGCAGTGAAGTGAGAAATCTAATCCCAGCTGCCTATAGCTTTGCCTCAGCCACCAGGTTTAAAGCCCTCGCTGCCAAACCATTTGCTCATATTAATTAATCCATGATGACGTTAACGTTCAAAGCAGTTAAGACCCACCATTTCTCTCTCTGTTTCTCTCCTCTCTCTCTCTCCCACTCTCTCTCTCTCTCTCTCTTTCTCTCGACACAGACAGTTGGCCACCTACACAAATGGTTTTGGGATGTTTTCCAGATTCCAGAGTCAACCTAGCCTCTGTCATGCTTTTAATTAAGGAAAATGCAGTGTGTCAGTCACTTGTGATGAGGTTAGGAGGCTAATGATATTAGGAGGTATTTCTTTTGCTCAGTCCTCTGGGTGTTGTTTGCTGGTAAATGAAGTATTACTGTTTTTTCCTGCACAGTAGCAAGCTGTTGGATGGTATGGGATTTAGGCACGGTAAATGTTGTGTGTTGTTTTTTTTTAAACCAAAGGGGAGTATTTAAACCATCAAAACAAGAATGATATGATTGTTTCATATTCACAGTCACATGCAATTTGATTGCAATTCTCTTGTAGCTCTTTCTGCTATGAATCAGGGTTTTGGTAAATTTGTTTATGTTTTTCAATTTGTTTACAACCATGTCAGGGGAGGAATATGTTTATCACATTTGCCGTCTCTTTTTCCTCTCTGTCTTCCCGTCCTTTTCAACTTTCTCATCTCCCTCTCTCTCTCTCACCCTGTTCAGTCCTGCTCTCTCTTCCACGTGGTTACACGCCTGATTGCTTTCCTGCGCTTCGGCTGCATTAGCCGAATCAATGGCCAACAATCTAAACAAAATTGCCAGTTTATTGACAGAATTAAACCTGGCGTATAATGTGACCTGTCACTTATCAAGCTGGGGTATCACACCCCCAGCCTCTCTCCCACAAACCCATCCCCCACCCTCCCCCTGCCACCCTCTTGGCCTTATTCCAGTGTTCAGTTCTGAGTTCTGAGTTCAGTTTACCCTGATCGACCCAATCTACAGTACTCAACTAATTGCTTTTAAAAAATGAGTCGCTCGCTTTTCTCTTCCTTAGACACTGATGTCACCCAAAATGGAGAGATTAACGAGGTTCAATTCACCGTGCCTGCACAGCCCTACGGTGTTTCATACATGAGCGATTGTACTAGATCGTCTGTCAATATTTGTGTGAATTTCAAGCAACCTGCCTCATCCTGTTAATCATTGTTATTACCTTCAGTATTTCTCGGATGGGAGAATGTTGCGAAACGGCTCCCGTATTGTGACAGCGTAGCATTGTGAGGGATGAAAGTCAATAGGCAAATGACATTAGATAATAAAACTTTGAAAATGACACAAAGAAGCACTTAGAAAAGGCACCTGAAAGGAGCTGTTTAAAAGGCCCTGGCTGTGGAGGATGCTGGGGCCGCGGCCGCGAGCGGTGGGCTTCAGCGCGTTTATTTAAAAAGCCCCTGAATCGGTGCCGAGGCTCTCGCCTCACAATTTGACAACTTATGATATGATGCATTTGCGCCGAGAATAGCTTAAGTGTTTTTTTTCTCTCTCTGTCTCTCTTTTTTTTATGAGCCTGCTTTTATGTTGGGAGAAATTGATTCATAAATGCACTCGGGGGCTCAAGCAAGCCTCGCACACGCACTCACAAAAGCCTTCGATAACACGCCATTCGATTTGGCGCGTCGATGCGCTGAAGCAGCCTCATCGGAGGAGGTGGCGTGCCGATCGCTCGACAAAAGTCTCGGGGTAATTGTTTTGTCATCGTGTCCTTGGGGGTGGCGGCCTAAATTGAAATGCCGTGGTCGGGGTCAGATAAAGCCGGCGCTCTGAGCTCTCGGCATACGGCCTCTAAGCCTCGTCCCGTCTCCCCATTTAAAAAAAATGCCTTTCAGGTCTCCACTTAACTGGGCAATGGAAGGAAAATTTATTTTTATTTACATGTAGGTAATGCATTCCGTGGCATTCCACAGACACGCTTGCCGGGTGACTCGTGGCTTCCTGCTGCTGTTTCCTTTCTGGATATTTGAGTGTTTTTGTACAGGAAAAAGGAGGCACTATTGAGTTGTGAAGCCTTTGAAACACCAGTGGGGTATCCTCTGACAAAGGAGACTTTTTTCCCTCCTTCCTTTAAAAACCCCATAGGGAGAAGGATGTTAGAAGGAGATTACGAGGTAGACTGCTTGTGTGTGTGTGTGTGTGTGTGTGTTTACTTATTTGTCACAGACGCTGAGCGTCTGCTGAGGCAAGGAGTGATAAAACTTGTAAATGGCTTGTGGGCGATGTAAACAAGCACTCCATACTCCACTATTGTGGCTTGAAGGTGGGAGAGCAGCTAGGCATCATAGGAACTCATCCCACTGTTAGGAATTGATATGAGTGTGGGGGGGGGGGGGGGACTGGGTGAACTCTGACCTCCCAGAGTCTGAACCACTTTGTCAGAGCTGCCAAGTCTGCTGCTGCAGTGACCGTTCCTGTGATTGTGTTTTATGCCACAGCTTAAAGGTTGTGCGTTGCATATTTAACCCCCTGAAGGTCTCAAATTCAGGAATCACATAAGGTCTACACACATTGCAACAGGAGCTTACAGTCTGGTCAATGTAGAATTATCATTAAGAGTGTTATGCCCATGTTTACTGTATTAGATATGCTACTTGCACCAGTCACCATCAAAGGGGAAAAAGTAGTCCAAAGCCATTTTTGAGACTCTGTGCTTATATTGTTTTTTCCCATTAAATCTGGAGTTGTAAGTGCAGCCTTAGTGTTGGAGAAGTAATCCACTTAAGGGACATTTCCTTTTAATAAACAGTTTAAGAGAACAAGAGGCTGAGGTAATATGAGTGAATTGCTCATGGACTCCCCAGATACTTCTCCCTGTCAGCTTTTTAATTTTGTTGAGGGCGAGAAAAAAAATCACACAAAAAACCTTAGGGAAAGAAAATCTCCATGAGCATTTATTTATTATTGATTTGTACCCCCAGTCTTCTTCCCATCCACCAACCCCTCCCTCCCCACAACTAAATGTGTTAACTTTATGGCCATTTGCAATTGTTCACCAGGCCTGGCGTGCGCATCCAATGAAATTTTCAGCCGTTCAATAAAAAGAGGCTTTCGGTGATAGTTGTACTCTTTGCAAAAAAAAAGTTACACAGAACGCACCGGGGCATATCGCCTTCATGATTTATATATCATATTGTCATGCGTTCTGTCATCTGGATTCCCTCATCAATTATACAGAAGAGTGATTCTTTTGATTAGGAGGAGGGGGAACGGCATGAAAGTGCCTTTGTTATTTGGGGATCTGATAGTCAGATAGTAGAGGTATGCTAATTAGATGGGCCGCTCGGCACTGAATCCCACGCCTTTTTTTGTCCTTCTTTTCCTCCTTTTTTGAATTCCTGATCTCTCATTTGTTCCCATTTGCCAAAGCTTGTTTGGTGCTGTCAGGGTACATTTCACATGGCTTGTTCTGGCTTTCACAAATCATTTGAAGCAAATGCATAATTATAATAGACTGCTGCAAAATTGATACTATTTAAAGTTTTGAAAGCTAGATTTCAAACTGTGTGGTTGACTTTGTCTGTATGTACTGTATGTTTACGTGTGTGTGGAAGGGAGATAGTCAGATGAGATGACAATACTACAAAAGTATCTTTCATATTCCCAGTCTTTCCATGGTGTAAAGTAGCGCTATGAAATATAGAATATTACTGCAAAAGAATCTTTGCAAATTAATTGATGCATCATTGTAGTATAATATTCATTACTACTGTAACTTTAAAATAGATCAGCTCATAGCCTCGGAGTTATGAGGCCAGAATTGTTCTTTGATGTAAAATAACTAAAGAATGTGACCTGGAGTTTTTGTGTTGCATTCTTGCTCTAACAGCGATGACACTCTGTTAACTCAAAATGCATGTGAAAGCAACCATTTAAGTCAATAGTCTTAAGCAAACAAACAAAAAACACTTAGAAGTCATAGCCAAAAGTTCTTTTGTCTGCTGCAGTTCATTCATAATGCATTACATTGTTAAAACTGATTTTTGTAACTTTCTGACTTGGCCATTTTTCCTCTGTGAGTTTTTTTTCTTGGAGGCAAGGCAAGCCAATATAAGAAGTCATTCATCAGTGTCACTAACCATACTTATAATGTCTGCTGTGTTGGAGCTTCAAGTGAAAATGGGCAAGCGGTAGAGAGACAATGAAAAGGTGCACTGGAGTCGCTGTGAAGAGTTGTCAAGCAGAATGGGAATTCAATGCCTTCCATCACGCAGTTGGCACAGCAGACACTAATGAATGTCTGTCCGCTGTAGACACACACAAACAAGTGCACGCACGCACACACATACATGAATATGACGCACACATGCTCACACACACAGCAAAAACACATTTACACACAGCACATAGAGTACATGAGAGAGATTGAGGGGGGTGGGGGTGGTTGTACATCACCAGTTTGATAGTTTGACCGGTCTCAGGGATATAGTGAAAGTTCTAATATCTCTATGGCATTGGGTACTGGAGGCTCCTTTTTTTGGTTGTGACAATTCTGTAATAAGCAAAACTAGTTCATAGTCATTCTTGCCAGTCTAAAATTGACATGTGATTGATGTAGAGTATACTTTATCAAGGTAACCTAGCTTTGAAAAGAAACCAAAGATTGGAGTTTTATTGAAAAATACTATCCTATTCCGAACCTTTGAGCACTTTTGTGAGTGTTTTGGGAGTGAGTGAGAGAGAGAGAGAGAGAGAGAGAGAGAGAGAGAGAGAGTCTTGTCCTTGCTTCATCATTGATGGCTCATAATAGCGTAACAGCACAAAACAAGGTCTCTTATCCTAAGCAGGCCAAGCGAGCACAATGAGCTGTGAAATTGTCCCAGATGTGACCCATTAGGAAGCTGGATAAAACTCTGTCAGTGCCATCAGCTGGAGATGTACGCCAAGCCCTCGCTGGGCTCATTGGAAGTAATGATCCCACACCACAGCCTGTAATACATATTACTTGTACATGGGCCCAGCACTAAAGAATGAGATGGGAGTGTGAGACTTGGGGCATAGAACAAGTTTGTGTGTTTTATTTAAAAATAAAATAATCAAATGAGATGAATGGATGACGCCTTCATTCCCCACATGCTTTCTAGTGTTGGTCAGATCACAAGTGTGGTAAATGCTACCTCCAACCAGTCTAGCGCTATTGTATTTAAGGATTTTTCCATTACATTACAGGAACATCTGGAAGAGCTTTAGATTCTCTAACTGGAAATTTTAGCAACCATTTAGTGAACAGCAATTAAAGGCAGAAGCAATAGTTGCCCATTCACTAGGAAGTAAACATACTATTTTAGTCAGTTTTTGCACAAAAAATGTTTACTACTGTGTAAATTTGTTTTCACTCATCAACAACAGACATTTAAAAATGTTTACACAATTAGTTGACTCAAGGTTACCATCTTTATAAGCACATAGAAGGAGGAAGCAGATACAATGCTCACAGGAAATAATAGAGACAGTTGTCTAATTTAATTGTGTGGGGGACTTTGGTCACCAAGTTGTGATTATCTAATCTTCCAATCTTCCAGAACGGAAATAGAGCCCGTTCTACGCTTTAATGAGCCAGAGTATACATCGGTCATCGGTTTGTCCACTTTAAAGTTTTAAGTATTTGGTTTTGTGTGGAAATATTTCCTTAATACCCCCCCCCCCAATCCCCTCTAGGTATTTTTCAAATGCCCGTGTTCTGCTGTCAGAACATTGATTGACATGACTTTATGCACAGTATCTTATTTTGGCCTTGTCTTGGAGCTGACAAACAATATCAATCAATGTGCATATTTTAGAAAAGCTCTTTTGTCACATTTACTCACACATACATTTGTGTCAAATATAAATAACGGGGACAACAGCTTTAGGACTACCACAGCATTTCTCAAGATGTGTTTCTTTAAGTACCTAATTTACACATTGAGACTTGTGGTCTTTTATTTTCACACACACTTAGTGAGCACAGGTCTGGTCAAGACAGACTGCAAGAACCATGTCGTAGGTCAAAAGGTGATTGATTTCATGAATGAATCTGAAGGCAAGACTGAAAAAGAAAGAATAAAATAAATAACATCTGGAAAGAAAACATAGGAGACTGACACGTTTTTTAGGAACTGACTAAAGATAGGGATATGAGAATAGGAAGAGAGAGAGAGAAGGAGGGAGTCAGTAGATGAGGGATTATGTGGACTGAGATCAATCTGCCAGAGTCAGTGGTGAGCTGGTCAGGGTCTGTGGTGAGGGGAGAGGAGCAGAGGATCGGAGGCAGGCCACTGACTGGCTGCCTGTCCTTCTTTTCTCTTCCCTTCCCTCAGGGGCCACTAAAACACCAGAACCCAATCACCTCATTTCATGGGTCAGCTACCCCACCAATTATTTGGATTGAGCACAAAGCCTATGATAATGTATTGTGGCGGAGAAGTAAGTGTGCACCAGGACTGCTTGCAGTGTGCATGTGTGTGTGTGTGTGTGTATGTCTCCCTCTGTGTGCGTGTGTGTGTGTGTGTGTGTGTGTGTGTGTGTGTGTGTGTGTATGTCTCCCTCTGTGTGTGTGTGTGTGTGTGTGTGTGTGTGTGTGTGTCAGTGAGACTGCTTTATGAAAACAAGTGTGTGATATGTGACAAATGCAGTGGTTTTACTGGCTGTAGTTTGAACATCTAACCAAAACATGAATTAGGATTTTTAGATTATGACTTATGGTGTTTGTTAAGTATTGGCCGGGTTTCCCAGATTCGGTAAGAAGCTCTTAACGCTAAGATCTTCTTTGGAGCGCTCTTTAAGAGCTCTCATTGGCCAGATTAGCGCTCCAAAGAAGATCATAGCGTTAAGAGCTTCTTAACGAATCTGGGAAACCTGGCCATTGTCAGTAGCTATTTATTGAAGTTGATCACAGAGGTTGTCAATCAATGATTCAGTTTCATAAAGAGCAAAAAATATGCTGCTTTGTGGATTTAGAGACCCATCGGAAGAATAATGTACCTCGTGTTCACCATTAATCTCCATGTTTTCCATGTGCCATACTCAGATATTTTTTTAATGCACCCTTTTATTTCATTGTTTGTCCCTTGCTATACAAGGTCGAGGCCTGTTCTTACAAAGCCCTTGATTATACTAAAAGTTTTGCTTAACATTTCTAGCCATTTCCCTATAAAATTTATTTACAAACTTTCACTAAAGACAATTTTTTAATGTATCATTTTTTGCGGTAGTCTGTGTATCATTTTTTGCGGTAGTCTGTGAGATGCATGCTTATATATGCATACAGACCTTTTATCAACCAATTAATTCATCAATTAATCAAACAGCCTTTGCGAGAAAACTCATGCAACTCAAAACCCAACCATTGATATCAATGACCTTGGTGCCTGGCTGATGAAAAGCAGGTCTCCAGCTGTCACAATCATCTTCTTCACCTTTGTAATTGTAATCGTACTGTATCATGCCCTCGGTTCCTTTAATGCTTTAATTGCTCCTGAATAAAGACGTGCCACACATTCATTTTGTGTCACACATTCATTTTGTGTGCTTTGGCCTTTTGTCTCCACATTGAGGGTTACTTTGCATTATAGAAATTCACAAGGTCGCTGCAAAAACTAAAGGTGTAATAGGGGTCATTAGAGGGCATTGATTTATGTTGATATTTCTATATATGGATGTCACCTTACAAAAAAATTAAATAAAGAGAAAAAAAATTAATGATGGCCATTTTATTCCCTAATCAAAAGTAAGCCTTACCAGCCAGACTCATGTCTTTAACCATCTTTCTTATATATATAATTGAAAGATAAATGTATGCATACAAAATTGAACAAATAAAGATTTAAGGAATAACATGTAAAGGTGAAGTCACTCCAACATGGTCCCTGGAGGCAAAAAACAGGGCATACTGTCAACAAACAACATACAACATACTCAAAATGGATAATCATCTATTTACAGTTAGTAGTCCAAATCAGTTAATATCACTGTTAAATTCCCACATAACTTTTCTTATGTCCGACTAGCAGTCTTATTCCAAAAATAAACCGACACTTGTTTAAAACCCCTTTTTCTGACATTTAAATACTAAGTGTGAGACTTTCAGTCAGGATTTCAGAATAATAAAACAAGCTCCTACAAGGTTTATGCATGTTCCTTGCATGAGCACACACTGGCCCTATTGTCATGAGAATGTACTCTACCATTATTATCTCTGACCACAAATAGCTAGGAGCAGCAGCACCACTGATAACATTGTACATAATTAAGTTGCTCTACACTTTTTACAGAACTCCAGAATATGCAATGTAAGAGGTTTAGTTAAAATAAAATTTAGTAATTTTGCATAACTTGCATAAATAGCCTGGTTTTACAATATAAGAATTTCATTTTGCAAGCAATATTATATAATAATTTGCCATAAAACGTATTTTAAGTGACCAATCTAGAGTACAATGTCCTTATTTCCATTGCATATGAATTTAAACATACATGCATTTTGTAGCTTTTGATTAGTGCTAAAGAGAATAGTTTAAAATTGTTGTCTATTGTTATCTAGAAGCAACTCTCTAGTGTTGATTTTGATGGATATCTTTCCCAGATACTAATAAACAGGAGTGATCAGCATGAAGTAAGATTTTACAATTAGCTGGCACATCATTCACAAATAAGAAAAAGTGGTGGCCCCAACATGGAACCCTGTAGTACTCCACGTGTTTTTTTTTTTCTTTTGAAAGCCCTCCAGAATCTCTAATTTGGCCTATGCCTGTTATAAATTATTTAAACCATTTCAAGGTAGTCTACCCAAAGGCTGTATATTGTGGTTTGGGTAGCAATATTTAATGACCAACTACATTAAAAGCTGTACTAAAACTGATTTATGATATGTGTGTATTTACCCCAGGTGTGACACCAACACTATCCTTTAAAAACCTGATGGAATATGATGTAGTTGCTTTATTTGAACATAAGAAAGATATTATTTCTTTATCATTATCTTTCATTTGATTTCATTAAAATGTCAAGATGTCAAAACACAAAAAGCCTTTACTTTTGATTACATAGTTACATGTTTTTTTTTTTTAAGTTTTCCTGTAAAACCTGCATCTAAAAGAATTTTCCTTAATTTTCAAGTTGGTTAACATCCTCAGCCACACCCTTTGCGTAGTAATCAGACTTTGTCTTCTGTATTTGATATCTAGGTTTGGAAAAAGCACATACTGCAACTGAGTGTGTTTTTGTGTTATACTATGTGTATATTGAAAAGTGAAGTTGAAATGTAAAAGTGAAGTGTAACAAATTGTTCTTCTAGTGGTGATCCAATTCATGAAGTGTCTGTATAAATGAACTATGGATATTGTATCTAAAAGTTTCTCTCTCTCTCTCTCTCTCTCTCTCTCTCTCTCTCTCTCTCTCTCTCTCTCTCTGTCTCTCTCTCTCTCTCTTTCTTTGTCTCTTCCACACCTCTTCCCTTCTATACTTCTATTGCTCCATGTTTTCCAGGTGTCCGTGGTGGCTCTGCCCAGTCTGACGCTAGCAGCAGTCCCTCAGAGCAGAGTCAGCTGGGCCAGTCACATCCAGCCTATCCCGTTGGACCACAGGTGGGCCTACAGTACACGCGCACACACACACACACACACACACACACACACACAACAACAACAGCAAATAAACTGCTCAACTATTGTATAGCCATTATACGTATCCTCATTAACTTATTCTGTGTTGTGGAGTATGTGGCGCAGATGGCCAAGGTATCCACACCGTAAACCTGGATCCAATTTGAGCTAAAAAAAAAAAAAATATATATATATAAAAAAAACCTGTTAAACAAACTTGTTTTCTTTTATTTTTCATAGGTGACAAAGTGAAGAGAAAACTATTTGATGTTATGAAAAGTCGATGTCATAACGGTAGACTTTAACAGATTTGACATCCCAAACAATGTAAAAAAAACAAGGCAAACAATGACAGCCCATCCAAAAAAGTATATTTCCAAAACTTGGAGGATGCTGACACAATCATATAAAGAACACACACACAGAGAGCAAACAGGTCAATAAAACTCTCCTCAGTGAGATGGCCTTTACTGGATTAGTTGGTGTGGAGGTGTTTAATGAATACTCGTCTCATGCCATTCCCCCTGTGACCATGCAGAGACATGCCGGACACCCACCCTACACCCCACCCCACCTTCTCCTCGGAGTAACATATGAATGTGTCGAAGCACTGCTTCCTTTTACCAGCGCTTTCAGACAGCAGCCTGGCATTAGCACAGCCAGACAGCATGCCATGCCAAGAGAGTGAGGGACACCTGGCATTGGGCCACAACAGGCACACACACACACGCACACACACACACACATACATAGACACAGATGTTCTTACTTCTATATGAGATTTCAGTGCTCCTCCTTATTTCCCCTATGCTTTTACTAAGCAGCAGTAAAAAAAAATCATTATTTTTAAATACTGTTACACACATGAGAGTAGTGTCTTTAAACATTGTATTAAATAATGTAAACATAGTCAAATCATTAGTGTTGCTTTTGAAATATCTGTGTTTGTGCTTGTCTAATTTACATAAGCCCTCTGCTGAATTCCTCCAAAGACGGTTAGGATTGAGTTAAAAAAATGTTTTGTAAGATCATTTTGTAAGATGTTTATTGGCAGATGATAACTTATAAAAGATACCACTGCACAAACTAGCCCAGATGCCTGCTGTTGTCTTTGTGTGACATCTTTTGAAGCAAGCATCTGAGTTCTTTCTTTTGGGTGAGCACCTTCATCCCTCGTTTCCCTCCTCTCCTGCTTGAGCAGTGATCCCCGCTGTGTCCTCTGGCCCAGACCCCCCCACACACCCCTCCTGGGACGAGCGCTCTAATATATGAACGCTGTCAGGACTGCTCCCGCAGAAGGGAACACTTTTCAGCCGCAGTGTCTCTCTGCGCGCTGCAGCCAATTCCGTTGTTTCGGGGATCAATATGTTTTGATGGATTCCCCCAGCCAAAGCCGGATATTGTTGCGCGGCAGCCATTATGGAAGTGGATCGCAGCGAGGGCTGTTAGCCCAACATGAGCTCAGGCTACCCGTTGTCCCTTTTCTGATGGGGGATGACAAGAGGCCTGCTATCTTCTCTCCTAACCCATTAGAGGTGATTCTCTGGTGGAGTGGCAGAAAGAATGACAAACTCTCTGCCACTTTTTGGTCTTTCTTCAAAAGCTTTGTTCGGGTTACCAGGTTTGGCAACATTCACCTCAAAATCCATTTCCTCTGTGTAGCAACACCTTGAAAGTCATTTCAAATGCCATGTGAATGCCCTCTGCTCTTTCGGGGAAAGTGACGATCAGTAACAGGGTGGACAAGCAGAGTTAGGCACAAACTAGCATGCCACAGACACCTTGTAGGTTGCCAAAAGGCTTTATTCTTCGGCACAGGAAGCTGATTGGTTTGTTCCTGGCCCTGTCACACAGAGAGGGGGATGATGGGAAATCTCTGCTAGCCATTAGCGTACTAATGCAGGTAGCCTCGGCCCTTCTGTGAGAGTTTAGACAGGGCGCCTGTCCCTGATAGCCTGTGAAAGTATACAAACTAAACTAATGTTGCATATATATATATTGTTCTCTTCGCCTCTTTATTAAAGCTCCGTTCAAAATGAAGGTTTTCTCCAAGCAGAGGTAAATTTTGAACGGTTGAGAACGGCACTTAAAATTCATAAGCGGTTGTGTTCAAATATTTTTTAAATGAAAACAAGATAATTATAGAACTTATTATATAGTTATTTAAAGTTCCAAGACTCAATCTGCATGCCATTTACTGAAAATATTCAGAACTTTGCAGTACAGCTGAGAAAAATATATGAAAGGTTAATTCATGAAATATTTAGTTTGTTTTCAAAAGTGGAAAAATGGGAAATTTTCTTAGCATAAAGTCTCTCCGTTTAGCTTAGCTTGTTTAATTCATTTAAGTAGGAAGTACTTACCTGTTTCCTAATCCTTGATTATGTTCGATTCAAAAATATATTCCAGGCCAGTTTCATTTGAAGAGGCCAGAAAGAAAAATGCAATTACCTGCATTGGACCCTCACTAATCTGTACGGCACAGAACGCACAGACTCGTGCCCCTAATAACAAATGGAGAATCTATTTGATGTGTGTGTGGGTGTGTGTGATTGTCTTTTAATATTATTCTCTTCTATGTTCCTAACGTCCTAAGTGTCAAACTGCAGACTGGCATTCTCTTTGAGCCGTCAATGGGCTGTTGAAAACCCTGCCTTTGATTATGTTCCTGAGGAGCTCAACATCACACACACTTAAAACAGCAAGATTAAACATGTGTCATTTGGAGCTGTCAGGGACACCTTTGTTGTCGTCCTCCGGGTGTTTAATTGATATTTTTTCTGAAGGACTTTGACATTCAGGGCTCCTTATCTAAAAGCATGACAGGTTTCAAGAGTGACTGGAGGAGAAGAATCTATACAAACTTCTCTTTATACAGCAATCATGTTGATGGAAATGAGTCAAAAGTAATAAAGATAACAGCAAACAAGAGTGAACAAAATCAAACAAACAACAATGCAAACAGACACCCCCGGGGATCAAATCAATTTTAAAACCCTAAAACAAGTTGAAAGCTGAATCCTCCATCTGTGTAACAGTCTGCCTCGGGAAATGTACAGTGGAGGTTGATGTGATGCGATGTGAGGACCATTTAGCACTATTTACTGGACACATTATTATTACCATTATACAGTCCTATCACCAGAGACGATAGAGTCTGTCAGTTTTCAAGAACATTTGCTATTACTATTCAGCTGTAATAATGTAACCCTCATCGTGGCATGAATTATAAATTCATGGAAGGAGCTCATTTGTCAGAGACGTGCTGTGTGGTATCTCCTAGTAGCAGTCGTTGTAGCTCCTCCCTACCCTTGGTGTGTGTCTCTGGTGTGTGCTATCCCCCTGCTCTCCTCTACCCTCCCGTTAGCGGGGAGATGGCCCATGCTGTCCCCCCGATGTGGCCACCGTGCCGCCCCTGTTCCTCACGGCCGCCCTCGCGCTGCTGCGATTGTGTCAGAGCCTGGTGCCTACTCGCCTTGAAGCGCTGCGGCTTATCTAGGTGACATGGCTGTCACCCTGGCGACCGTCGCTGTGGCGTGCCATGCCGGAGGTGGCGTGCTCTCGCCCTCTCTCTCCACCAGCCGGCACCCCACACACCGGAGCATTGGAGGAAAAGGGTGGTGGTGGTGGGCAGAGGGCAACGGAGATGTTGTGGAGGCGCAGAAATGAGAGCAGATAGCTGACAGACGCGGTTAGCAGGGGACCACTGCTTAGGTGGGAAGAGGAGGACAGCAGAAGGAGAGTGGGGGAGGAAGAAGGAGAGAGAGGAAAAGAGTGGGGAGAGAGAAAGAAAAAATAGAAGATAGATTGAGGCAGAGGGAGAGAGAGAAGAGGCAAGCTTCTGTATGAACATGTAGTCTGAGCGTCAGAAACACAGGGAGAGGAGAGGAGACCAACCTACAGCACATGCTCAGTCACTACAGTCTGGGGTGGAGGGACACCTTGTCTCCTTTCCTACTCTTAGGCCTCTGAGCATGGGTACCACGCACATGCTGTATGGGCACTAAAGCAGTCAAGTGATCAAAACACAAATTAGGCAAATTTAACAGATAAAAAAATAACAGATGAATAAGTACAGATAAAAAAGTTGTCCTTACTGTTTACTGAATTTACCACGATGGTGTGAATTCATATTGCAAAACAATTTGTTTGGAGATGTGTCAGTGTCCCGCTATGTGCCGAGGGGTTCATGTGCAGCCATAGGCTGTATCTCCAACCCAATGCATCCCCCTCTCAACCCCCTGTGATCATGCACCTGAGCAAGGGAGGGGAAAGAGGCTGAGACAGACCTGGCTTTTATGTACAGACACCAGTGAATGCTGATGTGTGTCTGGTGATGCATCAAGGAGAGAGAGGGAAAATGCTGACACTTTTGAAAGGTGGTAGTGTATGCGTGTTTGTGTGTGTGTGTGTGTGTGTGTGTGTGAGAGTGTGTGTTTGTGAATGTTTGTTACTGTGCTTCTGTGTGCCGATTGTGTGTGTGTGTTTGTATGTGTTTGTATGTGCGTGGGTGTGAGTGTTTGTTAGTGTGTGTGTGTGTGTGTGTGTTTTTGTCTTTGTTTGTTAGTGTGTCTGTTTATGTGTGTGTGTGTGTGTGTTTAAAAAGAATGGCATTTAGTGTTCGTATGCTTCTGTGCTGTTGTAAGTGTTGTGTGGAGGAGTCAGCATGTGTGGGACTTGGACTGTAATTCAGATAAAAAAAAAAGATTTCTGTAGTTGAGGTGTGAAATTTCAATGGATAGATGCTTTACTGCACTACAACATTTCAAATCATGTCTCACCCTGCCTACACATATGCAACACTAAACATTTTACAGTGTTATATTTTCAGATATTTTGTCCATTATTTTACTTCAGTATTTCCTAATTTGTGAGAAAGTGTATGAAACATATGAAATCAAGCATGTGCTTATATTATTTTATATCCAAAGCATTTTTTTTCCTTGAGTTTTAATAAATGATTTTATAAATGTGAGTAATTTCTACAGGAAATGGAGCTACTCAGTCTCTGGCTAACACATGTCTGTCTTTGGTGTGTTTGTGTGTGTGTGTGTGTGTATGTGTGTTTGCCCCAGCAGTCTCTCCTGGTGGCTCAACAGCTGGCATCCGCCGTGAGTGGGGTGATGTCTGGGGGCACACCTGGCCTCAACCAGCCCATCCTCATCCCTTTTAACGCAGGCGGGCACCTGGGCGGCCAGCAGGGCCTGGTCCTCTCCCTGCCCACCGCCAACATCCAGGGGCTGGTGGCTGCGGCTGCGGCAGGAGGCCTCATGACTCTCCCCCTACAGAACCTGCAAGGTAAGAGCCCTTTCTCAGGGGATGCAACCATGTTAGTCCATCAGTCTCAACAGAGTTAAGCAAGTGAAGACTGCCATTTTGGCTCAGTTTCTCTCAGTGTATCTGAGGCAGTGCAGTGGCATCCTACCCCAACCTCTTTCCCCTTCCTTTAATGTCAGCTGACGGATCGCTGTTGAACAAAGTGAACAATCGGCAGCTACATGCCGCTAAATGCATCCGGCCCATTGTTACACTGCGTGCGGTCGGGATGCACCTGCTGAGACCTCTAGATATGAGAGAGAAATGCACTGGTTCAACCAAAAGGTGCCTTTTAGGAGCATCCAGAGCGAACCTAGCATGGGGAAAGAAGCCCTATTAATTACAGGTCAGCATTTTGCAACGTGGCTCAAAAGCACTTTGTGACCCCTTTTTTGCTATGCGAAAGTGTACCGTGCCGTCCTATCTCTTTTTCACCCGACCCTTCCTCCTCTCCATCCACATGGCTGGTACTTTTCCACACATTTTAAAGTTTAATGCCAAAGTGTTCTCTTTTGATCATACTTGTAAATGGTTTTCATTTTAATGTTTAAAACATTGTCTCTTTTATACCATTAGATTGAGAGACGGACGGTTGGGAGGGGACCGTCAGTTATAAATCTTAGATGAGGAGGGGCGTGCTAATGCCGTCTGAAAAAATTCCACCTTATAAATTTGAGTGCATGTAAAGCAGTCCGTTTTTTTTTGGGGGGGGGAGTTCAGATTAAAATAATGCTCTGGCCAGTGGAGAGAAAAAAGAGAGAGAGTGATGGATGTGGGGGAGAGTGGGGGGGGTGGGGTGTGTGTGGTGTGTGGAATGCGGCCCACTGGCCCCCAGACGTGAGGAAATGGATGCAGGGATGCCTCAGCGGAGATGATGTGGTAATAGAAAGCTTAATGGACACAAACATGCATAAATAACAACAGGCATCACATCAGGCCGGATGGGCTTTTAATAAACACTTATCTACTAGGACATGGAGGGATGGCAGAGGGGTGAGGGAACAGGGGAAAAAAAATACCTCCGTGTTCTCAACCCATCCTCAGATCACGATAATACACCCACAGGGATCTGTCTCCTCCATTCTAGATGCTTCTAAAAGGGAAGAGTGAAGTCTCTAACATCATATTAATTATGCTACAGCTTGTTTGTGTATTTTTTTGCAATGACTGCACCAGGGGGACTAAAAATACATGTCTGCCATTTGACTAACAGCACAAGTAATTTTCTGCCCTAAACAACTTCAGGCAGAGTGAAGTGTTTGTGTCCCAGAAAGGACATGTGTCCTCCTGAGCTATTTAAAGGTATTCGAAGAAACAGACTTGCCAGGCCTATAAATTACCAAAGGTCAAAACTATAGAAAAAAATAAATAAAGAAACAAACATAAGCAAACATAGAAGCAAAAAAAATTAAATAGTATATCCAAACATAAAAGCAGTTGGTAAATTTTTCCTCAGTGTTGTTATTGACAGGCATGCTCAGTAGGCGTTTGCGTTGGTGTGAAGACCCTCCCACCCCCCACACCCAAACTCCCCCATTCAAACAGAGTCAATGTGACACGCGTGGCACGTGAAGTTAAATGACTTGACTGTGTCCAGGGGCCGTGTGGCCGCACTGCGCTCTCCCACACCCTCCTGTCGGCCCCCATCAGCCCCACGCTGACTGAGGCCTGCTGGCGCAGCACTTCTGTCAGGCAGTGGCCAGAAACGGCATCTGTGGAGCCAGAGCCTTGCCTCCAACACCCAACCTCTCTTCACCCCCCCTTGCCCCCACCCAACCTGATTAATCCCACCGTTTAGTGCTGCAGAGAGACGGCAGTATGAGAGGGTTGAACACAGGGTTGTCTTGAACACTCACAGCATGGGAGTGTTGGTGTGTGTGTTTGGGTGCATTATGTGTGTGCGTGCGTGTGCGTGTGGTCATGTGATGGCTTGGGCAATAGGGTTACATGTGCACCCATCTTCTGCCACCGAGCGCTAATTATCCCCCGGCTCAAACGTCAGCCCTCCACAGAGAGTGCACCCCTACCCTCCGCATTCAGACCTAATGACCCGGCTAATGTTGAGCTAATGAGAGTGTTTGCATACGGTCAGGGAAGAAGAAGAGGAGCAGGAGGAGGAAGAGGAGGGGGTAGAGGATAACAGGCAGGATTGAGTCCGGGGGGGTTAGGGTGAGGGGGGCAAGTCATTGAGCAGAGTCAGTCTGCATTGCCAGACTGTCAGAGAGGGAAAAAGAGGTGTCGGCTAAATCTAGCCCGGAGGCTGCGCGTTTTCCAGGTTCCTCTGCTGGATTGTTTAATGCTGCGCAGAGGTGCACTGCGCGCCCGAGCTCACGCGCCAGGAGATTAACGGCAAATGTGGCCTGGAGCGATGCTGTCTTCTCCTCTTAACGTTACAAATGAACTTGAGCTGTTTAGTCCTCATTGTGGAGCACTATCGGTTCCCCGGCGGCCCAGATAAGCCTGAGAAAGTCAGAGAGCGGCCTGGCTTGTCTGATGATAATCCAACACAGCATTTCACTAGATCTCTTCTCTCAATTATCCTTTTTTGTTCTCTGTCCTCTCCCTCTCCCTTCTTCATGCATGGTTCTCTTCCGTTCTCTCCTCTGTTGGTTCTCTACACTCTCTTTTTCAATTTTTTTCTCATCTCCCATCCGCTGAGGAGAGGAGGAGAAATCTCCATTCCCCTCCCTATATGCCTCTCTGTTATCATCACACTCCTCTCACTTGTTATTGCTCCTTTTTTCCCTGCTCCTCTCCTCTCCTCCCTTCTCGAGAGTAACAAATGCACAGATGAACAGAGAAGAGGAGGAGAAGCAGGTAGAGGAGGATGGAACAGGCAGATCTCCTCGGTCGTGATGAATAGGTGTCATTGTGATGGCTGGGGCTGCGCGCCTGAGTCGGAGGCTCTCGTTGCCTAAATAAAACCCATGCAGTGCGCTCGCACAGCGAACAGCTGTAAACACGGGGTGCTGGTTGTAGCTTGTTATTTTGTCAGGATGATTAATGTCGGAAAACGTCCTGTGAAGGGTGACGAAAAGCAAAGGAGAAAGGCAAAATTCCTACTGAAAATAGAGAAGGCGGTACAGTATATGCACTCCCCATGCTCATGTTCACAGACACTTAGACACCTTTGACCCATTTGTGCTCGAATGCTTATTGGGCGGAGTTCATTCTAATGGCATTTTGTTCCTAAAGCCAATTTGTCCAACATGATTTCAACATATAACCGTTGTTCATTTGATTTTGATCATTGCCATGAGTTGTGCCTATTTTTGTGTGTCTTGGCACTTGATGTGCAGCAGTTGCTGACACAAATTACATGTGCGCTAATGAGCCCGCTTGTGTGTGTCAGAGGAGTGCGGCTCGCTCTGGTGTGTGAAGAAGCTGCACGCATAGTCAGCCTGTCTGTGAATGTGCTGCTGGCCTCATGCTGGAGGAACGTCTGGGTCCATAAGTGATTCTCTTGTCTTGTGTTTCCAGTGTGCAGTAACACACACACACACACATACACACACACACATCTCTCAAAACTCCAGGGGCTGCAGCACTACTCAGCCCGCTGCTCATTTCCTTCACGAAAACTCCCCAGCAAACATCTGCTGGATCTCCCTGTGAGTTCATGCACTCATGTGTGTGTGGGTATGGGTGTTTGTGTGAGTGTGTGTGTGTGTGTGTGTGTGTATGTGTATGTTTGCGTGTGAGTGTTTTATCCCACCTGCCTGATTCGTTACATCAAAAGCTCCACCAAAGCATGTTGGTGTGTGTGCGCATGTGTGTGTGTGTGTGTGTGTGTGTGTGTGTGTGCTGAGGTGTAATGGAAGCGGGGGATGGTGCCTGCTTGGGCGAGGAGAGGCAGGTTCCTCCTCCGTGCCTCCTCGGCGAGGAACATGAAACAGCACTCCAGTAGCAGGAGGTAATTGCCAGTGATGTGGCAGTCGTGTACGCTAATGAGACAACATGTTGGCCTTAATCACTACATCACCTCCCTCGTCGTTGATATGGTAATGTTCCCAGCACCACCTCCACCACAGATTCCACCTGTGAAAGTGTGTATTCCCTTGACAGGCTTGTGTGTAGTGTGTGTGTGTGTGGGGGGGGTATCTCTCCGGGGTCCAGGAAGGATAAGGGAGAGCAAGGAGAAAAAAGGAGAAAACTGCACACGAAGGGCAGCCAGGCAGACCCTCGGGAGATAGTGCCTCATCCCCAGGGGAGGTGGTGGGCTTAAAACCACATACACAAAGAGAGACACTCTCTTTTTCCTTAATCTTGCATGGGCGCGCGCCCACACACACACACACACACACATACACACGCGCAAATACACCAATGGGGTCACAAGATACATACACACATTCAGATACACAAAGAATCTCACATCTCTCTTCTGCACACACACACACACACACACACACACACACACACATACACACATACATAGAGGGCATTCCGGCATAAGCAAAACAGCCACAGAGAATCATGCATACAGTAAATACACTCGTGCACACATTCATGTCAAGGGAGTAACAAATACTGTAGGTTCATAGGTCATCCACATACACCCACAACCACACATACTCACAAGATTTATATATAAGAGGGAAGAAGAGAGACCGAGTGAAAAAGAGACAGATTCACAGAGGGAAAGAGGTCGTCAAGGAGAGAGACTGAGGAGGAGTGACCAGAGCAAGGTAAGACTGTAACGTTGAAAGTCAGGCCAATTGAATGAATAGTGCCACAGCTCCAATCTGCCAACCCCCGCCCCCACCCCCCCCCACACACACACACACACACACACACACACAAAGAAGAGGTAAGAGCCAGAGTCTCTTTACAAGCAGCTTAACTGTGATTTTAAAACTCTCCTGAGGGGAATGGAATTTGCTATCTATTAATCTACCCATTGATGGAACATCTCATAGATCTGTGTGTAGCTGCAGATGTGTGACTGGCCTTTATAGATCTGTGACACTCACATTTTGATAGTGTGTGTGGAAGGTTGGTGGAATGTTTTTTTTTATTATTTTATTTGTTTATTGACCTGTTGCTGACTTTTCACAGAAAATAAGAAGTTTTATAAAACGGACTACTGATTTAACAGGTTTCACTGGTCTGCAGTAGAATCTCATTACATCTAAATACATTATTCATTATTATGAGTAACACTTGTGTAGCATGGCCCTGCTCCCCACATCTTCAATATCTTCCCAGATGGCTGCCTTTAGCTGAGAGGCACACTGCTGTCCATGGTCCTGAATTAGCAGGTACTGCTCTTAGCTGAGTCCATGGTGCTGAACTAGCTGGTGCGATATGTGCTACCCACCTCTTGAAGAGACAAAACTATTCAAGTAGGCTGCTTAGGAATGCAATGAATGTCATTCAAAGTATTTCAGCTGTCTGATGAGAAGCAATGAAATGAAGCATTCCTATAGCCACAACTAAGCATTAGGGTTTAGCTGGCTGATTCATCTGGGTATAGATAAGTTAACACACACACACACACATTCCAACAGACCACTATTTTACTGTTCCCTTTGCCCCTGTTTAATCGGAAGTGTTCCCCACAGCACACATTGTACCATGTCTTTTAATGATTTACTTTTGTTCTCTTTTCTGCACTTGTAGGACTACTTGCCTGGAGAGAGGGGGGGGGGGGGGGGGGAGAAAGACAGAGAGTGAGAAACAGTGAGGGAGACAAAAAGAGGGCTGATAAGATCGTTGGAGAGAGGGAGAAAGACAGACATGCACACAAAAGAGAAAGAGAGAGAGTGAAAGAGATGGAGAGAAAAGGCGCATTAAATAAATAAGAGTGATAAAATTGTAGCCCTCATACATTTCAAAGCTAATGTGTGCGGCGGCACCGTGCTAGCGCGCACCTGCACTCGGCTCCCGCGGCGCTAATTTGATTGATTTGTTGTGACAGCAGCCAAATAATTGAGAGTGAGAGGTGCCTTCAGAGATGAAGAGGCTCTGTGCCTCTGTGTGTGTGTGTGTGTGTGTGTGTGTGTGTGTGTGTGCCTGTGTGTGTGTGTGTGAGGGGGATTGATGGGGCAGGGGGACGCATTCTCCAGGCAATCCCCGCAGAAATGGGGGCCTCTCATCCCTCATATTCCATTGATATCGTACAGCATCTTTCTGCTTTTTTGTAACCCCCCCCCCCTTTCTCTTTCCCTCTCCTTTTTTTATTGTGTGCCTTAAATAAGCAGCATGCTAGCGAGCAGCTGGCTGACTGCTTGAGACAGTGGGGAAGAGCAGAGGGTAGGGGAGGAAAAAGAAACACCAATCATAATGCACACAGACAGCACGCGTGTGCATATGAACGTGTGTGTGTACATGAATACATTTGTTGTGTGTGTGTGTGTGTGTATGTTTGTGTGTGTGTGTGTGTGTATGTGCATAAATACATTTATTAAGTTTGTGTGTATGCTGTAGAACATATCCATTAGATCTTTCATTAGCACAACCAAATATTAATTTCAAATATTAATATTAATATTTTTTAACATGATTTCCTTTTGTAAATCTTTGATACTATCATTACAGAATAACTGTAGGCAATTACCACTATTGTTTCATACCACTGACATCTTTAAAACTGTACGGTGTGGACATCTACACTGGATCTATCACTCCAAAACTACAAAGCAAAAAGCTGTGCCCTTCAAAGGTCTTAGAAAAGTGTGTTGTTATTGTTTTGGCATATTTGTGGCATTTTTCGTCTTGTCGCGAGCTTGCCAAACGTTTGCCCTGCCACATGCTGTTGTGTCCTTTGTCACTGGTGGCGTTGTCACCCCAGTGAAACTGCCTGAGATGTGGCACTAGGGATGGGGATCGGGAGGGGGAGAGAGAGAGAGCGAGAGAGAGAAAGACAGAATATAAGAAAAAGGGAGAGAGGAGAAGAAAAAAAGGAAAACTGAGGGGAGGGAAAAGTGAGGATAGGAAAAGACTATAATAATGATAATCGGATATGGCTTTGTCTGCTTCGATCGAGTAGGCTGTGATGTCTTGCCCTTCCTGTGTCGAAAGAAAAGAGAAGAAAAGAAAAAAAGCCCAGAAGGGGGAGTCAGGACAAACAGCAAAGCAAAGCCCAGAGGAAAATGCCTCTGTGATTTTGATTGGATTTTCTCCCCTCCTATACCACCCTTTCTTGTCCCAGGTCTGTACATATTTTATGGTAATTGTGTCTGCGCCCCCAAATAATTGAGAATCTCCAATAAACTTTTTTCCCACTTTTACACTGAGGGATGAAGCTACTGTTTTGTGTGTGTGTGTGTAACTGTGTGTTGTGGGGTAGGGGGTGGTATGTGTGTGTGTGTGGGGGGGTGGGGGGGTGGGGGGGGGTTAGCCGGTGCAGAAAGGCCTGAAATGACTTAAGCTTTTCAAACTGGCATTAAATTAAACGAATCGCTTGGAACACGCTCGCCCCCTAAAACTTGCCGCCCCTCTCTTTCGGAGGAACTCCTGGAGTATAACAGTGCATTACCGCCGTGCGAGGCTCCCCCTGTCCCCCTGCTCAGTCAAATATGTAATGAAAAAATGTAGGAGCGGGGATCGCCGATATGCACCCAGCAAGTGCTCTGTTTTTGGCCAGGAACACCACCCCACAGACTAATATCAACACATTTAAATACGAATAGCAATTCTTACTCCTGTCACTGATGTTATTTTCATTCCAACAGCAATTATCATTTTTTCAGACAACAGTAGAAGCAATGCTAAAATGGGGTCTAATTGGGATTTATCACGTCATAGGAAAACATTATTTACAATATTTAGTTTTACATTTTCAACAAGGTAATTATACATTAGTAATTGACTTGATTACACCCATGATTGATAGGTTTCCTTTAATGAGAATTTACTCAAGCTTCTCAAGTTGTAATACAGTAACCAGGGTACAACATTACTGTAACTGGAGCAGCCAATTACAAAGGCATTGTTAACGAGACACATCTGCAACAAAAGCCATTCCTATACTTTGTACCAGGCAGGCAAGATCTGATGGCAGGCACTGGAAATGGAAATTGATTAGTGACTTACATGGTCAGTGAAAGGAAAATGAACTGATGAAATGTTGTAAATGAAATATTTGGCATGCAAGGATAGAGACAGAGAGAGAGAGATAGAAAAAGACAGAAAGAGAGTGAGAGAGAGATGGCAATCTCGTGGAACTGGCATTTCTGTCAGGAAGAATTGGTTGTCTTTTTTCCCCTCTTTTCCCCCTTTCTTTCTGTCTTTTTTCCCACTAAAACATTTATCTGAGTTCTGCACGAGTTGCAATGCAAATGGTAATTTCATGGGAGTGAACCGCAGTGAAAGTGCTGTTATCGCACGCTGCCCACGATGTAGGGCTGTGTTCACTCCTGCAGCCTGTAAACTCCATCCCCATATAATGGGACTTATTGCTTCATCTATCCCTCAGGAGCTGGCGAAGTGAACTCACCCCTTTAGTCTGTGCCCTAGAATCAACAGAGAGAGAGAGAGAGAAAGGAAGAGGGGTAAAGACGAGAGAAAGACAGAGATGGTGATAGAAGGAGATAAAAAAAGGCATTAATAACACAAATGTGAACGGTTCCTGCGAATATTGGAGATACACAAAGTTCAGGCGTCTTGCACCGAACTGGCTCAAGCCATCCCCTTGACGGACAAGAGCTTTTTAAAAGTATCAGGTTAGGGACAAAAGCATTTGCGGCATCCCTGAATGACTGGTGTCCGCTTTTAGCCCAATCGAGGGAGTAGTCCTGTCAAACCGTGTTATCCACAAGACATGCATTTGCAGCAAATGGTCTGAAAAGTGAGCATTGTATTCAGCCGGACAGAACCTGACTGTCCAGGTCCATAATTTCAGGGAAAATCATAAGGCAAGGAGTGTCGTCAGCGGACATCATTTTCTGTGTACTTTCAATTGCAAATAAACAATTTTGTCAATAGGATAGACTTGACTAGCTCAGTGAAAACAAGTGTATTGATCATGCTGACAAAATCAATGTAGCCCCCTCACCCCCTATCATTATAGTCTTTTCCAGTGGATCAATGCGAGTCTGCACAAATCCAACAGACTGCTTATGAACTTAGCACTTCATGAATGTCCTAAGAATCAGCTTATCAATACAAATCAGCCTCCCTCATCGGTCACATGCTCTGCTGTTCTCGTTCAGAACCATAAGCAAACCCTAACACAACCATAACACCAACCAATTATGAGATCAATAGCAGTTGAAATGCAGTCAATAGGCAACCTCCTACTAGCTGAATGAATTATTCCTGTGTCAATATAAAAACAGGGTAAAATGGATAGATTACCAAACACCAACCTATTAACCACTTATGAAAGTGGTGAAAGTGCATCTTTACCTGAACATCACTGCTACAGTACGTGCACAACAGGTGGTGGGGGTCACCAGTCTGACCCTCTGTGATTCAAAGGTCATTCGAGCAGATTGCCTTGCAGAAACAAAAACCTGTCTTTTTTCCGTTCTGTAAGCAGATGGCAATGAAACCAAAGCCTTTGTCTCAGGGGTGGGGGAGTGAGCTGGAGGATTGACAGTCAGTGGCTAAAAGCTATCTGCGGTTTCTAATCGACAGCCAGAGCACTAATTACGTTAATTAATAGCCACACTTTAAATGTGGGCTACAGGCTCTGATTCTCCACAGAGCGGATGGGTGTTAGGAGGGGCCAAAAAGCACCCTGAAGAGGTCCGGTGGAGTGTAGTGGTCCCATGGGGGCCCTTGTGGAAACTCTCCAGTAAAGGCATCAGGGATGGATCGTATAGCAGGTGTAAAGACCGCAGGCATGAGAGGACCAGAGAAATCCATTACTGTCTCCCCGCTCTCAGGGATAAGCACTGTACACTGTCAGGGAAAAAGGAAGAAAAAGAGAGAAAGGGATATAGACAGGGAGAAGGAAAGAATGAAAGAAAGAAAGAATGCGGAGAAGAGGACAAAAACTTACTCCTTTAATTGAGATGTGCTCTGATTCCTATCACTTCCTCTATCTCTGTATCTTCTTTTCAAGATCCACTCATGTTTCCATCTTTATCTCTCTTTCTTCCTGTTTTTGTATCCCTTTATCCCTTCCCTATGTGGCCTTTTCACCTCAACTGCTCTTCAACATAAAGCCTTAGCAGTGAGCCATAGATGGGGAGCCAAAGGCGGCTTTTCATCTTCATGTGTATTTTAGCAAGTTCTTCAATTTAAATAAATGAAGAACCTCAGCGGAAAAGAAGATATTGAAACCGATTCATATTTTTAAAACCTCAGGCTATATTCTACTGAATTTAATGTTGATATTTTATTCATATCAAGTATGTCTGAATGTTAGATATTTTATTAAGGCTTCAATCTCAAGTCATTGCTTGCCTTACCTGTAAAAACCTTTTTTTTTTTCCAAACGGTGGAGTCTGTTCTTAGTGGCTTGAACAGATAAAGATTTGTGTGTGTTTGTGTGTGTGTGTGTGTGTGTTTGTAATACCCTTTTGAGTAACAACATCCAGTTCAGTCATCTGCAAACCTTGCCATGCTTTGATTGTAGACAACAGTGAACACTCTGAGTTGACAAAGATGCACTGTTTCTACAGGCCCTGAAATTCAATATACTGGTGAGCATTTGGAGCCTGGCATGGAATCCTATTGCTTGGGAAATGGGCCTGACCGTGTGATTTATTTTCCCCCGTGCAGATTAACCGTGGCACATTCACTTCACGCCCTGAAACTGAAATGGTTAACAGCACAGATCAGCTGATATGAAAATAGGTCTGATTCAACATGTCTATTTACCGCTCCCCTTCTCTCTCATGCTCACACTTTTTTTCACTCTCTCAGTCCACTTTTCCTTCACCTTCTTTTGCTCTTCCCCCTCTTCCTTTCTTTCTCTCTCTCTCTCTCTCTCTCTCTCTCTCTCTCTTACGCCCTCTCCCTTACTCCTTCACCCCCCCACCCCTCGCCTCATGTCTGGCTTGTAAGTTTGGGGCTGCCGCATACATTTCTCCCCATGATGTATTGTCCTGCGCGGGGATTTCATTTACTGCCAGTGCCTTCTGCTGAACCTGTTGCTACTCAGTGAACACGATAAGCGTATAAGTAGCGGCCCTCTTCATTCATCATACGCCACGTGTGCGCACACACAGCCGCCCCTCAAATACCTCATCTGCCATGCAGCGCCAGGGGAAACCACTAAAGCGGCAAAAATCAGCTCACGAGCAAAAAGCTGAGATCACATTAAACGCCTCAAAGTTGAGAGAGAAAAATACCAGTATATATTATACAGTATATACTAGATACACATTATGTAGTATGCATGCATGCCTGTACTTACATGTAGTACGTCTTGCTGTATGGAGGTGTATCAACAAGATCAACATTCACATTGTTGTCTGATGTACATCTTGAATAATTGCTGTCAGCGAATGGCACTTTATATAAACTAATTTGTGTGCGTATGTGTGTGTGATGTTTTTCTGACGGCTGATTATTTATTTATTTATTTATTTATTTATTTATCTATCTATCTATCTATCTGCTCACAGCAGTGGGTCTGGTTCCACACCCATCTCTCATGCCCCTTTCTCTGTGCTGCACTGTGCTGTATTAAAGAGCATTAGAAATCATAGGCTTGCCGAATGTCACTGTCGACAGGGCTGACGCCGTTGCGCTCTCGGGCATGAAGCTGCGGCGCGAAACTGCTTACACGCGCGCACCAACGAGCAAAGGGAATAATTAACGAGGTGGAGATGGGGCGGGATGAAGGGAGGGAGGGAGGGGGGAGGTGGCGGACTGTGCGCATAAATCCAATTGTTTGTGCTTATTTCATCCCACTGAATTCTTTCCCTCTGTTTCTTCACTCTGTCTCCATCTTTTTCTCATTTCTCCCATGTTCCCTTTCTCTCTTTCTATGTGTGCTCTGACCCTGCATTACACACACACACACACGCACACACACACTCATATAGACACATACACACATTCATGTAGGCAACCACATGCTGACATAGATAGACACATACACACACACGCCGCTGAAATATACACAGATCCTCAGTGCCTTGTGAAAAGCCCATGCGTGCAGGGAGCTGCCGGGAGACAGAGCACACTACAAAGGGCCCTGTGATGTCCTACTCATCTCCACATTGTCTTTTCATTATGGGAGAAATCATTTCATTTCAGCAGGAGAGCAGGAGCACGGCTTTGCCTAATAACCCTATAATGTTGCTGGGAGGCATACAAGAAAGAAAGCAGAAAAACACAAGCCCTATCCAAAAACAACACAAAAGATGCTTTTCGCTCTCTTTTCGTACATGGTATAAAATAAGACACATGAAAAAAAAACAACAACACAGGCAGCTTTTTTCATTTGGCCCTTTCCCGGCCCCCATTTTGTTTCTTAATGCCGTAATTGCCTTAAACCCACTGACAAGCACTGTGGCTCTCAAAATATGATCAGTCAGCGAGGAGGGGGCTACGGAGAAGGGAGGAGTGGAGACAGAAGCGCCTGTGGTTGAGCTCTGCAGCCCCCCACCACCACCACACACACACACACATACACACACACTAGCCCTTGCAGCTTCAGCCCTCCCACAGCCCCCTCCCCATAGTAAAAGCGGCGGCTCCATCTCCCGATGCTTTTACTGTCAGTCAAGCAGCACTCAGTCCCCCCAGCGCATCAGGGCCTGGTGCTATTGATTTTTCCGCCCACTGAAAGAGCCGGCGCGAGCATAAATTTTGCATGAGGCTCTTTACCGCCGGCCCCGGCGACACATGATGGGGTCCGTGAGCACTGGGTAATGACCTCCCCGATCGCAGTGGGGCGTGCCGGGACGGAGCTGGCCTCAACCTGGCACGGAGCGAGGGTGATCCAGGCCAGAGTCTGGGTTGCAGCCCGGAGGCCCAGCCGGCAGCGTGCACAACGCCGGTCAACTGAAGCGCTGTTGGACGCAGAGAGAAAGAATGGGAGAGATAGCAGAGAGAGGGATGGAGGGAAACCAGTGGGGTGTCTGGTTAGGGCAGCGATCCAAGCAGATGTTGGAGCTGGCCCTCTGCTCTGCCCACTGGTTGGGTGACGGGTGCCATTTTGTGCAAATACTTTAGCCGACACAGAGCCAGTGTCACATGACCGCTTTGAGGAAGACTACAACTGTGATAGCCAGAGCGCGGAAGGTTCTAAAATCAGTAAGGACACCACTGTATCTGTTATAGAGGAAAACAGAGGAAAACTAATAAAAACGAAATTGGACAACAAGTTCTATCTCCGTATGCAGTTATATGTAGGAAATATATATATATATATCGTTAGCCTCATAGCATAATTGCCTAAGTCATTTGTGTTTTTGGAAAACAAGAAAAAACATATTTAAAAAAAAACACATTTGTGCATCTTATTGAAATTGTAACACTACATTCAACCAAATGAGTGAACAAGAATGCAAAAAGAAAAATACCCATCATCAATTACCTAACAAAGAAAACTGACTTAGGCAGATAATGCCATGACTTAGGCATTTTTTCTCTTACATATAAATGCAACCATAGCATAACCAAAAATGTTTTACTCTCCTAAATATAATCAAGATGAGTAACTTGTCAACCTTAACCAAGTTTTTACTTGATGTCTAACCTTAGACAACTTCAACCTCTAACCACGGTTTTCCTTTCCCACCAGTAACCCGTAAAGTTATGACTTAGGCAGATAGTGTTTTTGGCTTCTAATAAGCGTTGTGATTGGCCAAAGACATGGGCAGAGATGCAGGATGATGCAGCAGTGGTAGGAGAGTAAGTTTAGGCATAAATCTCAATTTGGCCAGAAAATGACTTAGGCAATTATGCTATGAGGCTAACGATATATATATATGGATATAAATGGATATACACATTTCAATGGATTTCAATCTATAAATGAATGGATCTTGTGTCTCATCGTAACCCTCTGAGTATGACATTTGTTCTTGTCCTTCCTCACTTTGTCACCATCTTTTTGATTCTGGAGAATGTTGTTGAATATTGTTCTCCTTCGGGTCCCTTAGACATATAACACTTTGGGATATTCGCAACTTTGTTGTGACTTCGCTGAAAACTACCACCAACCTTTTTCATAGAAAAAGGCAAGCTGTGCGCATGCCAGCAGAGGGCTCGCGACTCCAATGGGAGACGTCACGAAGTCCATAAAGGCATGAGCTCAGATCGGGACCTCCTCTTTTTCCGCCCTTCACGTATCCACGGCGCAAGCTGCTACCCACGTGGACCAAGGGCGACCTGAGGCCAGATGTGTTATATGTCTGCGGGACTCCTCAGAGAACCGAGGCTACCACTAGGGTAGCCGAGACGTTTTCTCTGGTGACTGAGGGCTGAACTCACGTCTGTCCTAGTTTTTGCCATAGTTGAACTGTCTTTATTTGTGAGGCATTGTTTAAAGGACCTGTGCCCGGTTTCCTGATTAAGCACACAGCATGTTTGGGTTCCCCAAACCATCCCTTACAAGTCTTCTTCACTACGTTGTTCTTAACTACATCTTAAGAGACCAAATCCATGTTTCTGGTTGTTGTCATTTACATCTTTTTGAGCATGTGTGAATTTTGTATCATGCACGTTAAAGTGCCTGTGTCAAAAAAATGCAATTCAAAATTTAATAGTGCATCAAAATGATGTGTATTGGTGAAATCTTTGCTTTTTAGAGGGGTTGAAAGGCGTTTACGTATTTACATTTTATAAAATAAAGTACAAAATGCAACACAACCATGTTGGATCTTCCATGATCGAGCTAAAAACTTTCTGAACGCAAGCTTACGAGTGGTCCAGACCAACCTTATGACAGTGTGACTTACAGAAGATATACTTAGTCTACGAACGCTTTGGGAATTGTCTCTTAAAGGAAAGAGAGAGGTTAAGGTATAACTTAGCGATAAGAAGGTTTGGGAAACCGGGCCCTGGTTAATTAACCAAAGATTCCAATCTATTCTTTTCATTCAGTGTTTCCATCTCACCTGCTTTCTCTCTCTCTCTCTCTCTCTCTCTCTCTCTTTCTCTGTCTCTTTCTCTCTCACACACACACACACACACATACATACTCTTTGTGATGGTGTAATTATCAGAGTGCATGCTTGAGTAAGCTGTTGCTCTTGGTGCTGGTTGGTCGCTCATGACCTGTATGTCTATGCCAGGCTGTGGAGGGGCTGGAGGCTGGAGCCAACCCCAGCGCTCTGTGGGAAAATCCTTATGTTATATAAAAATGAACTTGACTCACATGACACCAGTTACTGTAACAATAAAGCCAGTGCTATTCAGATTTGTTCTGAACATAAATGCATGAATAATGATACCATGTTTCAGGGAAGCCGTGAATGAGAAGAGGGGCGAGTAACTGAGACATGCAAAGCGGGTTAAGTGGATTTGTGTCTGTCTATTTGTGCATAGACAACAAAGGGGGCTGATCTCCATCAGATCTCTTCATTTGGGGATTATCCTCCAGGGCACATTCACTTCTCTACCCCTCTATTAATTTGGCATCCAGGGAGGGCTGTACACCAGAAAGTGATACATATACACACTGATGAGCTGTGGGAGACATCTTTTTTTCACATATTCTTCAATATTTTGAGCTCCACAATAATGACAGACTTTCCCATAAGACACTGTTCAACCCAATTTAAAAGTTGGGTTGGCACTGGTTGGGTTAGGCACTGAACACACACACACACACTCACACACACACACACACACACACACATACTGTGCACACACACAAATGAAGACATAGTTGTATAACTTACTTTCATGTCAGAAACCAAGCCTGAAGAGAAAGGAGCATTAATAGAGGGGTGGTGGTGACTAGAGGGGTTGTTGGGTAATGAGACAGGTGGCTGCCCTCCTGCAAACCCCCCCATTCCCCCACTTCCCCACCCACACTCTCACACACGCTCACACACACACACACACACACACACAAACACAGACCCCATAGACACTCTTCAACACCAGAGGGAACAAAAATAGCCCTGCGCCTGACAAACAGGACTGTGTTGACCTCGCCTCACGACCTCTGGCAATCAGTCTCACTTCACGCTTCATGCGCTACCACCACAACTCTCCATTTTCCCCTCGCTGTCACTCACACACAAACACACACAGACACACACACAGACAAAACTGATGATTTCTGTGATGTTGAAGAAGAAGCCACCACCAAACACAAGCACACACAGACATACAAAAATACAGACACAAACGCACATGCACACAAACACACACACACTCACACACAAAGCTTGATACATATGTCAGGTCTCAGAGGTCGGGCAAGCAAGCCTCTGTTAAACAGCACGGTGCCGTGACCTGTGCCAAAACAAAACTGGCTCCACACATACGTCCCCGTCCCAGTATCTCAGCCACAGAGGCGCTAATGAAGGCCACGTCAGCAGAGCGAGGAGACAGGTGGGGAGAGAGGCAGCAGATGATTTTGGGGAAGGGGGGAGGTGGGGGTTGGTGAGTGGCATGAGCGATCGGCCAGGGTGATGGTCGTCATGTCAAAACAGAGCACCGTAGTTTGCTTTTGTACTAAAGCAAGCGCGTGGAGGCACGAGAGGTAGGGCAGGGTTGCTGGAAGGCTGACCCTGTGTCACTTGTTATAAAACCATTCGCGAAAAGAGAAGGGTGAGGCATGTTCGGTATACATATCTTTTGCCATCTCTAACATTATTATAACAACATCCCAGATGTCTAAAGTATGTGTCATGGAGATCCAATTAATGATTTTATTTAAGATCTGATAAAGGTTAAATGGTTTATATAGCATAAAGAGATGAGTTGTACCTGTGTCGGACATACTGTAAAGACACGGATCCCATCTTTCCTATCCCAGCCTTTCCTGACTCTCCATCCATCAGCCCGCTCCTCATACCTCACACCTTTGGTTCATCATCATGAGAGGAAA
>JAGFZM010001408.1:0-132953 GCA_017657215.1 Limnothrissa miodon | reverse complement strand
AGGCCCAAGAAGCCGCCACTCCACGGGTGGAGTGAGCCCTGACATGAGCAGGCGGAGGAGCACCCGCCGCCTCATATGCCAGACGTATGGCTTCAGTAAGCCAATGCGACATGCGTTGGGTAGACAAGGCCTGACCCTTGGCACGCTGGCCATGGCAGACGAACAACTGGTTCGTCTTCCTGATGCTCTGCGTACGCGTCAAATAGGCACGAAGCGCTCTGACCGGGCACAGAGTGACGGGCACAGAACCACCCGTCTCAGGAAGGGCTGAGAGCTCAATGACCCTCGAACGAGGGTCAGTAGACAGCACTTTCATGCGAGAAAAGGGATTTGGTCGCAGCGTTACCCGCGCGTCATCTTGCGTGAATTCAGGGCAGTCAGATCGCTAATGCGCTTCACAGAGACCAGAGCGAGCAGAAGCGCAGTCTTAAGGGAAAGCATCTTTAGACTGGCACTCGACAGAGGGTCAAAAGGCGTAAGAGCCAGTCCGTGTAGGACAGTGGCCAGGTCCCAAGTAGGGGCCGAACGTGTGGAAGAGGGGCGAAGCCGCCTGACGCCCTTCATGAAGCGCAACGCAAGGGGGTGAGCGCCTGGGGAAACGCCAGCATAGCCAACATGGCATGCTGAAATAGCTGTGAGGTACACCTTCAGAGTAGAGGGTGCACGACCCTGATCAAACAGGTGTTGCAGAAAAGCAAGCACCTCGCCAATAGGGCAGATTAGAGGATCACAGCCTCTGTCTCTGCACCACGTGCTGAACACGCACCACTTCAGTGTATACAACGACCTAGTGGATGTAGCTCTAGCAGCCTGAACAGTCTCTATAACTGCGTCTGACAGGCCGCTCTCTAGGAGACGCGCCCGTTCAGGGGCCAAGCCGTCAGTCTCCATGCTTCCGGCTTGGGGTGCCACAGTGACCCGTGAGCCTGCGATAGGAGATCCCTCCTCAGAGGGAGGGTCCACGGCTGGCCGTCCGACAGTGAGACCAGATCTGAGAACCAGCTTTTCTTGCGCCGTTCCTGGCTGGTTGGAGAGGAAGGAAGCGAGCTCCTCCTCGTCCACAGCCTCAATAACTGGGTCGTCATCGTCGACCTGAAGCGGCGAAGTAGCCGCGCGGGCAAAGGCAGCGCCGATGGAGCTAGCAGGGCTAGCTAGGTGGGCCGCGGTTAGCTGACTAGCTGGTAGCTGACTAGCCGCTGAGAAGCTAACCGATGGCCGAGTAGCCACTGAAGGCCGGTCGATTAGCCCATCCGGGTGCGAGGGCGCCGGGGGAAAATCGATAGACTGGCGGGCGGGGAGAGCACTGACGCCAACGGGGGTAGAAGCCGCCCCTGGACTACCAGTGGAACCCACGAAAAATGCCGCTCTGTTGGCAATAGCCGCAGGGGAGAGGCATTCACAAGCCAAGCAGAGATCTGGTCGCGAAAACGCGAGCATAGCAAGCTCGCTCCCCATGCAGATGAAACATAGAGCATGGCAGTCGGAGAGCACCATGGGACGATCACAGTCGGTACAACGACGAGTAGCCATCTTGCGTCTCGAGGTACCAGAAGTTAGGGACCGGCGTGAGCACTTGGAGCAAGACGGAATCCCTCGGAGAGCTTTGAAAAAAGCTTTTGTGGTGGGCTTTCAAAAAAGCCGTTGGTTTAGAAATATTTGCGGAAGCAAACGAAAAAACGACTCAGAACACATGCAGTAGGCGAGGTGAAAGAGGCAAAGAGGACCTGAAGCGTAAGCACAGTCAATATATAGACTTTCTGACGTCACGCAGGGCTGTCTAAGTAGTTGCCTGCGCGCGTCAGAGTGCTTACTGCCCTTTTTTCAAAGGGTTGGTTAAAATTGACTTCAGAAAAAGTAGGAGATGATAGGCATCGTCCATTCGTACGTTTCGGCTTTGAAACGAAAGAGAACTAAGATTTTACCAGTTGAATAGCTGACCTTCCCTAGTTATCATGTGTTTTGTCATCTTTTTGGCAGTCTTTGGACAACCGGAGTAGTGCAGTAAATTGTTGTGCTTAACTATGTTGTTATCATTCATCAGATTTTTAGCATTCTGTCGCATTGTTGGAGGGAACATTGAACATCAATTGGTCCCTTCTTTGATATTGTGATGTGGCTTTGAAGGAGAGGTGAAAGGAATGATCCAATCACATTATCCTATCACAATTTGAGATCCTAATCTCAGGGTTATCACTACCACCATCCCTGTATTGAGCTATTGTTGCAGCACTGTGTGAGTGCACTCTAATGCCTTTCTCTTGGGGGACCTTGCACAGGGGATCAGAAACTTAAATGCACTAGAGGTGCCTTGGAAATAGAAGGTTGCACAAAGATGAGAAGGCCAAAAGAAAGCAACACAAAAAGGACTGTGAATCGTAGAAATCTACATCTACATCCAAGGACCCTTTGTAAGAAAAAAGTGTACAGTATAGTTCAGGAGTTTAAAAAAGTCACAACTAATAACTTAACTGTGTTTGTGGTGCCTCAGTTCAGGCTGTTTAAATCTTAATCCAACTCTGAAAACTTGTTGGGAGTTTCAGTAATTTCAGTGTTTTACCAATCATATCTTATTATCTCTGCCTATATTGAGGCAATTGAACTCAATCATCTCCCTAAAATGGCATCCTTTATTTTCTCTCTTCTCTCCCTGTCTCTCTATCTCAGCTACCTCATCCCTGAACTCACAGCTCCAGCACCTGCAGCAGCTTCAGCAGATGCAGCAGCATCACCAGCAGCAGCAACAACAGCAACAGCAGCAGCACTGCAACCAGTCCCACCTCCCGGGAACCAATCACATGGCATCCCACCACCCATTGAGTCCTGTCGGCCAACAGCAGTCCTCCTGCGCCTCCACTGGCTCCGCCTCCTCCTCGGCCTCCTCCAATCTGGGCTCGGCACAGGCCCCACAGTCTCCGCCCCACAGGCAACAGAACCAGTCACCAGCACGCAGCCTGCCCTCACCAGTGACACCCCCCATGCCACTCCCGGTAAGAACACTTTAACTTTGGTCATCTTTTAGAAACATGCTACAAAACCACCAAAAAATAGATGAACACATTTTGAATAATTTAAAAACTTTTAGATGCTGAATAAAATAATGGTCTAAATGTTTTATTCTTATCTCATCTGCACAACTTTCTTAGTGTTTCTTCCAAAATTGCATTCAATTTCTAGCCTTACACATTTGTGTCTTTTAATGAGAATGAGGAGTATTTTCAGCTGTGTCTGTCATTAATCAGGGCCCAAACTTTCATGTTAGCTGTGAACAGTAATAACAGTAATAGTAATACATCTCTCCCTGTCAGTCAGAACACAAGGAGGTAATTTGCTAAAAGAACACTCCTGCAGTTTAGCTGTATTTTCAGTCCACGGCCCTCTTAAAGTTATCCAACCGATACTCCGCATTTATCATCTTTTTCAAAGAGACCTAGAAGAGACAGAGTCTGGGAGGTCTGCTGTCAGGGAAGTAAATGGAAAGCAAATAAAAATAATCTCCTAAATAAAATGTTCTTTCACTTAATTCTCCTGCATTATTCACAGTGCGTCAAGAGCATTCTGGGTAGCAGAGACGTGGTCTGGCATGAATGTTAGAGAATGGGACAGTAATTCAATTGGGTGATTGAATTTGTCTGGGGAAATCTTGGATATTACAAATATTGTTGCTGGAGTAGGAGCTGGAGGGTTGTCCATGAGAATTTCATAAAATTGAGAATTTATTGTTCAGGCTTTTATATCCAGCTGCCCATGACAGCAATAGGCCGACACTATTACTAAAAATGAACATCTGACTGATCAGGTTTTGTGTTATGATGGTCAGCGTGAAAAACAGATTAGAATCTACTGTATGATAATCAGGTATTGACAGTTTTTTGAGTAGAGTTCATATTACCCTGAAGTTTAATCTTCCCGGGAGATCATAGGATGGGTGTCATTCCCTGTGAGAGATATCAAATTACCCACTTTACCGTGGAGCAAAAACCTAGATGGTGTTAACAAAGAACTCCAATTTGGCACTTGCCTTTTGGTTAAAACACAGTTTGAATTATTGGACTTTAATGGGCTGTACTATTAATAACATCAAGAACAAGCACATACACATACAACTGCAATCACAATGTCAGTACAAAAGTTAAAACTAAGGTAAGATATCTAGGAGGCATATTCAGGTTGCAATCATATATCGTAATATACTGACAAATTGTGATCCTATTATTTTTATTATTGAAAAGTGAACCAGTAAAACAAAAAAGAATTATGGCAAAATGTATCTTTCAGAATTAAAGAAACACAAAATAACAAACATCATGTTTTTTTTGTGTAGATATCACTTACAGTAATGTGTTAAGTAAACAAAATCCCTTGAAAATTATTTTCAAGTCTACGCATAGATAGCAATCTGAACTCTGAAATCTTGCTCATCTGAAGATCTGTCCCTTTACTTTACCACAGCTTTCCCTCTTCCTCTGACTCTCTTCCTTCTGTCTTTAGGTTTGTCTGTCTATCCATCTCCCTACTGCCTCTGTCCATCCAGCTGTCATGCCTGGCCACTAATAACCCCTCTCTTATTTCATATATCCCCCCGGTTTCATCTCTGGGGAAGAGAGGAGGCTGGGTCGCCTCCTGGGTCTGGGGCACATTCATCAGCGTCAGGTCCCTTATTGGTTTGCGCTGCGTCCCCCTTTATGGCTGGAATGAGTCAGGGCCATTTATTTCGCCCTGTGGTCCCTAGATCTAGACCTGTCACGGCCCCGCTAGACTCGACCAACACATTACGGCCTCCAGAGCTGGCCTGTCTGGTGGAGGCTTCCAGAAACAAACTGCTCTCCTCAGCCTCCAGCCAGCGTGGCTTTTAGTTTGGGTGCCAGAAAAGCATGTGGACAAACGTTCCTGCTTGTTTTCTTATGTGTGGTGTGTTGTGATGATATCTGTTGGAGAATCATAATTTAAATAATTTAAAGACTTTTTTTAAAGATTTGTTTTTTACCAACACACTACACCTGGTTTGTTTTTGTACTTGGAGAATGTGAAGATTTAAAGTTAGAATAAATAATACCAGAATATCAGTATCAAACTTAAATCAACGAATATATATTTATTATTTGTATACGTAAAGTGTACGTTTTTTGGTTGCAGCTGAAAGAAAGATGACAGAGAACCCAAGATGACAGTACAAGCGCTGGCAATGTTGAGGAGGCTGAAAAATCCTCTCTTTATTTTTCTTTCTCTCTCTCTGTCTCCCTTTCTCAGTCTCTCTACAGTGTGAAACAGTGTCAGGATCTGTGTGGGGACTCAGAGTGAGATGGAATAAAACAGGCGTGAGAGGTCAAAGTGAAAGCTTTAGCACCCTATAAATTATCTTTTCACAAGTAAACAAAATCCTTTTTTATTGAACAATATTTTAAATACGAAATCAAATATCAATAATAATAATACATATTACAATTGCTCGATGAACATCCATTATTTGTCCAATTTGTCCTATCAGATCAGACTGATGATTACAAACATCTAACATTTGCTGTATCTCTTGGCTAACTCAAACGGGGGTCTGTACCTGTGATTGGGGTCGCTTAGTGTGTATCACTGTATCCACACTTTGTGTGTAACACATTCATATAGACTTATAAAATATATGTAAAGCTTTACAATGACTGACATAAGTTGAGATGGCTATTCAGAAGTTGTCATGACTAACATAAGAATAAGCCAAACCTATGACACTTTATAGATACAGAGTTTACCTCTCTTCTGTTAAATTTATACACTGATTTTTAAAGGCCCACTATGCAACATTTTTCATTTAATTAATCCGTTTCATACTGTTTAGGATGCTAAAATGAGTCATTACATGGCGAACGAACGATGTAGAATGCGCCACCGTGGCCAATAGCGGTAGATACAGCACTTGCAATGTTCAGCAGCGCGGTCCGCCTCCAATAGAATGCAGTGCAATGCAATACAGCGGTCTTTAGAGGGAGCTTGTGAGAGAGAAAAACAGAATGTTGCTTAGCCCCTCTTTAAATGAGTAAATTAGTAATTGAAGCCAGAAGTGAGAAAAGGAACTATGAGTGTCACAAGAGTAAGGCTCAATCCATAGAAGGTGGTTAGGGCTCAGTTGCCATCTCCTGGCACCTCAGTCCTAGTCTGCCATGGGGTGGGGGGTGAGGGGACGAAGACAAGCTGAAGGTTGGGGACAGTGATGGCTTCTCCTGGGGTGAGTGGGTGTCGGGGTTGATGTCCATAATTGGCCTTCTGTGGGCTTTTCAAAGGGAGCTGCACCATGCTCTGTGTAAGTGCCGCCGTTGGAGGGTGCCTGGAGGGACACTCAAGCCAAAGTGTTGCAAATGCACTGGGAATTAGAGGCACGTGTGAGCCAAGGGTCTGGGGTTATTACTCCGCCCAGTCTCTCTCTTTCCCTCGAACACACACACACACACCATCTCTCTTTTTATTTCACACACACACACAAACATACTTCCCCACACACAGTCTCTCTCTCCCTTTTATACCTCCTCTACACACACAATCTCTCTCTCTCTTTCTCTCTCTTTCACACACACAATATCTATCTTTTTCTCTTTCTCACTAACACTCTCTATTTCACACACACACACACACACACACACACACACACACACACACACACACACACACACACTTGCACCCCTCATCCTTTCACCCGCAGACGCTTGTCTGTTGTCTCCTAAAGGTAAAGGGGCGAGCCAGACCTCCCATTATCTGCCTTGGGAGTCCCAGAGGCTTTGAGAGAGGCCCCTGCACAGATGAGCAGGCACTGTCAGCGTTGTATGGAGCCTCCCACAGCAAATAACCACACAAGAAATGAATGCCTCCCCCGTCCTTCCAATCTAGGGCTGAAGCCACGTCTGCCTTCTGCTCTCATCATAATTATAAAATGGAGTCCACCTAAGGGCATCTTGGGAGTTGTAGTAAAGAAGAGGAGATTTTTTTTTTTTTATAGTATTGACGACTACGTACTGCACCTGTCGGTTGCTTCTAAGCTTCTCCCCCATGATGTTGTTGTGTAGTAGGATGAATTATTTATTTTCTCTTTTTTTCTGTGACTGATACCAAATACCTTCATTTGTCAGACTTGTAGGGGGAATCACTCTCAGGTTCCCGTTTGAGGTGTCACCATTAGAGCTTATTAAGCTCCCAAAGGTGGTCTGGCCCTGGATCCAGCATTAGAACCGCAGCTCCTGACAGTAACACCAATGAATGGGTGGAACGGCAGTGGCGATGTCAACATTTATTGCCGATGTGACAGTGTCAGAAAAGGCCATTAACATCCTTCAGGGTTCCTCTTTACATGATTGTGAAAGGAACACACTGTGTATGTGTGCGTGTGTGTGAGGGAGAGAGAGAGACAGAGAATGAGGAGAGTCTAGGAGAGAGGGAGAGGCACTGAAGGGGAGGTTGCCTGCCAGTGATAGCCACCAGCCCACCGGCATGATGACAAACAGACGGGAAGAGATTATAAAATTTGCTTAAGTGTGTTAATGGCCTGATTACCGCAGCTGCTTGGATTTGCCAGGGACTTGATTGATTTGAGCCCAGGGTTTTCTCCACGCCTGGGGAGCCCAGGGATTTGACAAGGAGGGCTCGGGTAGAGGCGCACGTGTGTGTGTGTGTGTGTGGTGTGTGCGTGTGTGTGTTGTGACAACGAGAGTCGAAGGAGTCGGTGGGGCTGAGGCAGCGAGAGAAAAAATTGTGCTGCGGCAAGTCGGTTACACCGGAATTGATCTTAATTAGATCTGAAAGACCTGCCACAGCAGAATGGTTGCGGCGATTAAAATGAAAAACAGGAGAAATTACTGATCAAATTAATCATAATGTCGGGCTACAGCTGTAGGCCTGGTGTAATTTGCCAGTCCAGTGGCTTACATCGGCCGGGGCTGAGAGAGAGAGGGGCGCCGCACACTGATCCATGGCCCGGCACGGTTTAGGGCAGCCGGCCGAGTCTCTTTTCCCATTCTCTCCCCCTGTGCCTTATGACCTCCTCTCATGCTCTCTCTCTCTCTCTCTCTCTCTCTCTCTCTCTTTTCTCTATTCCTCTCTTGTTCACTATCTCTCCCTCTGTTTCTCTCAGGCACATATAGGCATTGAAATTCATAGATGTGCTTACTGTCTCGCATACTTAAATCAGCATACAATATGTGTGTACATCTGTTCACCTATACAGAGATGTATAGTTTCTGACACTATCACACACACACACACACACAATAATTATTATGCGGCACTCAACTGAATTCTATTCCTTTCAAATTTGACAAGAAACAACAAAACTTTCAAGTTATTTTCAACTCTAGTTCCCACTTTCATTTCCCTTTTCTTACTATTTCAAATAGCCATCACATTTAGATGTATTATTTTCCCCTTTACAGTTTTCAGGGGTTTTTCTTTTACTATTATCTTTTTTCATCTTTTTTCATTACTTCTATTTGGTGTGCTCATTATGTCCTGATTTTTTTCTCTGTGTGTTTTTTGGAACAGTGTGTGTGTGTGTGTGTGTGTGTGTGTTTGACCTTCTTTCTGGTAGGCTCCAGTGTCATGTTAGTCTCTGTTCTCTTGGCTGTTTAACAGACACCGGCAGACACTCACATACATGCAAACACTGTCTCTCTCTCACACACACACACACATACACACATGCATACACACATACACACACATGGCCTGTCAGTGTTCTAACAGCCCTTAACCTTGAAAGTTACCAGGTTTTCTGGTGTGTTACCAAAGGGCTGACAAACACAGAGAGACAGAAAGAGAGAGAGAGAGATTTGGATGGAGAGAGCAATAGAAGGAAAGGGAGAGAAAGGAAGGTCCTGTGTCCAGCTGTCTGTCACAATCCAGCTGCCTGTCCTCTTCACACACACACACACACACACACACCTTCAGCCTGATGTGCCCTCCTCAGTCCCTGCCAAAGCATCCACGACCCCCCAAAACAGACAGCCCTCTATGGGTAATTACACACTACAGCCTCTTCCATTCACCAGCCATCAATTTACAGACAGACTCCACTCTCTCTCTCTCTCACTCACTCCCCCTCTCTTGCTTTCTCTCTCTCTCTCTCTCTCTCTCCCTCTTTCTTTTTCCTCTCTTTATCGTACCCCTACATTAGTGTAGACACACTAGACTCAGACTTAGACCTATGAGTGCTGCAATTACCTTCCCCTTCTTGCTCCTCTCTCTTCTTCTCTCCTTCACTCTCTCTTTGCCCACATCTCTTCTTCCCCCTCTCCTCTCTTCTCCTCACTCCCCCCTTCACTCACTCCATCCCCTGCTATCCACTGCAATCAGGCCTCATTAGAGGCTGCTCCTGAAGCCCCATCTCCACCAAGGTCACCGTCTGGCAACCAGGATGCAGCCTTCAGAGGCCTGGCCTCGCGCACACACACAATGTCTTCTCCTTTCGTTGATTTCAAGTCTTGTTTTTATGCCTTTGTCATCCTGCCCATTCTCCCCCACCCCCAACTCCACTCCTTCATATGAGACCCCCATCAGACCCACTTCTCTTTGGCTTCTAATTTGGGCCACCCTTGCACATGTCAACCACCCGCAAAATCGCCATCATCATCCCAATTGATTCTGTTCATCTGCTTTTCGCTGTAGCTTGAGGACCAGAAGCACTGTCTGCCATTACATATTTGAAGTGATTCTGTTCATTGATTTTTTTTTTCTTTGAAATGAATGTGGAACGTGTGTTTGTGTGTTAGTGCGTGTGTGTGTCTGTCTGTCTGTTTCTGTGTGTGTCCATGTTTAATTTGAGCTTGAAATCCCTCAATGGTTTCAGAAACAATACAAATCTGATTAAAGTGAAATGCGGGGAAGCCGCAGATTGCCACTCTGCTCTGCTAACTCTGCGTAGCAACTTGCTGGGATTACTCGAGCAGCGTTGACTAAATCAGCCTCGGCTGGAGCTCTGTGAAATTGCCCATTGCTCTGCCTGAAACAGGGGGCCCTGTTCTGTCTGTCTGTAATTAGTTGTGGGCCTGTCAGGCAGGCGACTAAGCTTGGAGCTCAGGAGTGCGGGAGTCTAGATTGTGCTTAGGCACACACACACACACACACATTCACACGCACACACACGCATACACACACACACACACACACAGCGCCACTGGTACTCTTTTAATTGACACTGCAGGAGACATGGGTCAGGCACTGTGTGTGTGCGTGTGTGTGTGTGTATGTGTGTTTTTTCACTCATGGGTGTGTTGGGTGTTGTTGGGGTGGGGAGAAGGGATATGGTTTGTGTGTGTGTGTGTGTCTTGAGTGCTTTGTGGAAGAGTACTTGTTTGCAAAACAGGACCCCCACTGAGAGAAACAAATTGAGGAATATTAGCATTAGTCACACATTAGCACACTCGCTAAAACTCATGTTGCTCATCTTGACCCAATTTACCTCTCACAGCGCTCTCCACTAGCTCTAATTCAACGGAGCACCCCCTACATATATGTCTTACAGTATGTGTGTTCTCTAGTGCACACTGTGTCTTCATTTTACCATTGTACTTAAACACTTGCCTGTACACAGTGACCAGTTTACAACCACATTATATGTTGCCAAGTCATTAACTCTGTTATCGTAATCACATCAGTGGCCAAACGGCTTTCCCCCTCCTCTCTCCCTCTCTCTTCCCTCCCAACAATAATTTCTGGTGAGAGTGGCCGGGCGGTGTGGTAGGGTGGGAGTGGGGGGGGGGGGGTCAGTGGGTACCTGCTGGCAGCGTGGGCACAGAACCTTCTCATTAATGCAGCCCTGAGATGGGCTCTTAAGAAGGCAGAAAATTGCCTTATGTAACAAGCAATCGGCGGCTGTATAAAAATACAGCAATGTGCACTGTTGACTGAAGCAGAAAATAAGACCGTGGCCCGTAAACAGCCCTACTTTTCATATGAATAATTATAAACCATGGCATTGGAGAAGGGGGAGAGAAATGCACTTAGACGAGTAGGGTAGACTCGAAGTTTCTGCCTTTCCATCAGGAAACTGCAGGATGGATTCCAAATGCAACACTATGAGAGGTTAAAAGTCAAGTTATAGTGTGGCATTATATAGGGTATGTACATAGATGATCTCCTTGAGCGTGAACCTAAAAGAACACTGGGCTTTCCTGGAGCAACATTGGGGATGAAAATCTGCCGTTTAGACGTCACTTAATTTGAGCTTCAGGTGTCTTTGATTAAACAGTCTTCCTTTCATGACTGCTCCTCAGACTGTCATTATCTCAAAACACCACTTTCTCAGTCTCCCTCCCAGTAGACACACACACCCCACACACAAACCCCAGCACACACACGCACTCGCACACACACACACACACACACACACACACACACACACACATAAAAGCATGTATCAGACGGTAGGGCAATTTGTGTAGTCTATTAACAGCAGCAAAAAGGACACAGACGCTTCAGACAGAAAGGTAAACATTACATCTCTCTATCTGTCTTCTTGTGTTGCAGTCTCATTACATTTGCAGCCTTTCTCAATATACCTCATGGGGAATCATTCACACAGGCACAGATTGAGGGAGAAGCACGGTTAAGTCTATGCTTCAAAATATCTAAAATAAAGATAGAACTAACCAATAACAAGTTCACTCGGGTTGCAAGGAAACATTTGATCAATGTTGTCTACCAATTTTGTCAATTCATCACCCCACTTAGTGTTGATATGGCATGAGTGCTGATCAACCTGTGTATGTGAGTGCATGTGTGTGTACATGTATGTGTGTTCACACAGGCACACGCATAAATACACACAGATACACACACAGACACACACACACACAGAGGGAGAGGGAGAGACATGTACACATGTCGTACACCTGCACGCCAGGAGGAGAGAGGGGGGCTTTGGGGTTTTATCGATCGGCCGGTGGCCACATCATGGCTGCCACGCTGTCTCTCCCACCATTAATCTCCCCGCTTGGAGTCTTCAAATGGCACCTGACAGACCCTCACTGCCCCTCTGTCTCCCCCCTAATGCCCCCCCCCCCCTTTAGAAAAAAACTTCCCCATTATTCTTCATTAGGTTCTGTGCTTTTCGGACGTCACGCTCAGGAGTAATCATTTACCATTATTCTGTTTATGAAGCCCAGACAAAGATGACTGCGGCCCCATTCAATAGAGGTCATCAAAAGATCACCGCCCATTGATTAGGCCAATATTAAAGTTGTTCAGATGCTGTATTTGGATGTCTGGCATCTGCCTTAGTGAAAAGGAACAACAGTGTCTTCAAATGTGGAATGGAGCAGGAACATGCTCTGACAAATTAGAATTTCTTTGTCCATCAAACTCTAAGGGGCATGTATAGTAGGCTCTAAGAGGCACTTTCTATTGTTCTGTTTTTTTTTTAATGTGTGCCCTGTTATTTCTCTTTCTCTCTCTCTCTCTCTCTCTCTCTCTCTCTCTCTCTCTCTCTCTTTCTCTCTTTCTCTCTCTTTCTCTCCTTTTCCTTTCTCGTAAAAGTCTAGTTATCTGTCATTTTGCTCTGAATCTTTCAGTTGGCTTAATTTGTCCTCTGGTTTCTGGTTCTCCATCAACAGTGTACAGGTGCGTATCAACAGAATGGGTCAGTCAAGGTCCTGGACACCTCCAATGTGTGCTATACAGTATTCACTGTAGCACAGCTCTCTCCATTTAAGTCATTGGTGGTGCGACACCAGTCAGCTTCACCAACCAAACCAAAATAGCCGCACTAAATGTGTCACAAGCACCGGTACTTGATCTTCATAACCAAGAAGTCAGCAAATGTCTTTTTACAGTATTACAAAAAATATTTAGTGTTTCAACATAATTGTAGCTAGTGTGTAAAATTGAAATTCTGACATTTTATGAATCGTTTTTACCCGAGAACAAAAAGCGGAAAGAGAGTGAGTAAGTGATTGATTGGGAATTGACTGAAAATTCCCTGGAGAACTTCAGAGCCTTGCAATTATCAACAAATGGGAAAGGAGAAAATTTCATGTAATGACGGAAGCCGCTCTTACTCCGAATGGACCTAATGAGAAAGGAGATTGACGGCCGTGGGCCAGCACTTAATCACATCTTTATGGCCTGGTTTGTCGTTTTTCTCCCGCTCTGTCCATCCCTCATTTGCATTTTGCCTGGTTAAATACAGGCACTCCAGGCCACCTCTCTGGAGGTTAGAGTCTTTTATGCGCTTATCTGGACCTCTTCAGCGCACTCCTCTGCTCCTCATGTGCCTGTGATGCACCCTCCAATTCCCTCCTCTTCTGCCCCCAACTGATGCATTGTGGGTGGACTGACCTGAGGTGGTCTGCTGGAGTCCGCTGGGATTTCTCCTGAGATGTTTTATCATCCTTGCTTGCAGTATTTACCATTTTTCTTTCTTTCTTTGCCATCTTTTCCTCTTGTTTCTTTTTTTATCTCACCTCTTTTTTCATACTTTATTTTCCTCCACCTGTTTTACCTCCCCTCAGGAGCCATGTTTTTCTCCCTCTCTTCATTTGATAGTATTTTTCTGTTTTATGAATTCCCCTTTCCATAAGGAGCTTGGCTGGTGCAAAGAGGCCACCACCCACTATCCACACCCCAAATGTGGGGCCCTCGTCAGGCTTCAAGGGCCTGAGGCGTGGACCAGTGGTGTTTTAGGGGGAGGGGGGCCTAATGGCATTTCGCTGTACAGCAGGGCCGAGGGGAGCGTGGAGGGCAGGGCCCGGGAACAGTGGCGGGCTGAGGTGGAAGTAGGGTCTGCGGGGCGCGCAGGGGTGAGTCTCAGCACGCCTGCTTGTGTCACTGCTGATTACACTCACTTGGAAGAGAGGAGAGAGGGGGGACCAGAGGAAGGGGGAGGAAGAGAAATGGAGGAAAGGAAACTAACAGAGGGAGGTAGCACCAAAGGGCAAGAGCTCAGAGAGCCACTGGCTTTAGACGCGGGTCTGGTTTGGATCTGGTCCGATATTGGCCCAGAGAAGGCAGCCAGGCTTAGGGGTGAGGCAGATTCAGGCCCTGGCATGAACTGTTTGCCTTCTGTCTCCCTTTATCTTTTTTTTAACAGCCGAGATGGAGCTATCTGTCCCACGTAGGTTGTGGTGGTGCTTTAATGTTGCAGTTTTGGACAGTATTTTCTGAGCGTGACAGGAAGGGTGAACTTGACAGAGACAGGGTCATTTAGATAGCTGGCCATCTTTAAATAACTGAGTGAACAACATCAGAGTTGGCCTTGTGATAAGCATAACCTCCTTTTACAAACCAAGCAGGGACACCTTTACCCAAAAGCATCTCAAGGTGGATTTCGTGTCCATAGACTTTGTGCCAAGTAGAAGTTATTTTATTACTGGGGGAAATTTGATGATTGAGGTCTGCATGTGTCCTCAAAAGGTGGTACGTGTCAAACTGTAATTCTGGTGACCGATTCAGACCTTTTGATGTATTTTTTAAAAATCAGCAAGAATATTTTTAGTGTTTGGGGGCAAATATCTTTTATGTTTTCCTTTACCCTGGTTGGTTCCATCAAGAATGCAATTCACTTCAAAGACCTTCAAGTTTTTCTTTTTTTTGGGGGGGTGGGGTGGAGGCATTTCCGCTTGATTTTGCAGGGGCCTCTCTTTGTGGTAGCACACAGAGTTTATATTTTTCACCACATTCAGGAGATTACATGGACTGTTGCACAGGGTGACCCCCATGGTCAAATGGCTACCACAGGCCATGGTCTACTTAATAGAGTTTAAAATTTACTCATACCTCCTTCTCCTTTTGCCTAAGGTGAAAAACTTTCTTTTAACAGTTTAGCTTTATGGCCACAAATAATATGAATTGTAATGCCCCTAACTGCATCCTTTTCTGCTGTATTCAGCATCAATGTGACTGGCTCAAACTTGGTATTTCCTTCAGGAACTTGGCCCGTTGTAAAGGAGACAGGTTAAGGTTAAGGTTTCCGTAAATCTCGGGCATAACCTTGCGACAGTTTTTTTTTAAATGCGGTTGGCTACACTAAACATTATAAACAATCTGTGTTGAGAGCTTAATGTCAAGTCACAGTCACCAGAAATGTATGCCACTCGTTGGTCAACTTAAAAAAAAATGCTTTGTAGCTGGTTGAGGTATTAATGCACCCTGATCAAAGGCACATTGATTTATATTCCATGTGTTTTGATAGACACACAAGCTTTGAAACAGTTAGCTATAGGCCTTAAACTGACTCATTTTAACTCATTTGAGCTGCCCTGTTCAAACATGCTTAACGGCACGGAGATAAAGCATTTTCTTTAAAGTGCTTTTTAGTGAATCTACCCATGTGGTTATCATAACGGAAGACAACTATAAACGGTAAAAAAAACGTTGTCTTTACAGCAAAGCAAAAGTTCCGTACACACCCATGATGTGATTACATAGAAGTGATTTCCAATATTGTATGACACTTTTTAATCTCACCAGGTTCTCTCTCTGTCTCTCTCTCTCTCTTTTTCTCTCTGTCTCGCCCTATCCGTCTATCTCTTGTTGAAAATTTTGTTAATCTCTGTCAAGCATCTTCCTAGTCAATCTCATACCCGACAGAGATGCATTGTGAATCTGAAGCGCCAGGCATTCACAGCAGGATGTGAAGGAGAGCAGGCGGACGGCTGAATGGTTTACTTGCTGTCTCTTTGCCTAAGCCGACGCAGACGGAGGGAGGACTGTTTAGCTCCGCCAACACATACAATCAGCCCCAAAAATGGCGGGGCAGCATGGCCATTTCCTGTCTCCCCTGGAGGTTGTGAGCGGAGTGACGTGGCGTAAAATCACCTGTTTAGATCTTGCCAACGTCAAAACACTGCGATCAGTCCTTTGCCTGCTTTGTGTGAGGCCGCACCCCTGTTGCTTTCCATATTACGGAGTGGCGCAAGACCCGACTGTGGAGATAGTGAATTTCACGGGCATGAATTGGAATAATGCAGACTGCACAAAGGCCCTGACCCCACAGTCGGCCCTGTGGCCATGAACACAGCTCCTATTTTGCCTCGGCTGCCTTAAGCGCTACAGGCAGGGACACGTGGACAGTATTAGCTGGATGTTTTGTGACAGGGACATTGAATAATGTATATTGTTGGCTGGATCAAAAACCCTACAAAAAAAGTGGTACAAAACCCCCCTTCTCCCTTGTGGACATGCACTGACAGACGCCACATCGCATAACATCACGTGTAAACATAAAAGTCTGAAAATATCAGCAATAAACCTGACAGGATAAAATCTGGAGTTTTTATTTTTTAAAAAAAAGAAAATTCACTTTTGTCATCTAGTCTCCCATGAGTGCTACATGTGCCTAGCATGCTAACTGCCTTTAAAATCAACACTTTTGTGTCGCTGTTCTAACCATCTCATCTCCTCCTTTTTTTTTCTTTTTTTCTCCTCACCCTTCTCTATCAGTCCATCGTATCACCCCTCAAGCATTCAAATCCTCTCCCTCCCCAGCAAAAGCTGAAACTCCTCTCTGATAGGAAGAGTAGTGGGTGGTGGTGATGGTGTGTGTGTGTGCGTGTGTGTGGGTGGTGGTGTGTGTGTGTTGGGGGCGGGATTATCTGTTAATGCAATCCCAGGTTGATATTTCCAAGCGAGCCTTTCTCCTGTGCTCCCTGGCACAGATACATGTATTTATTTGAAGATGTTGGCCCAAGATAAGCCTCCTTTCCATCGCCAGCGTCTCTCTTCCATTGACAAAGCCACGCCGTTCGGAGAGATTTAGCCACCAAGGGTGGCGGTGAAGAGGCTGTTCACTGTCATTTTCTTTAGGTGGTGGTGGCGGGGGAGGGGGGTAAGCTTACATGTAAGCTTTGCATGACATCTGACTTACACACTAAATAGCACTTCTAAGTATCTGCTGGGAGCCGTACACAAATACGTGACACGTTCCATCATCACTGCTTGCTTTCATCTTTATTGGATTTAAGGCATGGCAGACATGAGTGTGTATTTATTCAGCCCTGTAATTTGTGAATAATTTAAGATTTTGTACTTCATTTTGAAAAAGTGTTTAAGTGTCTAATGCTGTCAATGTTAGTTTGACAGAGGGAGCCTGAAATATAGCTGTGAATAGAAATGGTAATATCAAAACTAGGACCCTTCTGTTTAACATCTGGGTCACCGATGTCAAGCTTGGGCTTTTGACTTTTCCAGAAGGACAAAGCACTGGACACATGAATGCGATTTCTGTGATTAGCACCAAAAAAAACGGAGGATGACTTTCAGTCTAGGGGACGCAATATCAATCTCGGCCAATTTTAGGCCACCAACATGAAATATGATTTCATAAGACAAATGTGGTGTCATTCTTAATGCGCTTAACCTTTACTGTCAATGAAAAAGTATTGATCGCTCCGTGGCATTTTTTCATCATTTGATTTCAGAAAGCGTGGTAATATATGGGGCTGGGATATGATAAAAGATGAATGGCGCCTCAATGGTCTCAGTTTAACAAAGCTCAAACCCCCATGGAACACTTGTGTTGAGAGGGGAAAGGAGGGGGGATACTACATTTCAAACCCTCATAGCAAAAGATTTTTTTCAACAGATTTTTTTTCCTCTCAGATACTACAGACACTTGCAGTGGTGCCTGTCTCACACACTCACACACATGCCGTCAACAAAATAAAACTGTCCTTTCATACCTTGACTTGACCTTGACTACCTTGAAGGGTTCTCCATAAAAAAATGTATATCTCTCCTTATGGAGCAGAGCTTTTATTGGATTCTGTGAAGTCTACTTGTCTCTTTGTTGGTATATTCTCAATTGGCTTCCAATTCTATGCCTGCATGTTTTTTGTTTCTTTGGACTGTGTTTTGTTTAATTTTGCTGCTCTCCATTCATTTCTATCAGCGGATGAAACTCCAGTAGCAGCAGCAGCAGTAGTGGTAGCAGTAGGGCCCTGTCCTCAGCAGTGTTTCTTATTATTTTTCCATTCGCTCAAGTAATTGGAAAGGTCTTGGCCGCCTCCCCGGGCCTCTGATCTGCTTAAACAACCTAATAAGCCTTCAGCTCTGTGGCGCCACAACCAAATCAGCAGTGCATTTTCAGCCCTTAATAGGTGGTTAGCTTGATTTATAAGGGCCGAGCGGCCAGTGGGTGCAACACTGCCCCGAGCTCCGCGGGCAGGCTGGAGTTGCTGGTGTGCGTGTGAGTGTGTGTGTGTGTGTGTGTGTGTGAGTGGATCAGGGAGTAGAGATGAGTCCATTACACCAGCAGGGATAAGTAAGAGGGATCACCTGGGCCATTATTTAGAGAGGGAGATTGTAGGTTATTTAGTGCTGTTAGTATTTATTTATGTCTTTATTTGCACAGATGTGCTCGTCTTGCTTATATACACATGTTTGGAATTTTAAGAACCATTTAGCTTAGTTTAAGAAATTCGCAAAGCACGCGTCTCTCCCAATTTACTGATAGCTGATTTTCTAAATCCACCTAGGAGCTGTTGAAATTACTCACAAAAGATATAAAACAAGAGAGTGTTTAGAATTGTGTTTTTCTCTGTGTATTCGCTATGCTGGTGGGAAATGGGTGAACCTTCACACCTGCATTTAATTTCTCCTTCATTCCTCAGTAAAAAAAAAAGAGTTTGGTGACCTTTAACCTTGTTCTCTCTGCCTCCTCCGCAGCTCAACCCTTTGGCCAGCCAGGCAGCAGTGGCAGCAGCGGCAGCCATGGGCTCCATCGCTGGGTCCCAGGTGTTTGGGAACGCACTCTCCAGTCTGCAGGGCGTCACGGGCCAGCTGGTCACCAATGCCCAAGGACAGGTGAGTGTCCACTCTGCCTTGTGCTCTGCACACAGCCAGCCACCACACACACATAGATACACAGATGAAAATGACATCATCTTGTTCTTCCCTCTGTGGCCCTCATTGGCAGGTCCAGGTACACACTGCTAAAAACACTGGAAACCAGATTTTAGAGAAAAAGAGACTTCATCTTGCTTCAGCTGAGCTGAGCCTTAAAGGGGGCTGTACATTTTCAGACAGAAAATTCTTTTAGGTGCTGAGCAACTGTTGCGCAGATTCTTTCATTTTAGTGAAGACTTCAAAAAGACCACGAACATTTGAATGGATTTGCTGCAATTTGACTAGCTGCACATGGCATAAAAAATCATTTGTTGCTCTATGATTCTCTATGAAAGTTTTTATTCCACCTATTTTGGATCATAAGAGGTCTTTAAGTGTAGAATCATGTAGATTCTCATGACTAGAATCTACATACTCAGTTTATTCATCAACTTAAATAAAATATAAGATCGCTCTATAAAAGTCGTTTTGAGGATTTTTTTTTCTTATTATCTAGTCCCTTTGAGCATAAATAAGATGATTCAGTAGGCTTAATGCATGATAAAGATAAACTCAAATATTAGATATTTATTTAAGGGAATTGGGGAATTTTAAAAACTGGGGGAATTTTTACATCTTTAGTCAATCTTAAAATTACTTTCAAAAGTTTTGATATGAAAGTTTTGGCATGTGAATACATTTCCATGCACAGATACTGTATTTAATGTATATTAGAACTACAATAACAATACATTACTTTACCACGAAGGACAGTACATTTTTAACACAATTTAGTGTCATAACCTTTTCACACTGTAGTCCATTTGTTCCGCCATGGCTTAAACAGATACAACATGTTAAGCATCTAAGCATAAACAAAGGGTGGGGCGGGGGGGGGGGGGGGGGGGGGAGCTCTTTCTACCTTTCCCCCATGACAGTATAAAGTGTGGGGATAAAACGCTGACCTTGTCATATTTACGGGGCGAGTGCAGTATTGCTCCATCAGTAGCCAGAGGCTTGAACAATGATGCTTGTCAGAGCAGGGCCCTATCTAATGAATCATCTTATCGCAGGTGCACACAGCCCATATTAAAGGAAGATTGTATGGCCAATGTGCCCTTTCACGCCAGTCCCGCTCTTATTTACCCTAACCCCTGTCTCATCCCTCTCCTTTCCTCTCCTCTCCTCTCCTCTCCTCTCCTCTCCTCCTTTTGAAGCCATAACAAGCTTGAAGCAGTTGTTTCAGGAGGGAATCGCTGGTAGCCTCCTTTGGTTTCTTTGTGTGTGTGTACATTTTTTTTTTGTTTGTGTGAGTATGCATGGCAATCCTCAGAGGGTTAGAATCCTATCTGTGTGTGTGTGTGTGTGTGTGTGTGTGTGTGTGTGTGTGCATGTGTGTATGTGTGTGTGCGTCTGCAAGTGTATGCATACGCACACGCAGATGCGAGCTCGCTGCACATAGGCATTTAATCCTTGCACTGTGTCACCATGCTCATAGGCACATTTTCAGCTGCATTCAAGTATGTGTCAGTGCCTGCATAATCTCCATGCCGTGTGTGCATGTCAAGCGCGTGTTTATGTGTGTGTGAGTGCCTGAGTTTGTAGGGGTGTGTCTTTGATGCTAAACACCACTAATGAGGGGATAGTGAATGAGCTAGAGCTGGCATGCTCGGGTGCTGCCCGGAGCGCCAGGGACGGACTGCCACAGAGATAGATTTGATGGGATGGTCTCTGCTTTTTGTAGTGTCTCCATGCTTGACACCGCCTGACATAATCAGGTCACTGAGACGGTCGGGGCCCTGGGCGAATGCCTTTGCTCCTGACCTTATTATCAGGCCACATTATTCAGCCACAACGCCCTGAAATGCCCACCATTCTCACAGTGGGTCCCAGCCCCCCAGTCCCACTTTTAACATTAAAGATATTAATACATGCCCCCAGACCTGGCTCCAGGAGCTGCACAACCCTAGCAGACGCGCCACACTCCAGGAAAAGAACCACCAGCCAGCCCACGCATACATGAAAGAAAAGAGAAACGAAGGAAAGAAAGAAAGAAAGAGAGGAAGAAAAAGAGACTCATATGTTTAATTTTGGATGGGAGCCCATGCGAAAGAAAGCTTGTTTGTCTGTTTATTCGGAGGCCTGTAAGAATGCCCGGCACCCATCTTCTTCAAATATAGCATCAGTCGAGATGGAGGGCTTCCAGCTAATTCCAAATGTGGCTTTGCTTGTGTCCTCAACAGCGCACCATTAACCCAGAAATGTGTCCTCGAATCCCCCCCCCCCCCATCCATTCTCTCGCCCCCTCCTTCCTTGCATTTGTTTTCCAAAATAAATGTCTTGGACACAGTGATGGAACTCAGCACTTAGGGTAATTTATCTGTTCGCATGAAGAGAAGACATTTTGGGCCTGCACCTGCCCCCTCAGGCCATGTCGTCCATAAAGCCGACATGACCTCCTCTTTTTCCAAGCAACCGTTTAATCAAACATTTCCTCTTGCCACAGCATTGGCTGACTGGCTACACAAATATATGTTTACTGCATCCACAGAATGGATAGACTCCCGTATAGCATTAATTCCATCTGAAAGCATGTACACTAATGTCAAGGCTGCAATTTCAGACTCCTTTCTTGTTGCTTTGAAAGGCTGCAAAGGCCAGAAATATTTCAGCGCATCTTTAGTATCTGTCACACACATACCACAGTTAAATGGGTCTCTGGTCTATTCAGACGGAGATCAGATAAAAGCCGTTTGTCGCTCCCAAGTTGATCTCTAATGAAAGATCCAGCTCTCGTGCTCTGTGGGGGAGCTCAATAAGAAAAGGAAGTGCTTTGTAAGAACAGTAGTCTGCTCTGGCTGCCGCTTGATTTGTGTGTAGTGAAAGCAGCGAGGATGCTGGAGACAAGATATTTCGTGTGAATGGCTCCTCTTTGGCTACCGTGCAGGCACCTCCGGCCAATCAGAGACCCCCAAGTTTCTTCACTGCATGGACAGGAAGATTAAGGATTCCTTAAAGTGTGACCTCCAAAGCCAGGCCTCGCCACCTCGCTCCAAACCCCCAAAATAGCTGTTGAGAGGGGGAGAAATCCCACATCTTTTAACCCTGTTTTCTTGTCTTTGCTTACCCTGGGAAGCCCCTCTTAGTCTGGGCTAGTGGCTCCCATCCATCCTCTTCAGAAAAACACCAGCCCCACAGGAAGAAGTACTGAACTGAAGATCCTTAGAAACACACACACACACATACATAAATAGAGAATGGGAGTGGGGGAGTGATAAATTCCAGATTTTACTTCAAAAGAAACAGAATTAAATATGATGAGTGAATATGAATGTTTCTTCTATTGTACAACTGTCTCAATGTGACTGTTAAGAAGTTGAGAAGGTTGTTTCAGAAAGATTTCATTCTATCAGGGTCCCAAACTTTGTTTTTATTTAAGTAAGTTTAAGTTTTATTTTATTTGTATTCATGACACACAGGTTTTCAAGAAATACAATTGTGGTCATAGGTATTCTAGTGGATTTAAAGAAACATTATTTCCACAAAGAGATATCCTTCTCAGAGTGGGAACAAATATACCTTTTTTCATACATCAGTGAAGTGCTCACTTCTTTTCAAAGAAATCTTCTTGAAATCAGAAAAAGGTGCATTCAAATAAAGAAAAAAACGCATTGTCGAATGAAATGAGCATCGGAAAATCAAATTCACCTGTGCGGGAAATGCTTTCAGGGCCACGAAACATTGCATTTGTGTCTGTTTCACTTTCACATCAAAAAGTGTATCCCAACTTTCCCAGACCAATATGGAGAGGCGGTTTGTGTCGAGCCCAAGCTGGTAGGGGAGAAAATGGGCAGAGATATTGCCTGGCGACCATGGCTAATACTATAGATTGGCCTGGCTGGGGAGAGGAGATGACATACCTGTGGAAACAAGGGCAGCATAATCTTAATGAGTTCTGCTTGCAGGGGAGAAAAGGAACAGAGAGAGACAAAGACACTGTGGGATGAGTCACAGCAAGTGTGTGTGTGTGTGTGTGTGTGTGTGTGTGTGTGCGTGTGTGTATGTGTGTGAAAGAGAGAGAGAGAGAGAGAGAGAGAGAGAGCATGAGGGAGAGAGAGGAAGAATACACCTTGACATAGCTCCGAAACTGGACTCTGGTTCCCACCTCTGGGGGGGATAAATGGGTTGGAGGCCTGAGAAGAAAGAGACAATAGAACATTACAAAAGAGCCTGTTTGTGTTTGCTGTCATGCTCTTTGGAATACAACTTGCCCGCACACATACACACATGCACATACTGTAATGTTATTCCAGTGCATTACACTTACATTGACATAATGTAAAACACAGTGTGTTTGTGTGTGTGTGTGTGTGCGTGTGTGTGTCTGTGTGCATGTGTGCACACAACCCAGTGCATCCCGGGATAAGAGCGGGGCTGTCAGGCTCCAGCTATTTTATTACGCTTGTAGAACAACCACTTAGTCCAATGAGGATGAATAATTGAGTGGAACAAGGCTTCAGATACATGGAGGCATGCAAACGCCCCACGTCGGATGACATGAGCATCACAGTCTGCAATAAAATATGCTAAGTGGCAGCAAGAGGGAGAGAGATGTTAGAGAGGAAGGGAGAGAGAGAGCGCGAGGGAGAAAGATAAATTATCTGTCTCCTAATGTGAAGCAACGCAAGCTAATGAGGCATAGTGAGGATGAATTACACGTCCACAGGCTACCTTACGAGCAGGACTCCCTCCTCATTATGTCAAAGAGTGTGTGGGTGAGAGAGGGAGAGACAGTAAGGGGGGTGGGCAGTCGGGGGTGCAGTGGGTGCTGATAGGCTGAGCGAGGAGCAGAGGTCTCTTCCAGGAGGCTGGCAGTGCCGACGGTCTGCTGGCTGGTGGCTGTAAATGATAGCAGAGTGATCTGCATTTACTCTTCATAACGTATTATGTGTGGCTTGTATTGTTTAATTGGATACAAATGAACCCCAAAAATGGGCTATACAGTTGAAATGATACTTTAGACTAACATCTGTATTGTTGTGTTGGAACATTATTTCTTATGAAATAAGAACATTTAAAACTACACAATTGACATGTAATTGAAAAGATATACTGGCATGGGAATAGCAAGCCACCCATTTGTCAGGTCTCAGCCCCAACCCCGTCACCCCCCACCCCCCTGAACAGTGTTAGGGCTTAGAGGGGGAAAGGTGCTGCAGCTCCAAAGAGGGAATCAAAGAGGGACACTGATGGTGTGGTAGTGGTGGCGGTGGTGGTGATGGGACAGATTTGGGATGTGGTCAGGGTTGAGGGGGATGGGTTGTGAGGGGTTTGATAGGAGATGCAGTCCCTGGGCAACATTAGCCTTCATCATTGTGAAGAGGTGCTACACCCCCCCCCCTTTTTCCAACAACCCTCACACACCCCCATCCCCCAATCTCTGAAGCATTGTTCTTTGGAGCATTCGCTCGGCCTTGAGAGCCATAAACACAGCAGTGACACACTGCACTGCTGCACCCTTTGATCTCCCCCTGCTGATGACAGTGGAGAGGGAGAAAGAGTGGAGGAGGAGGGGTGGGGGTTGGGTGGGTGGTGGGGGGCAGAGGAGAAAGCAGAGAGAAAGGAAGACTTTTGCTTGGGTAGAAGCCTTTGGCTTGGAATTTCTTGGTTTGAATTTGTTTGTGTGCATGATTGTGTGTGTGTGTGTGTTTGTGTGTGTGTGTTTGTGTGTGTGAAAGTGCATGTATGAGATGCATGTGTGTCTGTGTGCCTGTGTGTGTGTGTGTGTGTGTGTGTGTACGATTGTGTGTGTGCATGTTTCTTTGTGTCTGTGTGTGTATGTGTTGTAGGTGGAGTGCAAATTCCCAGCAGTAGCCATGCTTTTCACTCAGAGCACAGAATTACATCACCTTTGCCTGCTGGTGAATATGCACATACATACACAGACACACACAGACACATAAACACACACACACACACACACACTCAATTGTGTAAAAATCCATTGATTGAACACAAGCACAAATAGCACCCGATGCACTGTGGAGTAAACATGGGATAAACATGGACTCAAAGAAATGCTGGAGAATTCAAACAGACATTTTAACAATTTCATATCCTCTCTCACTCCTTTTTATTTCTTTCAGTCTCTCTCTCTCTCTCACACACACACAAACACACACACATACACACACACACACACACAGTACATATCCTGTGACCTCGTGATGGATAACCCAGTCAGTGGTGTGCACCAGCACACACACACAGGTACTCAGCATTGACCTTTAGTGTGTGCTGGCAGCGCTTCTTTCCCTGTGTGCGCTCTGCCCCCACTCACCCTACTTTTACCCCTTACACCACATCACGCACACACACACACACACACACAAACACACACACACACACACACACACACACAAACACAGAGACACAAACACAGAGACACACACATGCACATTGATGCACAAAAATACACACAAAGGTGTGTACACATAGACCTCCAGCCGGTCTTTTAGATCTTGGAGTTTACTGCTTTAACTTAACATTGAAAATGGAAAAGGAAAATTGTTGTGTAGAATTTTCTGAATTTTTACACTCTTTACATAGGAGGGTTTAAATACACCACACCCATATATAACTATAAGGCTCTCCCTATCTCCCTTACATTGTCAAATTATTATGTACAGTTAGCATCATTCACTGATATTTTCTTAAAAATTTAAATTTGTTCTTAAAATCCCCAATATTTGTGAATCCAAATCTTCTTGAAACTGGATTTTAATAAACTATTTCCTCCTAAGAATGGTTAGTGAATGTGGCCCAATGTTTCTAATTTTCTTTAAAAATACTCAGATGCAGACATTTTCTTGTATTTTGAATATTGTTTTATTTTGTTTTGTACATGATGATATATTTTGGAAGAAAAATTCTAGTTGTTAAGGGAGCAAATAATAGTCTAGAAAGCACATTTAATGTAGTCAGTTACTTTACCCAATATTCAAAAAAGAAAAAGAAAAAATTACCATTTTCATTCATTCACCAGTAAATTCGCATTGTGTTATTTTGCTATCCCATAATTCCATGATAAAAGTTTATAGATAATAAAGGCTACAATAAATGTATATATTGGTGAATATTATATGGGTGAATATTGCATGCTTAAGGCTGTCAGTAGTAAGGTCAGCACAGTTACAGAGGGATCATTGATAATGCAAATAACCCTGTATAATAACCCAATGTACTGCATGCAAACCATTATCCCATTTATACAACAGTTGCAATTTCTACTACTGTATGTAACTTTGCTAACAATTTACATTTTTTAGTCGCAAACACAGTCTTGTTTGCAGAACTATACTTCTTTCCACCACACATCTTTCAACTCTATACATTTACACTATACAGCATGTTGGGCAAATTCACATGCAACAGAAATGTGGAACTATTTCACTGGTGTGTGGTTTTCTAAAACTAATGCACTTTCTAAATAGCACATCATAATATTACATTTGAACAACTAGTGGGATAAAACAAATAAAATCAAATAAAAATAATTATAACATCATATGGATCTCTGTTCTCTGGTTTCCATCTTATTTTCTGCAGATAATTGGAACAATCCCATTGATGCCTAACTCAGCGGGGCCTGCCAGCCAAGCAGGGGGAGGGAATCCTGGCCTGCAGGTCCAGCCAATCACACCTCAGCTGTTGACCAATGCCCAAGGCCAGATCATTGCTACGGTGATCGGCAACCAGATCCTGCCAGTCATCAACACCCAGGGAATCACGCTGTCGCCAATCAAGCCTGGACAGCAGGTGAGTGGTGCATAGATCAGGAGGATAAACACACACACACACACACACACACACACACATACACACTCATATATACACACATTTACACAGAAACACACTCACATACAATTACACACTTTCCTGTATATGCGCGCAGACACAAACCATGCAGATATGCCAAACACAAAAGTACAACACAAAGAGAGAGAATCTTTACTTTAGGCCATGTCACGACACTCACTCACAAATACAAACACATGCACATCCATTCAAACCCACACATACATGTAAACACTCCCATGCACTCACACACAAACACACACATACATAAATGCCAACACATATACAGTACCCTCACATACAAATACAAGCACAAACACACACACAGACACACACACACACAAACTTTCACCGAGTTGGCATCTCATTTATTCAGAGTGAAAACGAACTCCCGCTGAAGTAGTCAAGCCTGCATTTTCACGAACAAAGTTTCTGACTCCCTCTCATCTTCGAGCCTGTGAACCACTTGAAAAGATTTTTTTTTCTCCCCCTGCTCTCTCCTCGTTCACTTTCAAAAACACAGAAGCCAAAAATGTAAGATATCATCGCTTCCAGGCCTTCACAGTATCTGCACTCAATAAAGCCTCAGATTTACTCTCTTGACATGGCCAGTTAAGACTACAGCTATACAGCAGACTATACAGAGATATAGCACGTCACTCTGCACAGGGTAGTAAGAAGCTGAGCATTGTTAGTGGGACTCTGTGTGTTAGTGTGTGTGTGTGTGTGTGTGTGTGTGTGTGTGTGTGTGTGCGTACCCCCATCAATATAATGAAGTATATTTGCTCTAGTGCACTCCCTTTTATGTATAACATGCTAAGTGCAAATACTGCACTGTACGTATGCCTGTGCATGAGTGTGTGTGTGTGTGTGTGTGTGTGAGAGAGAGAGAGAGAGAGAGAGAGAGAGAGAGAGAGAGAATGTGTATGTAATCATGAGGCACCTGTCAGAAAAGCCCTCATGCTCACAGCCAAGCAATGTGGAGCCCCCGCAGAGCTGAAAGGAAAACAACGCTCCTCATTTCACCATGTAATGCTCAGTGCTCTCTCCCTCTCTCCCTTTCTCTCTCTCTCCCTCTCACTCACTCTCTCTCTCTCTCTCTTGCTCATTCTCTTTGTCTCATTCTCTTCATTCTCTCCTCCCCCTTTCTCCTCTTTTCTCCCTCATCTCTCACACTTGACTTCACCTCTCTTCACTCCCTTCTCTTCTTCTCTCCATCTCTTTCATTTCATCTTTTTACCCCCCCCCCCCCCCCCCCCCCTCCCTCCCCCCCCCTCTCTTTTCCTTTTTTCCCCCCCCCCCCCCCCCCCACCCTCTCTCTCCCTTCCCATTGTTTTCTCTCTGCCCTCCACCTCTCCTCTGCTCCCTGGCCAGCACACCCAAGCCATGATCTCCAGCTCCTCAGCTGCTCTCTATATGATCCTCCATACTGTATGTGCGTTGAGCATTGTCTAAGAGCTGGCCAAAAACAAAACAATTGCGTCGAGTGCTTTGATTGAATGTTGGAAAATTTGGCCTTGCACTGCATGATTGTTGCCCCAAAGGAAACACAGGAACAAAACCAGCACGCACAAACACTCACACACACACACACACACACACACACACACTCTCCCGTGTTTGTGTGTGCAACATGAGAACTAATAACAATTTTGACGGAATCCATTTAATGTTCTGCCGTGTTTCCTATGCCCTGTACTCCCACTCCTTCTCCATGTTGTTGGCTGCTTTAGAGAGTGAGACATTCAATCAGAACTAACATAAATAGATGTGAGAGTGTGTGGCCGATTGTAACGCGCGCCCCCATCGCTGCAAAAAATCAGCTTGGGGTGGACAAGATTCCATTTTGCCTGGCTTTAGAGAACACCTGATTGCACATGTAAACGAATTAATGCCTTCAGAGTGATGTTTATGATTCCCTCCCCCCCCCCTGCTGCTCGCACTGCTTTGGTGGGACGTATGAGTGTTTTGCCTGGGCGGTAATTTTGGGCTGTCAGGATGGGGCGCAGCCGTCTTGAAGGGATCCAGTGAAGCTAGATAATGCTCAGAGACCTGCCAACAGCTTTGACAGGGAGTTGGCAACACTTCTGACGCACACTGCCAAATAAGCACTCACACACACACACACACTCACGCACACACACACACACACACACACACACACACACACACACACACACACTCCCTTCCCCCTTTCTTCTCTCTGTCTCACTATTGCTCACTGAATACATATATACAAACAAACAAACATACACACACATACACACACACCCTCGAACAAACATGTCTTCACACTGTGAGAAGGATATAATTAATAGCAAATTGAGCTGAGAAAAGAGCCAGCCTACATTTGTTCTACCTTTTTTCCGTCTTTTTTTTTATCACAAAGCCTAGACGTAACACTCTCAACTTGATCTTGTAAGACGAAGTCATCGGCGCATAAAACATGGCAATGCCTCGGCCCCACTGTGCTTAATGATGAATAATGTTGTAGGAGCAGTTGTTATGCAGGTGTCGTTTTGGCACTCGAGGGAAGGCGTGGGCTGTGGGAGGGGTGCTCCGGCTTCTTTGGTGCGATGATGACAAGCGTGCCTCTCTGCGCTGTCATATGGACCCTTTATTTGCTCAGAGGTGTACCATTTAAAACAGGAAGTGACAGAGCCGCTAAATGAAACACTTGCTAGTTGTGGGCTTTAATGACTAGTAGCCATGGCAGCACGTGAGAGGATACTCTTCAGTTCTGTGATGAGGAGAGGATGGGAGTAAGCGAAAGGTTTCTGTCTTTTATCCAACTGGTTGATAGCACACGGTGTGTGGGTGAGGGACAGAGAACTGCAGAGACGCATGGCAGGTGCATAGCACTCACAGATGTAAAATTCTCTCAGCCTGACTGCTTTTGAACATGCTCTCATTGTCAGCAGTGATGATCTGTTTGCTTATTGTTTTCCATCAATTCATTAGTTAGTTTTCATGACTTAATATTACTTAGTAGGAATGCATGGCTTGTTTGATATAATGCACTGTACCATAAACAGCAGTGATTTTAGTGTCACTCAGATTGTCTCTCTATATTGGTGTGGGTGTGTGTGTGTGTGTGTGTGTGTGTGTGTGTGTGTGTGTGTGTGGGTGTTAATGCACCCCCTCCCAGCTGACTCAGGCCCAGCTAGCTCCATCGGGACCTCCATCCAGCCAGGCCAACCTGCTGCGTCTCCCCCACAGCCAGAGTCCACTCCGCCAGGCCTCCTCATCCTCCTCCACCTCCTCTTCCTCCTCCTCCGCCCTCAGCGTGGGACAGCTGGTCAGCAGTAAGTAACCATGGCAACACCCCACACCCACTCACACACACACACACATGGCATTAACACATGACAAAAAAGAAACAAATGTATGCATTAAAGCAGGTACCTAGTGTACCCACACATTCTTCACAGGCGTCTACACCCATGCCGGCACATTCTCTCGCACTTGTGCGTCAGCAGCAGGCAGGCAGGTCAGCGTTGTGGGAGCACAGCTCTGACACCACGGGGAAATCTCCTCCACAGAGGCGTCCTCTCACCCCAGGTGGTGTGGAGGTTATTTTCCTTGGGCTGCCGGAGCTGCTGACCCCCCGGTGGGGGCAGAGCCGCACACGACTGGCCTCCCGCCGCCAGCCCTCTCATCCAGAGAGAGTCCAAACTCACAGCGTGGAGTTCAAAAACAAACAGCAAACACGCACACACTGATCTGTAGCCAACAGCACCTTATCCAATGTTTCAGTGCATAATTTACACTACCAGCGTGTCTTTAGAAAAATTATTATTACCATCACAAAATCTTTTTCTACCAGTAAATTCATTGTACTCCTCATAGTAAAAGTAAATAGTAAAAAAGAAATATATTCAGTTAACATAAGTGACTATAAGTAACACAGTGGCTATGTGCTGTGTATGTAATGGCACTCCTGCCACAGCATGTACTCCCACTGTTCACCTGCACTCGCTTTGAACTGCACCTCTCCGTCTGTTGGCCATTTTTTATTTTCACGCCAGACATTTTCATCCCCGGACCAAAGTTTTCATCCGACTGACCCATCTGATATTACTCAACACCCGTCATCACTGCCCTGTTCTTACACTGTTGCAGTGTTAAGAGGGGAAACAAAAAAATCACTGCTATGACTGGACCTCTCACTCTCAAACATCAGGTTTGTGACTGGAAATGATCGAGCCTTGCCAGCGCGCGTGCATAAATCATTCAGCTGGCCTCTGTCAGTGCGCCGCCACTGCCTTTAAAAGTGCTTTAGTTAGATAAATTCTCATTTGTCACAGGCAATCGCCCTGAACTCATTTCAAAAGCATCTGCGGTGGAGTTTTGAATTCAATAAAAAAGGAGGCGGCCATTGATCAACCTGTTGTGGACAGAAGCAATGGACCGTTTTTCCATTGTTGTAGAGGTTGTTTTTTTTGCTGTTGTTTTTATTATTTGTGTGGGAGTGTTTGTGTCTGGCATGTGTGTGTGTGTGTGTGTGTGTGTGTAGTTTTTTACACACACCCAAGTGCACACGCATGCACACACACATACACACACGCACATACTGTATGTATATATGTACTGATGTTGCTGTTCTGCATTTGATCCGCTTTTTAGGTCCTCCGTGGCATTATATCAAAGATTATACTTCTCTTTATAATTGCTTGTTATATGTCCTTGGTGAAAGCCTAAACATAAAGATGAACTGTGCACACAAAAGGTTCAATGTGTTTGCGGCATCCATGCACCATCCGCTGATCCAGTACAAGCGTCCATTTGTGCTTTAAGCTCTAACTTACAATTCAAGGACTTACAATTCAAGGTACTGAAAACAACTTGTTAAAAGCGACAGGGGAAGAAAAGGTACAGGGCTGTACATTTCACATGTCAAAAGAAAATGGCAAGCTCAGAGTCATCTAGTTTAAAGGCTCAAGGATAAATTAATTCAAATAGGAGTTAGAAATTCTAAAGCTTCATTCTGCAGAGAGAAAGCCCAGAATTGGCAAATAAGTTTATTAGACCAAGTTCAATCAAAGCTATGATTAACTACAGTCGCTGCAATTTGGTGGTGATCAAATGATCCCTCAGCACTGGTGTTAAAGGTCAGACACGCTTAGTTTGGTTGTGAACTACTGGTACCAGAGCACATCTAAAAGACTGCACCTGGTGCCCTCTGGTTCTCAGTGGCTAGTCAGGCCCCTCTGCCCAGCACTGCATTAAGAGTGATTCGGGAGAAGCTGTGTGCTCGGAACATCGGCAAGGCTGATTAGGAGCGACAAGATGCCGGTTCAATAGATTTTACCTTAAATACGCCCGGAGGATTTCTTTAATAATTCATCGATAATGACCCGCATGAATAATGCAACCGGGCCGCCGCCAAAACTTTACCTTAGTAAGCAGGCTGCCGTGCTACCTGACATTGATGTGCAGAGCAAAATCACAATTTACTAGCCAACAGAAACCTCCCATTGGGGCTATTTGAGTTTCAGAGGAAAAAACCCTGGAATCAGTTTAGGAAGCACGGCCATTGATTTGAATAGCATTTGTGACACAAAAATGTTTTTTGACCTCCCTAGCAAACATTCATTGGTGTCCTCAGAGGAATGTTTAATATATATTTGATGCAAGAGGCTCTTTGGAAGCCTTCTGAGTGTTTTTTTTCCCTTCACACACCTTTCTTGCTTTCATCCTCCTCCTCTGTTAGGTCTCTGTGTATCTCTATTATCTGAGAAGCCGCAGGAGGTAATTTTCAATTTGTGGTGTTTGCTCTTAGACTCACGTATGTGAAAGGGAAATCACACTGATGTGGCACGTAGTTTACACAGAGAACTGCTGAAATTGTTGCCCTGCTCGACAAAGCCATTTATGTTGCTGTGTTCCTAATAAACAGACAGCAGTCATATTAAATAACACATGCAAACACCAAGTTGTATCATTTGCAGATGCAGCTACTGCCAATTTGATGTTTGAAACCATGCTATTTTCTATATTATGTCTTGGCTCTTGTTGTACCTATGGAGTCTGAGTATTGTAGAAGACAAATGGAGAGAAGTTGACAATGTTTTTATCCCCTCTTTTCAAAGACCCTCAGACTGCTCCGAGTGAGGTGGATGGTGTCAACCTGGAGGAGATCCGCGAATTTGCCAAAGCATTCAAGATCCGTCGCTTGTCTCTAGGGCTGACACAAACTCAGGTGGGCCAAGCCCTCAGCGCCACAGAGGGACCAGCCTACAGCCAGTCCGCCATCTGCAGGTACGGAGGTCTAACAGCAGTCCTCATCCCAGCCTAAGATCAACTTAGATCATTCTGGCTTTGAATTGTGGTGGAAGGAATGAGAACTAATTGCAGAATCTGAAGGAGGGCTCAAAAGTGCAATCAGGTTTAGGGCTCATGGTTTGCTGATGCTGATGGTGACAAAAAAATACATTCTTTGTAAACATTATGGCCTGTAATTGTTAATCAATTAGTAATGCTTGACTGCAGAGCTCTTCACAGAAGATTACAATGGAAAGCAAGGAGTTATGTGACTCAAGACTACTTAAAAATACAGTAGGTTTCATATTATCATTGCCACATCAAAATCTGCAATTGAATTAATTTCAGAAACAATCAGAGTTTGTCCTGTTACTATTGCTAAAGAGAGATCACAGTCACAGATTTGATAACACAATTTCTAATTGGTCAGAAAAATGATATGAAATAACAGAGTTCATCCCCTCATTGTGGACCTACTCTCCACATGGGGCGACAAGACAGCAACCTCCTAGTGAGCATGACAATGGTTCATAAGTGCTCATGAATGTCTCATATCCATAAACGACATTCATATTTCAACACATATAATTAAGATGTTTAAGAATGATGAATAATATATCTCGGCTCAGATGGGTTAGTCGCAGACAGGATCACTACCTCGCCCTCTGCTCATCTTTTCATCGTCATTCAAGACGATTCAGTTACTTATGCAAAATACATTAGCAAGAGTTTTACGAGAAGCACTTAAAGCATTTAATAATTACTTAGGTCCACTGCAGTTCACTCCACAGTGAGCTGAAGGGAACTTGACAGGACTAGACTTTTAATAAAAATGTTGTGTTCTGTGATGCTGTAGCGACATGCATTTAGTGGTAAACTGGTGCATAATGCACCCCGGATTAGATGAAATATTCAGGGCCATCATTTTGGCATGTAAAAACACACTGTTCATTTTTTTCTTCCCTTGTCAAGCTTTCACCTCAAACGTCCCGAGCTCTCACTCAAGACATTAGACACATTTTCAGCTCCACTCAAGCGTGTCGAATCATTCCCGTCACCATTAGTAAATCAGGTGGGGAAAGGCCTTATGCTTAACAGGGACATTCAGCAGAAAAATGCTTCTAGAAAGTGCTTAGTTTAGATGTGTCAAGGTGGTTTGTTCCATCAGAGTGTATTTGGAGGAGGCCAGTCAGGGGCTTTAAGGTCATAGTTCCTCACGAATAGATACACGCCTGTAGAAAATAATGTCTCAGTGATACAGTGCCTGTAGACTTAGTCAATGTGCCTGGTAACTCTTAAGTGGGGGGCTTTTTTACCCCTACCCTTAGACACACACACATACACACACAAACACACACACACACCTCTTTGTTCAGACTGCCAGTACCTTAATTGTAATACCCCTCACCCAGAAGTCCCAGAAAACTCCTGTATACTCGGCTGATGACCTTCCCTGTTTATGTGATGCAGGGGCGCCACACTCTAAAAATTTCATCACATCAACATCAAACCGCCGATAAAACCTGAGCCTGCACGCAGCAGCTGGGGGAAAAGGGATGGAGGGTGGGGGGTTGGTTGGCAGAGGGGGAATGCCTTATGAGTCAAATCCCTTCAAGCTAATGTTTGAAAGTCTTCAAAATCTTGCCATCAAATATTTACCAACATGCATAATTCAAATATTTATAACATACATTAAAAGCCATTAGATTCTAAAATAAACAGGTGATGTGCTCACACACACCCCTCCCAAGCCCTCCTACACTCTGCATTTGATCTGTGCCACAGAAAGGGGGGCTTTACTCTATTTGTTCATTTATATGACATTGAACATGACAGTCGGCCTCTGTAGCCCTTTCTCTTTTGTAACTTTAAAGGCAGACTTCACATGCTTTCCTTGGGTTAACATCAACATAGACATGAAAGTTTCGGGGAGAGAGAGAGAGAGAGAGAGAGAGAGAGAGAGAGAGAGAGAGAGAGAGAGAGAGAGAGGAAGAGAGAGAGACAGGGAGAGAGAGAGAGAGAGAGAGAGAGTAGTACTCTCTCCAAATAGCAGAGCTCTGGGGGTTGTAGTCTTTGCTCAGTGAAACCGACAGTGACAGATGTCTCCATCTTGTCTGATCACATTGCTCACTTTGTAAAAGCTTTATTGGCTCGTCTTGGCAATCACAAAGGGACGTCGTCAAAGCCATCAGACAGAGGGCTCTTAGAGTCACAGGCATAACTCAAGAGGCCTGCCTATTGTTTTGTGGTCATTGAAAATTAATACAGAGCACACAAGTCTTCAAAACACTGATGCAAGTCTAATATTGCAAACAGTCGTCAAGCTTTGTCCTTTAGTACAATTTGTAATGTGATTTCACATATTACAAGCAGTTGCAAATAATACAGTTATAAATAACATAACTGTTCTATGTTGTCATATAGCTTTGTGCATTTGACTTACCAAAGAAAGTATTGATGTTGACATATGGTGTCAAATGTGTTAGTGTGGAATAGCAAGTGCCTTGCCTGGACTTATTTCTCTGCACGATATGCTCGTGCATCGCTTTGCATAATGTTTTGGGGGGGGGGGTGGAACAAGATGTTTAGTCACGTTTAATCCTTGTGTGAATTTACAACGTTAATCCACACTAAAACACCAGCTTCCCCATTAATGATTCATGCCTCGTGCTGGGAGTCTGCCGCTTATAATTTGCACAACAAATTAAGCAGAAAGTGTCTGCTTAAGATCCCTCGTATATATATTTTATCACATCATGCTTTTTTTTTTTTTTTTGGACTCAGCCATGAAAGCGCTAAACTCCATTTTCTGAATTAATACCCTGTGGCTGTCCTCTCCTCATTTCTCTTTTAACTTTTTTCATGCTATTCATTCTTTCTAGCCCCCCTCTCCTTTTCTTTCTCTCTTTTCATTTGTGACCTTAATGCAATAATGAGAGTGCTTCTTTATTTTCATTCAAGGAAAGCCCTAACCAAAGGAAGATTGTGTAGCTGGAATCTCATGGCAGAAGACCTGAATGTGGAGTTGTCCATGATTTTAGGGCTGCACTTAGAAAATATTTATGCACGGACTAAAAAAGAGGTTCTGGGACTGGAGACTGGAGAGGAACGAAAGAGAAGTGAGAGAGAGAGTGTGTGGTAGGGGGGGGGGGGGCCTAAATGTATGTATTTTCCCTCAAGGGCATGTTCTAATACTCTTGGTCCTGTGAGCCTGCACGCAGAGGGGAGAGACAGAGAGTCGTTTAGTAAGTGCATTTGGTTCTCGTTGAGCCATGAAACATCCTGTCTCTTTACCCACTTCTTATGGCAGTAATGCATGCCCCTGAGGAACTCCCTCTCTCTCTCTCTCTCTCTCTCTCTCGCTCTTACTCACTCTCTCCCTCACTCTTGTGGCTTTAAAAGTGTATAGAATGTGTTTAGAGCCATGGATCACCACACTGTCCAAAAGAAATGCTCTAACCTGTGCAGGAGGAGTAGAGAGAGAATAGCTCGGGCAGCGGAGGATTGAAGCATCCGTCTAGCGGTATAAAGATAAATGAATAAGCACTACTTGTCAGTTGGCAGGATTTGCTTTGTAGACCCTTACCCCCACCCGCCCCCTTCCACACACACACACACACAAACTCTGTTTTTAACAAGCCATCAGTGTAGACCTTTCGTGTCCTTTGAGGTCTTTAGAGAGTGAGTGATTGAGCAAGAGTAAAAGAGAGAGAGGGGAGAAAGAAAGAGAGAGAGAGCAGCAACTGCTGGTGAACCGAAAGTCTCTGCCCCGGGTCTGAGGCATCATCTCTCTCTTCAAATGCCAGGTAGATTCCATCACAGGTGTCTAGACCTGTGCTGGTCAGTGTGGTTTGGGCCACGTCGGACGAGGAGAGAACTGGACAGGAACTGCTGTTGTGCTCCAAACCCATCAAGTCCTCCCTCCACCCCCCTACCCATCCCATCCTGACTCCAGTTTCTCGGAGGCCCTGACCACTGACTGCTTGACAGGTCCAGTGAACTCGAGATGGAGAATAAGAGACCCTCAGAGGAGCCCAAAGGCACCAGTAGAGCTGTGAGAGATTCCCAGTGAAGATACTTTCTACCTATTTGTCTCTCACCTTCACCGTACTCACAACACCACAGACAGGTGTGGACAGGCAGAGACCTGCACTTCTAGTCCTCCCAGGTTGAATAGTTAGAAAAAGTGATAGGATAGTTTTTTTTGTGTTTTTTCAATCAGCTATCTCTTGACAAAACCTGCGCAAAAAGTTACTTTGGAAGTTTATGACTCCTGAGTCTTGTCACTGTTCAGGGAGACCTAACAGTACATCAGTACTGTACATCTGTCTCTGATAGCATTAAAGTGTGTATCATTATTTGAATTTATTTATTTAGATTAAACCAGGAAAAGTGATGTTTAGTTTAATTGTTTAGTTATACAGCTTATTTTAAGTCCACTGCCACAAAAAAATGAATGCCTTTTCTAAAAACTGCTGTTTTTTATGTGGAAATAGTGACTTTTGAATAGTCCTGTGATTTTAACTGAACATGTCACCATTGCCCTCAGCAAACTCTGAATTAGCCCATGCTAATTCTCACTAGTGCACAGAAGTGAATTAGACAACCTGTGAGCCCTCCATCAAGCTTTCAGCTGTAAATATTCAAAGTTAGGAGAGTTGGGGTAAAAATGTATTAACATTAAACATTCACTAAGTATTTGTGTGTATGTGTGTGTGGTGTGTGTGCGTGCGTGTGTTTGTGTGTGTGTGTGCACTAACTGAAATATTAAAGAGGCATGTGTAAATAAATTATAGTTTGATATTTCTAAGTGCATGCTGGACTGATTTGGCATTATGCATTACAGGACAACTTCACCTCAAATGTTTCAAAACTCTAAAAATGGTTTCATTTTCATATTGTAAGAGCCGCCTTCTAGTTTTTACTACCACAAAAAGCAAGCAAAATTGGTCTAGGCTCCATGGGATTATGCTTCAGTCAGAAGTAAGAAAGTGCTGCATGTTTAAGATACACAGGAATTCTGACTGAGGATGTGCTTATTTGCAACTCAAGCAGATTCACTCTGATGTGTCCACAAAACTTTTTATTATTACTTATTATTTTTACCTTTCTAAATATCAGACCTTTCAGTTAACTAAATATCAGACCTTTTCAGAGATTGCTTTGAGTTAATACAAAGGAAGAAGTTATAGAAAATAAGATTGCTAAATTCAAATAAAACAAAGAAATACAGAATGAGTAAACAATACATTTTCAGAATGTGTAAACAATGAGTGAAAATGTTTACAAACATTTGATCTGATTTGGGGTGAAATTATCCTATGTTTAACATGTTTAACGTGTATTTCTAAGGATGGTTGGCAAGGATGGATGTGACAATGATATTGTCATCATCATATTTATATAAGTAAAACTGTACAAATATAGATTTTTGATTTGATGTTTCTAAAAGAGTGCTACTAGCTTCTTGACTGTTTTCTTGGTCCATTATATATTAGCTTATGATGGGGTGTTCTTAGCCCTTCACTACAAACAAGGGGCAGAGAGTCCAACTCACCATTGGATTAATTTCATTGTAAATCAACAAAAACAAACAAACCAACCCAATAGGTACTTTGCTTAGATAGTATTGTTTAGACAGCTAGTAAAGCGTTATGATCACTCCCAGGCATGTAAAACTGGATTGTGAATTCTCCTTCGCCGTTTTCTCTGTTAAAAAGTGAAACTCTCTGCCCCTTTGACAGCTGGACCGGGAAGCCCCACCAGGTAACAGAGACGGGCAGGATGGCTCTGGCTGAGGCAGGGCACCGGAGTAAGATTCTTCTCTCTCAATTCTCCCCTAGACACACCATCCTGAGAGGCCACTTTTACCTACCACAGGAAGCCCAAGAGAACACTATAGCTAGCGGTTTGACAGGCAAACTGAACCCTGGCCTTTTATATCCTGCCAGGTTTGAGAAGTTGGACATCACTCCAAAAAGTGCCCAGAAGATTAAGCCCGTTCTGGAGCGCTGGATGGCCGAGGCCGAGGCCCGGCACCGGTCCGGCATGCAGAACCTGACCGAGTTTATTGGCAGCGAGCCGTCAAAAAAGCGCAAGCGGCGGACCTCGTTCACCCCTCAGGCCCTGGAGATCCTCAACAGCCACTTCGAGAAAAACACTCATCCATCCGGCCAGGAGATGACGGAGATCGCCGAGAAACTGAACTATGACCGCGAGGTGGTCCGCGTCTGGTTCTGCAACAAGCGGCAGGCCCTGAAGAACACGATAAAGCGGCTGAAGCAGCCAGAGATGGGCCAAGGCGCCCCCATGGACTCTCTGGGAGACTCCTTGGAGGAGCACCCTTAACCGAACACACCAAAACAGGACGGCCAATCGCCATAAAACACTAACTTGCTCATCACAAAGAAACAACCCACCCTGTAAACAACTGAACTTGGGGACTTTAAAAAGGACAAAACCCCCATCCCCACCACCCCCGCCCCCTCCCATCCCTCCCCGGATGCCTACATTCGGTGCCATCTGGATGGACTGTCAACAAAGATGGCCGAGCAGAAGTACATATTGTCAGTGTAGTCACTACAGTTACATATAAAAGGACCTTAGCGAAAAACCAAAAACTATCTTGTATCTGCAGCAATGTTTAGTATTCATGAGAGGGCAAGAGATTGATGACATTTGAGAACTGAGGGAGACTTTAGAGCTGAGGCCGCATGGAGTCATGGAAAACAATGACAAAACTAACTACTTACCAAAGTCTGTTGCATCTGGATACAGAGATTCTTTTCTAGTGTAAATGTGTTCTAAATTTTTACCTTTGTATGCCGTCGAAAAAAATCTAAGATATATGTGTGGGGTTGGGTAAAACATTTTATCTTTGTCTCACTTTACCACTTGGGTTTATATGTAAATATCTATGATAATCTGTCTTCAAGTCAAAATCACAGAAAAAAAATCTAAATAGTCTTTTTTTAGTCTTGGACATCCATTTCTGCTTTTTAACATTATTAGCTTGTATTGTTTGTTTTCTCCAGAGCTGTTGTAATGTCATGCCAATTATGCTGGTGTTTACTGTTTGGTTAATATGTTATGTGTGATGGTTTGCAGACCTGAGGAGGTCGTCACTGCACAGATATTGCCAATAGACATACTGAGGGGCACTTCAACTCTTCACTAATATAACTGCAGCTGTTTGAAACAGACATCTTTATTGCCAAAGCCTGATAGCCAAAGAACACTATTGCTGCCCAAAAAAAGGTGAGGAGAATTACCTTGGCTAAATCATCAGGGTACACTTTCTTCTTTTTCTTTTGAGTTTGTTTTATGCACAGGTCTTTTAAGAACTGGTGTGTTTCTGCAGAAAGTGTTTAATTTTACAGCAATTCTTGTTTACCCATCTTATGACAGCTAGTTAGTTCCCATGATTTTTATCAGACATCTAAGTAGTAGGGGAGGTATATTTGAAATAAGAACATGGTTACCCACAGTTAACAAAAAAAGAAAATGTATTGGGCATGGCACAAGTCCAAGTAACAAAGATCAAATTAAATAGACAGATGTACAGATAATCTGAAAATAGTTTTGGGCAGAAAAAAAGAATAACTAAATAAATTTGAAGTCTCCGTTGGTATGTTATTCTACAGTATATTGCCATACCACTATTGTCAATTTGGGCTTTTTGACAGGAAATAACACCAAATAAATCATGTTGGTCCAGTCCATCATGGGTTTTTAAGCTATTTTCTAAGTGGTTGTGTATTTCTGACTACAGTATGGCCCTACAGGGTGGAAACACAGTCAACCTTACTGTAAATTTGTTTACTTGTGTGTTTGTTTATTTATTTAGTTCTTTTTTGTGTTAACTTATTTTGACATTCTTCGGTGAAGAACAGGGTAAAGATTTTGAGCTCATCTGAAACACTGCTGAAAGATTTCATTTTTGTGTGTGTGTGAGAAACATACATTTATATCCACAAAAGGTCAACTGACCTCTACTGAGAGTTATTTTACTGAGAGTTGTTTTACTGTTTTACTGTTGTTTTACTGTACTACAGGGCCAATGAATTTCCCACTTTAGTTGCCTACCGTATGTTTAAAATGCATTAAATACAGAGGTGGAATGTTCAATTGTAATTATTCTACTATACCAGGTTTAGTTTCGTCTGATTTATTATATGTACTTTTTGTATTCCTGACGATGGATACACATATTCCCACCATAAAGGTGCAGTTTGTCTCTGGCTAAAGTCAGTGTTCAAAAGGGATTCACAGTGTCAGGTGCTTAGTCTCACTTAGTTAACACAACCTAAATGTGCTGACGTATACACAAACCCCCCATGCTTTCACAGCATAGTTCTTAACCCTGCATTTGCCCAATAAGAAGTCTTCTCATCCCAAAATCACACCTTTTTCACCTGATTTTCATTGTCATACAGAACCTCTGGACAATGCCTGGGTGCAGAGTTACAGTTGTATGGGCAGGTAAAAGGCTTAGCAGATTAAGCTTTAACCAAAAAAAAGAGTGGAAAAAAAACAAAAGAAAGACTTCAGCTCTGCCTTTGCTCCTGTTTTTAATGCTGGACCAAAGCTCAATAGTTATATGCACATTGTACAGAGAAATGGCTTAACTGTGTTGCTGACAATCTTGAATTATACAACTGTTGGAGCAAATGAAAGGTATATCATGAAAGCATTACCTCAGCACTGTCCAAGTACATAACCAAAATTGCTGGGAGACACCCCTTCTTGGAAAAACTAGTAAAGAAGAAATTTAAAAGCTACACTCCTGAATATGTTTGTAAGTAGTCTTCACTTGTCATTTGGGGATTTTTGTTTTCTCTACAGAAAACATATTTTTTTCCTCAGAAGATGTTACCAGGGTCACATGTGTAAGATGCTTAATACACTGTTGTTCCATGTGTTTTCTTTTTGTTTTTCAAATTGTTTTTTTTTTTTTCTTTTGATAATATGTAAGTCACACTGTTTTTGTCAATGACCTTTAATTTTGGGAGCCACAATAGATTTTCAACCAGAGAGTATTATTAAAAGGATGTGATTCAAGAAAAAAAAAAACAATTAAAAAAATAAACGCAGAAAAAACTTTTATTTCTGAAATAAATCTCACAGATTCACACATGAACCAGTTAAAAAAGTAAACATTGTTATTATTCAAGACCTCGAAACCAAAGCTGATAAACCTGTGAAGGTTGCTTTAAATTTTATAGACTGAAAACTGTATGTAATCTATAGAGCAATATCTGTTTGGTCAGTTGAGCTGCACTTTGTGTATTTCTAAACAGCTTCAAGTCTGTCACATTTATTTGTACCATAATTAATAATAAACAGTTGTTTGACATGAAAGGCCTTGTGTCTGCATTTCTTATTTTTCACTCATTGGTTTTTGTTTTACCAATACATCTGATAAAATATAAAATGAACATCTTTCTGCTTATTAAAAAATATATTTTTATTATAAAGTGTTGCCAGTCGAAAAGGATTCAAAATAGTTATGTCAATAATATTTGAATAATGCCTGTATGCATTACTATTACTGTTTGAATAGTTATCCTGATCGTGTGTGTGAGAGAGAGAGAGAGAGAGAGAGAGAGAGAGAGAGAATGTGTGTGTGAGTCAGAGAGAGAGAGAGAGAGAGACAAAGCATCAACATTGTTACGGTATCTTATGAGACCTGCAGATAAAAGCTTCCATCAACTAATATATACATGAAGTACTGTACTTTTAAAAATACTTGCACAGGTATATGATTTTTTTTTTTAATGTTTGGAGTTGCGTCAGTACAAATAGCCTTACATGAAGTTGTTTCAAACATGACAGGATCTCACATTATCTAACACCCGTACAGAATAATTTTAACACAGTCTCTCTAAATGCATTTTGGCCATGTCACCTCTATTTTCCCCATCTCCTGTTTCATTTTTTTATACTGTAATGCTACTGCTGTCAATTTTTCTTTTTATTCCCTCATTGTATTTGACTGCTAACTGAGTGTGGAAAGGAATTCTACAAAGGCCTCTGTCTGACAGTAATAGCCTTTAAAGGCAGAGGTCGTGCCTAAAAGCTTACCAACGTCCTTCAATTCTCTTAGGGGTCAGTCAGTAATTCAGCCTGATATCCACAGGGTCAGTAGTGAGAAATCTCAGTTTGGGTTGTTTCCTATAAATATTTAATGTATTTTCCCCCCTTCACCATAACAGATAACAATAATGAGACAAGTTGAGAAGAGAGGGCGAAGAAAGAAGGAGACAGAAAGAAAGGGGGGGGGGATGCATCGGCTGAGAAGCCTTTTGAAACTAAACTCCAAAAGTTTGAGGCAGCTTTCTTGTCCACAAAGCCTTTGAAAAACTGACTGGCTGGCGAATGAGGAGTAGTAAATAAATAAAAAATATAATAATAGAAAAAGCCCACACAACATAAATTATTAACATTAGGCTGAGAGAGCTGATGTTGAAGATGTTTGAGTCTTTCTTTCCATTTGGAGGGGGGGTTCTCATTGTTTTAGAGGCGCAGATGTATTTTTCAAGTGGTGAGGTACTGCATGGGCTGTTTGATATTCTTTTGTTTTGTCTCCCTATTCAGGTTTCATCATATTTCATTCTATTAGTTGAGTAATTGTGCCAAGGCTTGCTATTTCAACTTTTATATCTTTAGGTTTGCAAACTGCTGAATCTGTTAAAGTGTAACTTATAAATACAAGAATCTGTCCACAACACACTCTCTCTCTCTCTCTCTCTCTCTCTCTCTCTCTCTCTCTCTCTCTCTCAAAGAGATATACAAGCATAAACAATAAATCATCATTGAAAGGTGAAAAAATAAATGGTCTGCAACAGCCAGTGATTTCTGTGCTTACATTCTATTAAAGACCTGGTCTTGATGATGTGCTGCTCTGGTGTCCCCTGTCAGAATGAGAGACACGATATGAGTAACATTTGAACCCACGATGGACTACTCAGTGACTTCTCTCACTACTGCACGTCTGACAAAACAGCAACTTCGACCAATCTCACACATACTAACCCACTAATACTAGGCTAAGTGTTTAAGTTACAGATCTACACATTACTTAATAAACTGGAACTGAAGGACACCTAGTGTTCATCTGTGGACCTACTGGGCTAAGGATGAGTGATTTGCACAGAGAATGATACATGAAAAAAATTCATTCCCAATCATTCTCATCAAAGGTTCTCATTTTTTCTCATTATTGATTGGAGATGTGACAAAAGTATTGAAAGTTTGCGGTCTCATTTCTTAGAATTAAAACAATAAATATCACCACACCAAGTTTCTGCATCCAGACGTACATCATGTTCAAAGATGTCACATTTCATTTAAAATTTCATTTAAACTGCTAAGAGAGAAAGAGAGAGAAGGACACACACACACACAGAGTGAGAGAAAGAGAGAGAGAGATAGGGAGAGTATTATGACATGTCAGCAATCCAAATGGATTATGTTTCAATATCAGTCGGGACACTGCGTGTGTGAAAGCAGAAAGCGAGTGAAAGTGTGTAAGTGTGTGGATGTGTTTGTGTGTTGGATGCAGATGGTTTTAAATTGCTCTTTTTGTTTTTCTGTCGGGCATGAAGCATTCTCTTGCCTTATCTCCCTGGCAATGGACGCGTGCAGGGCTGATGTTCTCGCAAAATGAAATGTCGCCACATCTCTCACCCGCCATCTCTCCTGCTCGTCCCTCTCAAGGTTGAGATCTCTCTCTCTCTCTCTCTTTCTCTCTCTCTCTTTTACACACAAACACACACACAAATGCACCTACATCAAGGTCTTCTGCCACTTCAAGCATCACCTGCCTTTGCAACTGCACACCTTCATGCCTTCAAATAGGCTATTACCAATTTGCACATAGCTCAGTGTCCATGCATGCCATCTCCAACCCATTTCCTCTCTCTCTCTCTCTCTCTCTCTCTCTCTCTCTCTCTCCCTCCCTCACTCCTCCCTTCCATCTCTGTGTTTGTATTTTCCCCATTATTAGCCTTCATGCTTTTGGGGAAGGGAAGAGAATAACACTGGCTTTTGAGGATATGTTGCCGTAGCGGATTGCACAGCAGATCCGATTGTTCCCAGTCCATTTAGCTTCCTAATTCTTGCAGCTTGCCGTCTCTCTGGAAGATGACTCAGCACTCATGAAGACTGGGCAAGACCAAGCCATCCTAACTGAGCAACACCTTCCAGAGAACCTTCCAAAAACTAGTAAAATGTCCAAAGGTCATTCTTTGGCATATAAAATGATGCACAGCCTTAAAAGGGTTTGTTTAAAGTTTACACAGGGCTTTGTAACCGACAGCTTAAAAGAAATATCCCCAAAAGTCTACACAAAATTAGACAAGACCAAAAATGCCATGCCACTTCTAACTTTACATTACCATGTTTTTTTTTTCTTGAGCTAAATTGGTAAATTGTGTAAATGTAAAACATGGCAAACAAAAAGAGAAATAAATCTTTATCCAAGACCGAGAAAGAGAGACAGAGATGGCAGAAAAGTGAGAGTTTTTTTTATGTGTCTTTGCTGTCCTATTAGAGGCCATCCACAGCATGGACACTCATGTCTTCTTTTCCGATATGTGTGTGATGAGCACAGCTACACACATATCTCAGGTGGAGAAAAGGGTTGAAGGGGAGAGGTGAGGGATAGAGGAGAGCAAGAGATGGGTAGAAGATAGAGAGAGAGTGAGGAGAGAGAAGTGAGGGGAGAGAAGAAGAGAAGGAGAGGGTCGAGATGGGGTTCACTCTAGGACTGGGAAATGTCAATAGGCCCATAATGATACCTGATGGGTGCCCAGAACACACTTTCCACTCTTCTGCTCTCTCTCTCTCTCTCTCTCTCTCTCTCTCTCTCTCTCTCTCTCTCTGTTCCCTGTTCCCTTTCCCCTCTCAGACTAACCTGCCCAAGTTGCACTAAACTTGAAAACATAATTAGAGGTAAAAAGTGGACATGAAGCTCTCTCGCTCTGTCTCCACCTGGCTTGCTCTTGTTTCTCAACTCCTACTCCCACCCCAGCTCAACACACACACACATGAATACACACACCACCCCCCTTTTCACAGTTACCAAAGCTCTTTGTTTTATGTGTTTCTCCCTCAAGACCCTAACACTCCCTCCACCCTCATCCACTCTTGCTCTTCTTAAGGGTATGGGAGAAGTAGGGAAGAGAGCAAGAGAGAGAGAAAGAGCGAGAGAGAGAGATGAGTGAGAGAGAGCTTATGTGAGTTGCCAAGGTGCTCCCTAGTCCATTGTGCTGCGGGCTGTCAGGTTAAATTAGGGACTACAGGCTCCGTGAGTGTAAAAAAATCAATACTTGATGGAAGATTGCTCCCCGGAAAATCTGTTTTGATTCCAGGATTAATTCTTGACCAAAGGCTCCGGTGAAATGACATGCCATTAGGGCCGAAAATGAACACATTCGGCAGTGGAAATTGGATGGAAATGTGTCAGGTGATTGCCCCGGCTGCTTGTTTTGCTCTCAGTGCACAAGCAGAAGGACTCAAGGAAGGAGAGGTGTGGCAGGGAGTGGGAGGAGGTAGGGGGTATGTGTGTGTGTGTTGGGGGGGGGTGTATGGGGGGATGAGAGAAGAGCAAAAGGAGAGGCGAGGCCCATGGACTTACTCCATTTCCACATGGCCTTCAGGGTATTCTCAGGGCTATTGTTGTCCGGCTACTGCAAATGCATTCTGCCTAGGTGAAATGCATTTGTCCACCAGACCTTTCTAGTCTCTCTTGTGTTTCGCCTCAAAGCGTGTGACGAGGAATGGAACATCTTAAAAACAAAGCAAGGACCTTTTTCTGCTCGTCTCTCTGGTGAAAATGAAGAGAGGGAATGATGCAATATTAATGAACAGAGTAATATGTTTGTCATCACAAATAACACATTTTCATTTTAATGGATGGAGAAAGGATAGTGACTGGGGGCTTCCCTTGTCATTAAACAACAATGTGCATTCAAGTCAAAGTTGTGCTAAAACCTTTTCATTATGGATATGTCTTGAAGATAGACTGCTGACCTTTCAGAGTCTCAACAAAACTGGCTGAAGTGAGAAGCACTGCAAGGCATGGTAAACACATCACTGAGATGTTTGTATCCAATACAACAGACCTAGCATGCCTTCAAGTAATGTCACACAGAAAATACTACTGTATACCGGCTATCTTCATTAAAAAAACAATGAACTTGTCTAAATATATGTCTAAAGAGTCAGATGATTGTAACTGATCATGCAAAATTCTTCCAAATCTTGGAGATATAGGCTACTTCCAATAAGCAGCCATTACCAAATAGTTTGTCAGATTGTTGATTACTAAAATAATGACTTGTCATCATAACTCATAAGTGGTTCATAAATAAATAATTGTGTTCTATTAAAATTAGGCTAATATGTGGGCTACCAACAGTAGGCTATATCTCAGCATCTGTCCTATGTCCTGAAAGAAAACTATTAAAACCTGCAGCTGCAACTAAATTTTAAGGGTTCAACAAAATATTTGGTAATAATTTGTGCAATTTGTGCAAATATCATATTAAAATGATATGAGTAATAATAGAGTTCAACAGCTATTAATTTGTATTTTAAACAAATAAATGTGATATTCTGTTTGGTGAGGGAATATACTGTGGGCTCTAAAGTGTTCCTCTTTCTTTTCCTCTCAGTTATGACAGGGCCAAACAAAGAGAACATTTTTGAGGCATTAGTTCTGAATAGGGAGATGCTGTATAAATAAAAGTCAGATATCGAATCAAAGAGATTAGCTATTAAAAATAATAACAACACCTGATGGTATCGGAAAAAAAAACTGCAATATTCAGTAGGGCCTATGCAGTTGAGATCTACTTGTAAAACTGTTTGAGGTGGTCTGTGGTGACATCTGCTGGTGAACGCTTTTATGGTTTTCTTGCACTCCAAAACACAAGACGGCAGTATTACTTGTCAATCTATAAATCACGAGGAAAAAAACAGCCATGTCGTATTTTGATGACGCTGTTGGTCCTGACTTGTGTGTGAGCGGCATGGTGAATAACGTTAACGATGAGCTATTTTTCAGGCTGATGCCAGGTATCACAGATTATTTATTGTGTTAAAAATAAGGTTTACGACGAACATCTAACGTGTGTTGCATGGCAGTCCATTGACAACGATGTCGTGGGTCAAATCTTTGGCCTCTGGAAGTGAAGATATTTTCGATGAAGATATCGATGATATTGCCATACAGGGTAAAGAATGGAAACAAAACAAGGAGAAACGAAGCAAGGTAATTAGCAAGGAGCTTCAAAGAATGATCCCATGGATGCAGGTTCTGGCTGTAAATTAGTTGTGCTACGTGTACCAAAACAGGCTTCTCTGGTTAACGTTAACAATAACGTTATTGCTTTAGGATGGCCACCGAGATGGAGTTGACGCAGGGAGAGAGGCATCCCTTCAGCTTGGTTTTAACGATGGGTACCGGGAGGGGGCAATCCGAATGAAGGCCATTGGGCAACTGAAAGGAATTGTAAGGTAAAGATGAATTATTACATTTTTTTTTGTCCTTTGTTTGGGTGCATGCAAAACATTCACCAGTCCTAGGTGTTTGGCATGTGGAACTCAGGTAGTCAAGTAGCTATGGGCATCAATGAGGTCAGTCTTACCCACTGAAATTAAAATCTGAGGTTAGCCTAGATGTTCCCCTCTCTCTGCACAGTTGTCTTTCTCCCTTCACTCTAAACACTGAGTTTGTTGGCATGCCACATTTCGGTTACCCTGGACATAAGGAGTAAGTCTGTGCCATAGTCTGTGGTCTATGCTAGCAAGACATAACCTCTGTCTCCCTCCCCTTTTGTTCCTGACTGCACACCCTTTGTTGGTCCCTGGCTCACGTGTACAGTGCTCTGCAGTGTTGGATTGAGCGGCAAGCTGTAAAGAGCTCTGCTATGGCCTCCATCTCCAGCCTGATGCAGGACGTAGTGCAACATGAGGAGGCTGTCCTGGAAGCCATGAAGAGGGCTCAGGAGAGACCCATCCCAAGTGTTGGGGAGGTTTCTGAGGCCGTGGAGGACTTAGAGATGGCAGTGGATCAGGAGCCAACAGAGTCCAAGCCTCAGACACAGGGATGTGGCAAGGGAGACTGCTGCAAGAAAGGCACACCCTGCAGTAAGGGGTTTTCTGCTTGCTCCTCCACTACAATGGTGAGCTTGGAGGAGTTGGTGGCAAGGTGTGCAAAGCTGGCAGGAGAGCTGGAACTGCCTGAGGAATTTGTAGGTCACATACAGCAGCTGAAGACATGTGGGCTCTGACTCAATAATTAAGATGACAGTCTGGTGTTGAATTTTTCTATTCCTATATTGAACTGATTGTTCTATTTTGCATTGGCCCAAAAAGATACACAAAACGCACCTAAATAAAGGCATCTGTGGACATCATCTGACTGCAAAGGAGACCTTGGTCCCTGTAAAACAACCTGCACTGTTATTTTTGTAACTTTTTTAAATTCCTGGAATACTGAGATCTGTGGGTTTTGAAGTATTTGTTGTAATTATGTATGCCACAAAAGTCCACTACATCACAACATTGTGGCTACATTAACAATTAATTATTAAGAGTAATTATTAAACTGATTTAGCATAAAAGACAGATGACTTTGTTCTACTGAGTTAGGTAGTAAATGTGTTTGGCAGCTTTCCTGTAAATAAATCTTTATATATTAAACCTGTTTAGTAAAACATTGGTATATTTCTCGTGTAATACTGTGAAGGCGTCAATATGGGTAACAAAGATATGGGACATTGCAAAGAAATAGGCCTAATATAATTGTTTTACATGCCACCAAGTAATTTTCAATGGATTATAATCCTAATGTTCAAATGATCATAATGCAAATTAAAGTAAACTATTCAGTGACGTGCCATATTTCAATCAATATCTTTAGCAAAATTCCTGTAAGCATATCAAAAGAAGAAATCCTACGATGTCTGGGTTGGACTAAGCAAGGCTTTGAGGTGTATTGCCTACAAAAATATCGCGATTCTTGGCAGTATAAATTATGGAAACACTGAAATAAATGGAGAAAGCGTTAAACAAATAGGAAATCTTAAATTCATCGGGTTGTTAATTAAAGTATTAGGCAACAACTTGTGGAATTTCCATAAACTGATTTTCCATTCTGCAAGTAGTCTGATGCAGACTTGAGTGTCAAGCGCTGTTCAGCCTCTAGTCGTCGGAAAGTGAAACTGCGGTGACATACGAAACTTCCTGGTGGCAAACACGGTTCGTCATTTATCAGTGAACAATCAGGAAAGCTTCAAGAACGGGTAGGGAATGAAACAAATTTAAATGAAAATGTTGTGGACTGTTTGATGAAATGTGTTAGAAACTGGATTACGTTACTCTTAAATTCTTCTATGCACACCCAAGTCGACTGACGCCCACTCCCACGAGGCGATTGTTTTAGCTTCACAATAATGCTGTAATGAAAAAAAAACGCGTGGGGCTATATTTTGTTCCTTGGATTTAATATGGTTTATTCTCGCAATGTAAGATGAGTTTATGTTTTGATCTCTAGCGTGCATGCATTTATTATTGTGGTATAGCAATACACCCTACATTACATCAGGCTACTGTACGTAAACGTATGATTTCATTCCGCTCACGTCCGTCCAACTGCATGCCTGGTACTAGCACGCTTGGCCAGTTACGCTATGTCTGTGCTTGTTTACTTTAATAATTTTACCATGGACTTCAGATTTTAGCAGGTGATGGATGTGTTGAATTCAGATTTTGATTGTACTTGAAAACCAAGACAACGAACTTTAATCTTATTCGTAACTTGTTGCTTTTATCCGCCTGGTTGACTTTCTAATTGCATTGACCTGTGATAACGTAATAGACTTTTGATTTTACTAGATAACTCTAAAACTCTTGTTACTAAACTACATGAAACGTAACCGGATACTGTAACATTCAGGATTCAGGAGGACCCGTCTTTCCCCTTCCCTAGCGTTACTGTTTGTCAGCCTTAAAAAAAAAAAGCCCTTTAAGACCGAGCTATTCCGAGTTCAGTGCACCTTCTGTCCCAGCACTTTGATAACTTTCATTGCAATGCACTTGTCTCCACTACACTCCCATCCCCTAGCCGTATGCTCTTTAGGTTTCTTCTGTTGCCTGATTTAACCATCTTTTGTAATGGATAAAAGCGTCTGCTATATGCGTAAATGTAAATCATGTGAGGTGAATTTTATAGACATAATAGAAAATTCTATAGACATTATATGTAGTCTGTTATTGCCATTGCGCTTGTTTCCATTTTCATCTTGTCTTAATGGTGGGACTGAAACAGGTGATTCAAAAATGTAAATTTAGTATTCAGCTACGACTGACCCATTTTTATTTCCCATTTTGCACAGAATCACTCTGTCCATGCTGTGGATGTCAGTAAGGGCTCTGTCCCTTTGCCTGAGGGCCTGAGCTGAAATCCCAGCCAGGTCCCTACACACAACATGGGGAATGTGTTTAGTAGCTGTTGTCCTAAAAATCCTTGTGAACGCCAGGATGAGGGGCAGCGGCTGTTACATGACAGTGTCCCAAGTCCGCAGACCTCCTCCAAAGTATTGGAGGGGTGTCCAGTGAGTACAGATTGCACCTCTCCAGAGAGGTAAGACAGGACAATCCTCTGAGTGCACTTTTCATAATCTGTGCCACTTTGTAAAAAAAAAAAAAAACATTTCTACCATCACACACAAAATTGCTTACTATACAAATACAACAGAGGGTTACATTTATGAAAACATTTGAAAACCAGATCCTCTTGTTTATACCTTGTTTGCAGCTCTGAGACACCTTCACCTGAGAATGAAAAGGTGACTAACCAGTTGAATGCAGACGTGGACAAAGCTGAGCTGGTGCCAAGTCAGGCAACTGTGCTGGTGGAGACTGATGTTTCGGCCACACAGGTGAAGTCTGATGATGTTGGTAACAATGGGCATATGTATGCAGAGTCTGCCGTGGACAGTAACACACTGCTAGACCAACAGGAGGCAGCTGCAGGAGTGGTGTCTCAAGTGCTGGCAGATGCCACAAAGATTGTCAGTGCTTCTGGTGAGAGGGGTGTCATAACTTCCCTTGCTTCACAAACTCTGAATGTGCCCGTTGGAGGGGATGGAGCCTGTGATGTCCTCCATGAGAAAGCGGAGAGTGAGGCTGCGTCTGTGAGGACGCTGGAGGGGACCCATTCCCATTTGTCTCTCATTGGAATTGAAAGCCAGTCCGCTTCCACTCCTATCGAGACTCCCACCATTTCAAATGAAAAGGGGGAGAGCTTGATAACAGTGAGTAATAGCCAGGCTATGGGAGAGTCTGGTTGTGCCCCCATCAAGAACCAGGCTGTGGCCTCGGAGAAACTGGAAAATCATGAAACTGCCACCGCAATCAAGAACCTTGTTGCTCCTGTTGTGAGTGAAAGCCAAGGTGTCACAGAGAACCTGGAGAGCCATATCTCTGCTACAGTGATTAATAGCCAGGCTTCTTCCACTATTACAGATAACAAGTCTGTGTCAGCTAAAAATGTGTCTGAAACTCCTGGCTGTTCTGTTGGTACAGAGGCTGAGGATAGTTTAGATAAGATCACTGAAACTCTTGAGCAGGTTCCTGCTGTGCTTTCAAATGGTTCCCTTACAGAGGCCGTATCGGTGAGTGAAAAAGCTAAAGATGTCATTGTACCCCAAGAGCCACTCTTTATCCCTAAACCAGCAATGGATGCAAACCTGTTGACTCAGAACAGTTTAGCTGAAGAGAATAAAAGAAAAGGTTTGAATGAAGCTTCAAAAGGGTTATGTTCTTCCCCTGAGACTCATGTTCAGACTCATGGACACCTGGCGCAGCAAGGTGGCCCCTCTGGAGCCCGGGACGGTGAATCAGAGGTGGAGCTGGAGGCCATCTCTGCTGTGCCAGATGAAGAAGATAAGGTCACTGAGGGGTCCCAATCACACAGTAGCGTTGTGGGTCATGGGGTTAGCATAGAGGGTCCACTCCCTAAAAGTGACCTTGAACTGTCCTCTGCTCCTACTGACACCTCCTCAAGGTGAGTCAGTTAGTTCGATTACCTTAGTGTCAAAATATGATGAATGATATTATCAGAAAAAAAAAAAACTGTGGAAAAGGATTGGTATGACACACATGGGGCCAAGATGGTGACAATAGAAATTAATGAAACCTGTGTTCTAAATATTATGTAAATTTTAAAGTTTGTGACTGAGGTTGCTCAGATTCTACTTCTGCAACTGACAGTGCACAAGATAACAAGGAGGAAAAGAGGGCCGATGAGAACTCACAACTAAGGGAGAAGTCTTGCAATGGTGAAGATATCTCGGTCACAACTGAAAAAGGACACACTGAGATGAGGTTAGTACCTACTTCCAGTGACCAACAGATGGCACTAAAAGATGGGATTCCTGCATTCTTTAATTCCTGTAGGTTTAACGCAAAGGTATGCAGACACAACAGTCCTGTTCAGTCCATGTTCTGTCCACATTTGTATGGCATTCCAAGGACTAATCACAAAAACTGAAGACCTTGAAGTAGCCATATTATCGGCATTCAGACATGCTGTAGAATCTCTACTATAATGTTAAATGATCTGACCTACATCCACAGGTCATCTATTGTGAACCTCTTCCTTCTAGCATTTCAGTTTTGTGTGTTTCTGCACAGGGACTCGGCTGCAGATTCAGGTGCCCAGGATGTGGTCGGCCTAACCACCGTGTCTTCACTAGAAAACCTGCTGGAGGTTGAAGGGATGACTAAACAGGATGGACTTGATGAGTCAATGAGTGATGTCCCTGTTATTGTGGGTGGAGAGCTGGCTACAAGTCTTCAGAATGAGAGGCCTGGAAGTGCTCTCCGGTTGAGTCCACTTGAGTCAGACATCAATGAACTTAACAGGTATGTCGATAGCAAAATCTTGAATAGCTTAATCTTGAAAAATTAAGCATGAATTACTGCATGGCGCATATTGCAAGGATGTTGTATGAAGGAATGAACTATGTTTAAATCACTTCACCTTTCTTCCTAGTGAGGAAGATCTTTATCGGGCTGAGGAAGAGATTGAAGAAGAAAATGAACATGAAAAGAATAAACCTGAAATGACAGGTCCGCAATCTTGAATGATAGCTGTTATATTTTGCTTCTCCATGTATATTGTTTCAAATCTCTAATTGTCTTCTATTGATTATCATTTCAATTCAGTTCCAGGACTGGAAGACCGATGCAGCCTTGAGCCTCCCATGGCCATTCTGATGTACAGCGAGATAGAGTGGAAAGGACAGACCACCAGAAGTGCCGTCATTAGAAAGGTGTTTTCCTATTTTACACTTTTTACTGCCTTAACGCAAGAGCTGGGCTGACAGATTGCTGTAAATGTTACTTAGACTCATGAGGCCCTTTGCACACCTTTGCAAGTTAAACTAGAGAAGCTGTCTAGCCTATTCCTAATCATCATTAACTCTAACCCTCTTTGTGCTCCATTCTCCAGGGCTACGCTGTGCTCTCCCACAGCTTTGGATGCCTCAGGCGGGTCAGAGGAGACAACTACTGTGCCCTACGTGCCACCCTGTACCAGGCACTGATGAACACTACCCAGCTTCCGGACTGGCTGCAGCAGAAGAGCATCTTATTGGTAGGTCTATTCTCCATTCCTTTGGGCCACTGGCTATATATGCAGCTGGATGTGTGACCACAGACTTATTTAGAATGGACAGCTTGCCTCCCGAGAAATTCAAATATGTTATATTTTTGAAAGGCTGATGTGCATCTATTCATTTTGCGTAAGTGGAGAGGGAAGCAAAGAGACACAAAACTATTGAAAGACCCTTATTTCCTGTTGCACTTGGTACAGTGTGGGAGAGCGTCAATTCTGTACCACATGACATGGTTTTGGTTACGAATCTCAGTAAACCATACTATGCATATGATATTGGGGTTGAACCTCAGGTCTAGACGGTCATCATGCTGAAATTGTCTTGGACGAAATGTGTATTTTCCCCAGATCTCAGAGGAGCTGGAGGCTCGTTACGGTGTGATTAAAGGCTGGCGATTTCCCGATATATGCAAGCAGATGAATGGGACTGAGAATGCTGTAGATCTGCTGAAACACTACCTGGGGCTTCTCCAAAAATGGGTACAAGCCTGATTTGTGTTCTATTGCTCTGAGATTAGATAATTGGATTTTTGGAATGTTATTTACCAATATCAGTTTGAGATATGAGATATGTATTAAAGAGAGAGTGTGTGTGTGTGTGTGTGTGTGTGTTTATGTGTGTGTCTACAGTGGCATGAGGCGGCCACCTCCTCTGGTCTAGAGGGCCGCATGCGTGTGTGTGATGAGCTCTTCCAGGGTGGAGTGGATGAGTTTGGCCTCATGGAGGCGCTCAAGCTGCTGATGCTAGCCCGTGCTGTGGAGCTGCATACCGCCATGCAGAGTGGCGAAGACGTGCCAATATTCTGCTGGCTGCTCTTCGCCCGCGATACCTCGTCATGCCCACGCACGTTAGTGGCCAATCACCTGAGCCAGATAGGCTTCAGTGGAGGTTTGGAGCAGGTGAGGCCAAGGAAGCGAGTCTGTTGTTGTTTAGTATTATAAGCACATTATATTCCTTATGCTACAGTACTTCTTGTAAATCTTGAATATGTCTTAAATCACGTGCAATCATCCTTATCACGTGCAAAGTTCAAAAATACTGAATTATTCCTGTAGACCCATTCCCAATGGGTGAATGTCTTTTAGAGAACAATAGAACCAGCTGAACCACCAATGTTCAGCTGGTTCTATTGGTGTTTTTGTCCTTTACTTTTATCAAGGCACATCCAATTTTACATCCACTTATCTTACAGTATGTGTCCTATATAGATTAGTTCTTCCACATCTACTATGGGACGCCGTTCAGAATAATTACACAATTATTAATCACCATTTGAACTAATGAAGGCTAATCAACTCTTACCACATCTTTCATAACTTAACCACCCCCATGCCCAGCATGTAAAATGCCCAGTACACTTGTTTAACCTATTGTGCTGCTGCATCGCAGTCTAATAGTTAGTAGAGCTTATTAACAGTGAACAGTATCTTTGTATTCGGTAGACTCTTGTTGTGGACTCTCCCCTTTACGTTTTTTAACCTGTGCTCTAAAACCACCAAACTAGACCATACCAGGCCTTTTCCCTGTTCTGGCCTGTATGTGGTTTAAATGATTTTTAAGCGGAAGCGTACCTATGCGGTAAATTTTGAGTTGGGTGACTGCAAATTGGAAGAAAACAAGTTGGGTGACATTACAGGCGTCTCTCGTGACTTCACCTTTTCACTGCCAGATGGCGAACAAGTTGTACTACTCAACTCCTAAGTGTGTTTTTCTGTGCTCTAGGTGGAGATGTTTCTCTTGGGTTACGCCGTGCGCCACACCATCAAGGCCTACCGCCTTTATAAGGCAGACACGGAGGAGTTCATCACACATTACCCTGATGATCACATCCAGGACTGGCCCTGTCTTTGCCTGGTGACTGAGGACGACCGCCATTATAACGTAGTAGTTGGTGACCCTGCCCATTCTCAGGAGGACCTCCCTGAAGGACTTCAGTGACCAGCCAGATACCAGTCAACTAATTTTTCTGATACTTGATTGTTAACCCAGGAGATCAGGACTTTTGATCATGGTCAACTCAGGATCCCATTTTAAGCTTATTTGAATATATTGATGTTCCTCTGCATAATTTTTGCTACTGTGGTGTGAATTATTTTAAAAGTCTTCCTTTGGAAGCTATAAATGCCTTTGGTCACTGTACAAAAAATGTATACCTCATGCGGATGGACTTAAAAGACAACAGCTGCAAAGAGAAGCGCTTCTTTAAGCACAATACGGAAAAAATGCTTGAAGAACTGGAACCTATGAGTTGTATACACTATATTTTTTACATTATAATTTATACAGGACAGGAATGCACCAATGGGAGACTCTGTTGCCCAGATTAAGTGGCTCTAATCTTGGTTTATTGCCCTTACAGACAAACAATACGATGATTCTAACCCAATAAGAAAAGTACCAACTCTGCCTGGCCAGCACGCTTTATCATGGTTTTAGGAGTTGTAATTTCTGCATTCCAAAACCTTGCCTGATATTTCTCCTACAAAGTGACTGGATAGTTTATGGTCTAAAAATATTCCTCTTTTGAATTAAAACTATTTAAGCTTTTTACAGGCATTTTAATGATAGAAATCAGTTTGAAATGATACTGTCCCACACCTCCAATTTCCAAAGCTTTCCTAACTGCCATATTCAAAATGGTTCTTAAGCCAATTATAGTCGTTGAGCCAGATGCTCAAATATGGCCCGTCTGTACTATGCAAGGGCAGTAAATCTCATTGTGTTTTTCACGTGGGTGTACCACCTTTGAGTTAAAAATGTAAACCTATGAAGGGTTATATAATAGGGTAACATCCCCACAAAACTTCCACAGCGGCAGTATTTGCTTTAAGGCAACATCTATATTGTCAGTTTTCTGAATGTGTATACGTAAAGTAATTTGAAAATGCTGAATATGTCAATATTCAACTTTCATTTAAACTCATACACTAGGACTGGTATGTTATGTACTGTAGTTAGACAGCCTAACCTATATATCTTCTAAATGCCTAAACCCTTAGATTGGTTATTGATTAAACATGTTACAGTATGAGACTGGTCCAGCCTTCTTCCACACCATGGACAATGTGTGGCCCTTTATAGGATTTGTACTGTATTGAAATGCATTGATTTTCTAAGCACACCTTATTCAGAATATCCAGATATTTCACAAGAGTTTGTTTGGATGGGAACACAAACAATTATAAATGCAATGCTGTCATTTAATTTGTTAAAAAAATGGTGGTATCCAAAAATCACTATGTGCCTTACTGCCCTCATATGGTACCGACCAACACTCTGAACTTTTAGTGATTTTTTTTTCTTTTAATACTGATTGTAAGAGGCTAACAACAGATGCTGTATTTTAAACTTAGTTTAGATGTGGCTAAATTAACTGTCAGTGAATGTTTGTCTAGCATGACTAACATGTATCTAATGTTGGTGCTTAAAACCAAGAAGGATAAATAAGAACTTTGGGAATGTTTGCAACAGTTGCAATTTTAATATCTCCAGTCTGTAATAAAACACACATTTTATCAATTCATCCAAAATCTGATGGTGTGATGAACTGCATGATGGACCATGTATGTTTAATGGACCCTGTCATTTAAAATAAGAAACAAGATTCTAATACATAAAGCATGACATGATTACATATAGGTTAGTTTGGTTAAAAATACTTCTTACAATCATGCCTGATGATGACAAAGCTGGCAAGAGGAACTGCCAGATATTAAGATATTGAACATTTCTTTAAATATTTTCCAATATCACTCTTTAAACTGACACTGTATCAGCAATAGCATTCACGTTACATGGGTAAGATGATCAACACCCACTCCCAAATGTCCTGTGTTTAACATAAAGCTAGCATATTAGGCCAAGTTGATATTTGGTCTTTTCAGATAAGTCTGTAAAGACTGTCCAGGTGTATCACTTTGGTTTATGGAGTAGGTTTCTTGCAAAGTAAGGCACGTCTCCAACCAAAATCATTGATACAACTTAATCGCAAAAACCTGACAGACATGTCAGTACCCCTCTCCTGGGATAAACAGTTTGATACATGATTCTGACATCTATATAAAACATAAATAAGGAAAACTTCAAATGAACCTTTTTTCAGTGTTCTAAAATAATGTTTAAAAAATAAGTGTTTAAGGAGTAAAATAGAAACCCCACTTCCCCAAGACTTAAAAGACATAATAATGCACTTCAATTCAATGAAGTATTCCATCACAGCTACTGTCCTCTTCACAGAGAAACGCCCTGCTCTGCTCAAATATCAACAGCTGAGTCACAGCAAAAGACCACACGTCTAGTGTTTTCCTGTGCCATATGTGTCTCACTGCTTTTCAGGGGCTATCCCTGGGTCTGCACCTCCCTTGGTCCTGTTGCAGGTCACAGTTAGCTTGTGGAGAGAAGTATAAACAAGCCAACAGAGAACAGAAGAAAAGGCATTGTGTCACAAGGGTTTGTGTCACATCTAAACACACGTTTTCTGTTGAACACTGTGGAATACTGTGGAACGTTGTTTCTGTCTGATAATACCTGGATGTGGGGTGTGTTAAGGCTGTTTACTTCCTGCTACTGATGTAGCAGAAGCTGACTGGTGGATGCAGTCTGACTGGTTGATCTCCAGTAGCTGTGTAGGTCGAGCTCAATTGCTCCCCCAAAATGGGAGATTGTACGAAGGCTTCTAAAATGGGTCATATGCATGAGGACTATCAGAACGCCAATGCCCTACCTGCTACCAAACCCACCCCCATGCCAACCCAAACAGCAACTTTCCAACTCATTTCCTGACATTGGAGAGGTCCACTCCCAGGTAAAGGTGCAACCCTTAGCTCAATCACATCAGAGTAAGAGGAGTCAAAGGCATTTATTTCTCCATCTCTGCTTTCCAAATGTTGTTTTGACTTCTCATTGGTCCTCCCCTTCTTCCAGCTCCTGAATGTTGTCTAACTGGGTCGTGGGGTTGACCTCCCTCATGGGGGAGGAGTTCTCCCCACTAGCAACCAGCTCATTGTTTTTGTTGTTACTCTTCTAAGGTCAGGTGATGATGAGGAGAGACAAGAGAAAGGAAACAAAAACAAAAACATTAGCTACAGCTTGAAAGAATTTCAGCTACATCCTTAGTTTCACCAATTTAGCTCTGAGGTTCTGTTCTCTCTCTGACTCGTTCTTTTATGTACTTGCTCCATGATATCACAATTGATGTCACCCTCTAGGACACAGAAACTACACCTGAAAGCATGAAAAAAAGAGCTTTTCCAAACCTGTTTTCTGTAGACGTAACAGGTGGCAACAGCAACCATGGAAGCCTCTCCTAAAAATCCGGCCAACAAGGATCCCACTCCAAGAGTGCCCCCGTGAACTCTGTAACACAAGATAGTAATGGTCCATAATTTTACTACATTTTTAAACCTTTTAAAAAAGTATGTGATAATAAAATCCTTGTATCCTTGAATCCTTGGTACACAGGAGCTTCTTACCAGGACGCTGAGCATGACTGGCCTTCAGAAGTCCATTAACATAGGGTTAAAAAAAACAACACTGCCTGAAACCACAGCCCTACAATACAGTCTGTTTGACTGTAGATCCATTTGTAACCTACATTTATGACGACATTTGTCCGTTATAGCACTCCTTCATAAAATTCCATGCAATACCATTTCATCATTTCAATGGGAAATACTTGTAATAATCTCTTTCAAATAAAGGATACATTTTAAAAATAAAGTTTGAGATCATGGTTTTCCTGGCTTTTGTAAGTATACAATTTCAGCAGTAATTCTGACAGTGACTGCACCACAATATGTCACCTTTGTTTCATTTAAAGGCAATTAGAGTAATTTCCTTTAAACTGTTTAAGATGACATCTTGTTTGAATCCAGCCTAAAGGGGAGGGATTGTGAGGTAAAATGACACATGACTGGCCTCTGTGAGTGTAGAGAATCTGTTTGTCAAGGGACTCAGGATATATGCATCATATTCTTGTCAAAGATGTCTTTTTGGTTAGATAATAACAGCAGTGGTTAAAATGTCATTAGCATATTGTGAGTGAGTGACATAGATGCCCACTCTGTGGTTTGACTATATGCATAGCGACAAGCATTTTTGTGGGCACAGAACCCATAATGTTAACTTACCCTAAAGATGCCAGATATTGTAAACATGCTTGAGGCTTTAACATTACAAGCACAAACACAACAGTGTAAATTTGGCGGTGCAGTGGTTTGTGTGTACATAAATATACACCATGCACATTATTCCTCCTCACTGCAGCTCTTTTTCATTGCTTTGGCTGAAAAGGCAAGAACATAAACAAAAACATATAGCCCATTTAGACCTCTCTACTGAATATGTGGAATAGGGCTATGTCTGACATTGACCTATACATCTGACTCTAACCTATATGCAGTACATCTGCATGTTCCTCCTATTATACCCTGGACACTACAGTGAATCATAGCTGGTCTCCGCAAAGCCTTACTGGTGCGCTTTATGAAAGATTTCCAGTGATGTGCCCTAAGTTATTGTGTATCTTGTGACTTGCAGTCACACACAGGTGTCAAAGTTTCATCCACTGATTCTCTCTCTCTCTCTCCCTCTCTCTCTCTCACACACACACACACACACACACACACACACACACACCACATATATACACACCTGATCCAACACTCACCCCAGATAAGGGAGCACCACCAAGCTAACGATCAGGACTCCGATGCGAAGCACAGAACTGGGTGTCAGGACAAAAGTCTTCTTCAGTGTCATGAGCCAGCCCGTCAAGCAAGCACGGACGCACACTGTATGGACCCACATCCAGACACAAAACACACACAAACACACAGCCTTAAGCTAAACCTTTTCAATACTTCAAATGCTCCGTACATGGATATAAAATATAACATCCAATAAGGGTGAACTTTACCTTACCTGGCAAGGGGAAAAAGGAGAAGATCCTCAGGGGAGTGATACAGAGTTGGGCGAACGACTCATCCACCCCAATGATGTCCACCAAGATCCTCTCCGACACTCCAGGGCTCCAGAACAATATGAGGCACATCTGGAGAAAGAGTCATCATTCATCTAATATCATTTCTGTGATCATTTAATTTTCACATCTACTATGCAAGAAACAGCGGTGTAATGTAAGGGTACCTGGATCAGGTTAACACACTGATGGTACAAAATTCTTGAGGATAATACATCGTCATGAAATCAAAATCTGATTCTGATTCATTAGAGACTGAGATCTGATTCACATATGAGTCATTCATTTCTAATAGCATAATGTTTGTTTGTTGTTGATGCTTTATTACTGTGGGAAAAAACAAGTCGGAAGCATGGGCCAACTGATGTGGTCCAACTTCAAACTGTTTGTTGCTACCCACAAAAATACAAAGGTCTCATTTCACAACCCATCACTTCACAACACCACAAAATCACTGAAGAATTGTTCCAGCATTCCACTTGTTGAAACCTGTGCCTTTTGCATGCATGCATGCGCACACACATGTGCGTGAGAGAAAGACAGAGTGTATGTGTGTGTGAGTGCGTGGAATGCAATCTAGTTTCTTATTTGTTTTTCTGCGTGCGGTTGAGCTTGCCTTTTCAAGCTAATACTTGTGTACCAACAGTTTATCTGTTTTTACCGGTGTGTTAAGGACAGGTTACAGCAAAGCCAAATGATCGAGTGCTGGACCCACATTCTCTCTCTCTCTCTCTCTTCCTGGTCTATCTCTAGACAGCATTGCAGGACAGTGATTGGCAACAGGCCCCATCCTTTTGTTTACCATGCCATACAACCACATCTGGCAACCTGGGTTCTTCGATCCCCACCCACTGCCCCAGGGCCCCAGCCACGACATCCTGTTTTTGAAGTGTGAAAAACTCCAGAATGCAAGAATGCACTCAAGGTTGCTGCTGCTGCTGTTTTTGTTGTTTTTATCTGCCATGACTGCCATTTGTTTTCTAACTCCTTCCACACGCCATCTCCTTTTTTTCTATTTGCAAATAGTTCCAAATAATGTGAACATGACTGTGTGGTTTTGGCCAATAAATCATGATCCTTGGATGGGTCGTACCAACTCATCTTCCCAGTGGGAAGAGAAAAATCAGACCTGGGGCCTCATTTATAAAGCCGGGATTTTTTTTATTTTCCATGCGTAAAAAAGTTCCCAGGTTTCCGCAACCTTTTGACCGCACGTGTCACCTTGCGCAATGCTCCTGCAAAGTTTTCTTGACTAGCACCCTATAGGACTCTGTTCTAGATTGTGTTTTAGTGACCTCCAATGGTAAAATAAAATATCACATTGATATAGTAGCCGGATGCACAGCACATAGGCTGCATGTGAGCACTTTAAAATGTAATGTAGTAGGCCTATTCGTAACATGCCTATACATTAATAAGAGAAATATGCAACAAATTCTGTATTCATAGTCAGTGTACTTGGTTCTTGGCTCTCAACTTACTTTGTTGATAGGCCTAGATTGGCTATCGAAGGCACCTTTAAAAGTTAGCATATTCATTGAGTGATTAACATGGACCTTATTGGGTAAAATATGGGACAACCTTGGGACGACAATAAGGCTCGTGCACAACGTATAAGGTAAAGCAAATGTAAAGTCCAAAAGGGTACACTATTCCATTGCATTTGGGAATGTCCACGGATACTGTCATTTTGGAGGAGTGTCCTAGACATGACTAGCCAAATCATTGGTGAGGAAGTTCCACTTGATCCACAATTATGCATATTAAATATTTACCCAAAGGACTACATTATTAACCAAAGAGTAAAGTCTTTGCTGAATATATGTTTTCTAGAAGCCAAACGATGTATTGCTTTCACTTGGAAATCTGACACACCTTGTACCACTGCACAATGGTTGAGGGGGATGACCTTTTATGTTGCTTTAGAGAAGATAAGCTACTCAACAAAAAACAAACTTGATAAGTTTTGGAAAATATAATTTATAAATATAATTTTCTTGAGGATAATAATATGTATGTAGATGGTTGGATGGATGACATATGATGACATATGACTGAGTTGCTTTTATACAATTAGATTTTTTGTTTATTTATTTCTTTTTTTTTTGTTTACTTTTTGTTTGTTTTTGATTTATTATGGTTTTGTCTTGTTATTTTCATTATGTTATATTTAGGCTTTATTTACAATTTACTATTTTAATTGTCCTGTTGGCTTGTAAAATGAACAAAATTTCTAATAAATAGATGTTTAAAAAAAAAAAATCACAAATGTACCCACACAGAAAAAAACCGAATTACAATCTGGCTTAAGTTATGACCATACTGTTGCCACACACCATGGTCTTGAGTCATGTGTACACAAACAGTCACCAGTTGTGAATTCCTGTTTTATGGGGAAAACTACATAAGGAAAAGGGTGAGGGGAACAATTTTATGTGACGCGAAAGCCGCAGGGTATGCCCTGCATATGTGCAGCTACTTGCTGTCAATAACAGTAGCGGCATAGCATCCCACACTGTGATTTATTAATGACACTGGAGAAATAAACAATAGACCTTTTTGTCTGTCGCGTCAACATCAGTCATCATGCTCCAGGATGTGACTTGCACTTGCACCACAAAAAAACAGGCTTATCATTCTGTCATTCTTAGATATCACAGTCTGGCGAGTTCTTGTTCTGAGGTGTATATGATTTCACTTGCAGTTAGTACAGATATGCCAGAGTGCACCTATATGCCTGGAGATTGTGTTTTTGTGCAAGACTTGATACACAAAATGAACTCATTCAATTTTCTTAAGACTTTAACTCTGAGAAATAAGCATTTCTTCTGCCACATTTATAGCCAGCTATTTCCTTAGCTGCACCCACATCTGTCTGATGCCCATTCAAAGTCACGCCTACAATGTGTGCCATCAGCCTTGAGATACTGCATGTTCTCACCCCGCTGACGCATGTAAAACATGCACACACATGTAGACCAAGACCTTTAGGAAACGGGAAAAACAAAACATCTCTGAAGACACATCACTGCTACATACACTGACAACAGTTTAGTAAATGAGGTCCATTGAAAATATAAGAGTTGACATCCAGTGCATGTTCATGACTTCACGTTCAAATACACAGCAGGAGCGCAATTCGGGCATTGTTAGGTACTTGAGATTCAGGAACCAGTGGCTACTGGGAAGGAATGAGACTGGTTTGCCTGGTTCATGACAGCACAACATGGCACAGCGTCAGCCGACTGTCCAATGCAAGCCCTTTGCTCCAATGCCATTCAAAGCTCAAGTTCCCCAAACCCCCACCCCACAAAAAACCCTGACACCCATTGTCACGTTACATAATGACTCACCGGCTGGCACGTCAAGCATGTTCCACTCAGACGGCCAGGCGGCAAGTGACAACATGTGCCTCACCTTTCCCGGTTCTCAGCTGTGGAACTTTCCAGGATAACCAACGTAAAAAAGGCCTTTTTGACACATGAAATCTGACCAACGCATGTACAGTATATCACAAAAGTGAGTACACCCCTCACATTTTTGTAAATATTTATCTTTTCAAGGGACAACGCTAAAGATATGAAACTCTGATAGAATGTAGAGTAATCAGTGTACAGCTTGTATACTGCTGTACACCGATTACTTTACATTCTGCCAGAGTTTCATAACTTTAGCGTTGTCCCTTGAAAAAATATAATAAAATATTTACAAAAATGTGAGGGGTGTACTCACTTTTGTGATATACTGTAGTTCTGTGTACTGTGTACTGTGTATACTGTGTACTGCAACTTCCTCTGACAAAAGGCTGCTCATATGCTACATCTGTTCCGAGCAGCAGCCCTGTGCTGAATGAAGTAAGTGGGGCTTTAAGAGACCATGGACAGAAGGAGAGGATCAAGCTGAAGTCACTGTAGCACTGATTTTTTTTTTTTTTTCTGGATCTTACCGTGAGGGAAATCAAGAAGCAGCACAAAAAAAATCTCTTTATGTGAGTTTTGGTGATTGAAGTGCCACCGGTCCGCGTGTTGGTAGGATTGGTCTGTCGCAAAGAGACAAACAGTTGTTTAATGTGAGAGAAAACAACTGATTAAAAGAAATACAAGTCAATACCTAAATATACAAATCAACCAGAACGTTATCTCTCAATATTATTGTAGTGGGTTTGAAGGGAATTGCACCGTAATAAACATCTGGTCATCTCAGAGGGGGCCTAGGGCAGAATGTGGCTTAGAAAATGCCAAGTTCACCTCCACAGTGTAATTACAGGGTAAATGTAAGCTGATGACAAACAGAATGACTAACAACCCTGTGGCACACGAGACCATCCAGTGGAAATTTACCAAGATGGTTATCCTATACTCCAGCCTTTTGATTTTGATCTGAAAATGCTGTTTGGCTAGCCTCTCATTAAGGTAACTGTATGTATTTTTCTGCGTTTAAGCGGTCAATATGCATTTCCTGGCTAACATTAAAGCCCCCAGTGCAATGGGAAAACTTGGGAGCGATGCCAGCTAAGCAATATAGCTTATCTGGCACTTGATTTCATTACATTCTAACGACAGATCAAGGGCAGTCATTCACCTTGTCGAAAGCAGGGTAGACAGCTCGAAGTTCAGTAAGCCAGCCGTAGGGCATGTGACCCACTGGGTAGGTAGCAGTGAGGACAGCCACTGCCTGTAAAACAAACACACACGCCATACATCCTAATTCATTTCACATTAGTCCAGTGCTACTGTGGCTCTGTATGTTCTTTGTAAGTGAAAACAATACAGTATGCATGCAAGTTAAAAATGCACACCTGAGTAGCTTCCTCACTTCCCTTGAGATCGCGGGACACAAAGAGGTTAACAACAGGCCTACTGATCCTCTGTGTGGCTAGGATGAGGGCCAGCGGCCACCAGAAACTCAACATCTTGCTAATGGGAACATCCCCCTAGACAGAGCCAGCAGGCAGAGTGACAAACTCAATCACAATCTGGCTTCTTGTCGTCCATGCACCAAACATAACAATAGACCTTACAGCAGCTCTGTAATCTAAGGGAAAGTAAAAGACAGTCTTAACCACTGTCAAGAACTCAAAACTGTGACTTCTTATGCCAACATTCAGTAACATCATAAACAGTGTTCCCTCTAAGCTGCGCGCGTGCGCAATTGCGCACTGCTCGCACATCCTCAGAAAATCGATGCAGTTTTGTTTGCCAGCAGTTTTTACCGTCCAAAAAAATGTTACCCCATAGTAAATAGAGTCACTCAAAGCACCTAGGACCAAGCGGGAAACGGCTACTCAAGATGAAGCCGTTTCTTGTGTGATTGGCAGTCCGCTGTCACTCCATCAGGTAGCTAGTAAACAGCAGCACTAGGACTTGCACACCAGTCTGCTAGTTGCCCGGAGTCGCGTTTAATCTGCCGCTGTAAATTGGGCGTTTCTTCTGCCTGGTCACGTCAACTTGAAGAATTATATCAGAGCATGTTTCATTTAAATTAACGTTAGAATTGGTATCCGTACTATGAAGCTTCACTACACCAAAGCTACCTGAAGACCAAATGTAGCAGCTAATTTACAAAAACATTACAGAAGTAGATTAACTTCACGTGAGCTACTTTTTAATGTACAGGCCTATAATAATAAATGATGAACATTCTTCTAATATTTTACTGATTAAACTAACAGAGCTCTCAATAGCTATACAATAGTAACTGATTAGTATATAGCCTACTGATATATGACTTTTTACTATAATGTGACCATACATTGTGGACATTTTTTTTTAATTATGGCACCACTGACACATTAAATGTGTCATATTATAACAAGGAACTTATCTTCCATGTACGGCCTAAATAGATGCTGCTGCTGATGCTCTACTACATACATGGCCAAAAAAAAGCTTAACTACAGCCACGCTACTCAAAAATGTAGTTAAACAGGTAGTTTGGCTACCATTAGGCTAGTGAAGCTACAGTACTGCCCAACACTGCGTGCGTGACCATTTGAGAAGTGAGAAGGACAGATGTGAAAAATAATTCTAATGCTATTTATTAAGATTTTTAATTCATGAATATTATTAATCAAAGCTGTTACTAGTAGATAATTATAAGGGTAGTAGAAATTCTAATAAAAAACTGAGTAATTGAATATTTTACAGGATATTTTACAGTTACAGAAATGTATACTGCATCACAAGCTACAGCACACGTCATTGTGCAAAATGTTAACAAAATGTTATGTCTGAAAGGTCTATTTGTATCATTTATTCATTTGTTAAAAGTAGACTAATGAAAATTGCTGTATTTAATGATTTAGTAATCGATTATTTTAATAAGCCATGGAACATCCTTTGAAATTAAGATTTTGAACCGGTGTGATGTGCACGCTGTGGCCACACCAGTGCTCACTGTGGTCCTCGGTGTGCCCTTGTGTGTTTGCTCAGACACATAAAAAATTAGAGGGAACATTGATCATGAACATTTAAGACAAAAAAACAAGAAGCCAGGACTAGGATGAGAGAACTGTCAAGTGTACTGTATGCTAAAAATCAGTGGCTAGGATAGATGTCCAGAGCAGTAGACTGACATCATACCCCAAGTTCAATGCTGCTGGATTCTGGAATGTTCTCGTGGACGTTGCAGTAGTAGCCCATTCCAACCATAGTGAATCTCACCAGCGCACCCATGTAGAGTGACAGAATGGGGATGAGGAGAGGCTCCACACACTCCAAGTTACTTTGGAGCAGGATGGCCACAAATACAATCTAACCAGGAGAAGACAGCAGTTAACACCCCCTACACAAATGCAATCAACTGAAGTGGGGAGGTTGTTTGCCAAAGGACAACACAAATCTCATTTACAATGGAGAGGTCTACCTGTGTAACAACATCCGATATGGAGGCTGAGCCGACAAGTAGGCTGTGTTTGTGCTTGAGGAGAATTCCTGAATGGATCCATGCCTTAAAAACACAAATGACAAACAAAAACAGTTTTAAACATAACTAAAAAATGCTTACAAAGACCACCATCACAAGATATTGTTTTCACAGGTAAAACACTAGCAGAATTTTAATATTACGATTCATTTCTGGCACAGGTTTTGAGAAATGGAGTGGATTGATGCCTAATGCTGGATCCAGGTGACTCACCAAGGCATCCAGAACTGGGAACAGTGACAAATAAAGGAAGGCTCGCCTTGTCTTGGTGCCCACAGAATCATCCACGTGGTGCAGCTTATTTATAATGTAATAGCCAAGATCTGTATAAGCTACATAGAGAATAACCAAAGAACATGTCAGGGATACAATTTTTACACAGTTTAACAGTTAAAATAGTTAAACAGTTAAAAATACTGTTCAAATATGTACAGTAAAATCTGGTTCTTCCTCAGACAAAAACAGAAAGGACCTAAAAATAACTATTTTATTTAAAATTAGTCCCAACTCAGTAAACATTTTGACCACAACTGCAATTCAAACCACAGTAAAAATGGGTTAACATCTGGTTTAAATTACATAAAGTGCAGAATATCACAAAGAGTTGTCTTGTTGTTTGTGGTTCACACTACTTTCTCTGTTTCCCTGTTTCTGGGCACTGTGAGCCCAGGCCATGCATTCAAAAGCTTCTTTGCGTATTGTAGATTTGCTGACATGAGATCAGTTTGTTTTGTTGCCTTTCTGAGTAAAGGTCCGACATACAGTATCTGAATGAGACCAATGCTCCCACTTATCATGAATAAATGTCTCCTACACATTCCCTTCTTCCTGTCACTTGGTCTATTTCTTACAAGCGAGAGCCCTCTGAGAGCTTTCTGTTTCAAAACACCCACATACACAGCCAACAAAACCTCAAAGAGGTCATTATATGCTCACTCACACACCTACCAATAAGGATGTGCAAAACAAAAGCGATGATGCCAGCAACGCCCATGCAGAGCACCGCCTTGAGCCGGTCCCGTCTGCTGTTAATCAACACCAGTCCCACACTCTTGAAATCACTCATGGGGCCGGTGAAGAACTTCATGAGGGAGTATGCCAGACCATAGCTGGCCAGCATCTCCACTCGATCCTCCTTTACAGAGGCAATACCTCGATTCAAAGCCTGCAGGGACAAACGCCAAAGCACAAACGCCATTCAAAGGATAAAACTTTGCAAATAATTCTTTCATACAGTACTACTAGTTATTGGACATATTTTTGAAACAGTAAGGAACCATATGTGTTTGAAGATTTGAGGATCTGGATTTGGGGACGAGTTAGAGGAGTTGACATTAGAAGATGATCTCAGATTATTATTGCAGACTCTGAATTAGAATACTTATTTTCTAAAATCAGTGCTTTTAACTGATTGGAAGGTGTAGGCTACCACAGGTGCCAAACTTTCCTCAATTTGAATGTCATCCTCATCAAACTGCTGTCACCTTATGTCGAATGCAAATGAAAAATATCAGTGGCACAGTCATCTGGAAAAAGTCTCATGTTGAACACTCAAGAAAAAAACAGTGACCAACACCATTCCTCATAACACCCCTTAGCCAAAACACAGCACCATACTTCTATGTTCTTTTTTGGAACTTACTTCCTGATTATGTGATGTGTGAGTAGGTAACATGACTTCATTTCCCATCAGATTTTGAATTTACGTCCAAACACAGCTGCAGGAGCACAATGAGCAAGGGGAGGCCTATTTTTAAATCCTTCACCTTGCGTTATGCAAGCCTGGTCCTAATCCCTGCTCTCCCTGCGCCTCACAATGCCATTTAATTGGACCTCTTACCCTTCAGTGGACCGGACAGGAATACCAGCAAAAGACAATGAATGTCTGGCTGGACCAGAGGTCATTAAGATGGGCTATACACAACGTTGGTGCTCAGGTTTCCACTTCACTTTATGAAAAAAGTCACTTCAGCCGGAATGGAACACAAATTTCATTTCTTTAAGTAAGACACATTGAAAGACGAACTCATCACATTTCACAAAATGACGTTGTTCACTCATAGCAGTTCAGCAGGCAGGATTCAAATAACATCCAATGGAAATTGGCACGAGTTCAAAGACATCAGATCAACAACTCGACCCCATAAAAACAGATAAAGTTTTTTTTAACTTAACAGAAAAAATATAATCCAAAATCAAAACATACTGCATTCATGCCCCTGTTGTGTGGTTTAAGGCAACACGCCCACTAACTTACTAACAGATACTATTACCTGGGAAGGTGGAGCAAAGAGCTGGACATGTAACATTACTCAGGGAACCCGCTACATGCCTCAAAATCTCCCCTATTTTCCTACCTACATGTAAATGTGCCATCAATAGAGTTAAGAGGTGTTATTTATAGTGCTGTCTGTACCTGGATCCAGGGCCAAATTAGTACAGAGGCTGTGTGGTTCATACCTTAGTATAAACAGTGTACTCAACTTCTGATATGGAAAGTATCAGACAAGATACTTATTTTATTTAATCCCCAAATCATAGTACACATTACCAATACATACTAGTGGTACTGACAAACCCACCATGCCAGGACAGCATTGTCTCAAAGCAACACATCGTCTTGAGTAGTGCTGCTGTGCCTCAAGAAGCATAGAAATCAAAGAACAAAAAACAAAAAGAAAGTGATAAAAGCCTATGGCTTAATACTTTAAGGTAGTCAAACAATGCTGAGAGACAGTGCAAATAGAAGTTTGATAGAGTGTAAAATATTCAAAATTTCATATTTCATATTAAATCGGGTCCTTTCATAACACCGGATTTTTTAAATTAGATTTAGCCTATGTGCACCACGCAGTCTGTCCCAAATGTCTATTTATTGTATCTTAATGTAGCACCACGTGGATCCATGGAGGAACGTTGTCTCATCTCACTTTATAATACTGTGTATACCGTTTATAGGGCTGAAATGACAATAAAAAAACATTTGACTTGACTTGTTACGTTTCTGTATGACATTCTTCAATTTTATGTTCTGCGGATTTAGCTACAGCCAAATTGCTTTATAAATGGTCATAATTTCAACTGACATGGTGGGTTTTTCAATTGGCCAATTATCAGATGCCTACAATTTTTTTTAATTGACAAATTCCTTTTGGACTTATTTACAAGAGAATTTATGTCTAGACAATTTGTCACTTTACAGAACCTTAACCCCCTCTTTTGTTTTATGGTAACCCATTAACCCATTTATACTGATAGTGGTGTATTAAAATTAAAATTAAAACTTGATTTACACCACTTCATTTATAAGCTGAGCTGAGCACAATCAGTCTCAGTTTACCTGCCAAAAAAATGGACCCTAATTTCTGCCCCCTTGGATTCCACATTTAATTGAATTTAATTAATTTTGTTTAATTGAATGACTACTACATGCTACAAAATATTCCACCAAATACACTAGAATACAGGTTATTAAATGTAGCTAATTCAAAATTTCTCTCCCTTATTTGTTGGTCACAACATGGCAACCCCAAGTATAGAATGTCTGACTGGCTTGGGTGCATTTATAATAGCCTAGTCAGTCAGTGCAAAAAAAAAAGATAAAAAAAAAAACAAACAAACAAGGTTGACTGTGTCAGTCGGGTTACGGCAAACAAGACTAATTTTAAGGATGAGGTTTTCTATTTTCCATGGAAAGGTCCCTACACCTTAGGAACATCATCATCATATTTGATATAGCCTACTTATAGGTATAGTTATAATCAGAATAATCAATTGCATGTTTTTGGTGCATATAAAATTGCCTTCAAGCTGAACCATTTCCTAGTAGAGCCTAAAACTTTCATTTTAAATAATTATTTTTTTCCCTCACACTATATTTCATTCTCATTTACAAACACAAATACATCAACAGCGAACCTTAAAAATGAGAAACAGCTATATTTCTTTAGATCTTCATACCCCTACTCACACAGACCTTCACACAAAAGAGTACACACCAAAGTACACACCACCTTCAGCCACATAAAGACTATGCCTATACACACGCAAGCACACCAGTCATTGTATTTACTTACCTAGTATTGTATTCTGAGACCTGTCCAAATGGTAGAAAACATTCCCCTACATTTCTGTAAATCTTGCATAGAAGAATGTACAAAAGGTAAAATTTTACACTAAGTTTAACAAATTTTGACCTAGGGTGGAAAATTGATTTTGCCTAATTAGATATTTTTCCCACACTTAAATGTTTACTGATTGAACAATGTTTCACATCCAATCTCCGTAAAACAAAATTTGATTTTTTTTTATAATTCATGCACACATTTAGGCCTATGTGGACCAAAAGTGCATAACATTTTTGACCATGTATAGTATCTGTACCTAGTACCTGTACCTAGTACCTGTACCTAATTTCTACCAGGCTATAAGTTTAAGGGATAGGCCTACTAAAAATATAGAATACCCTGTTTAACTTTTTCATGTCTAATTCATCTTGACATTATTTTATGCTTATTCACCTTCCTTTAAAACAACTTCGTCTGCCCATTATGACATGATAAATAAGAGTAATCCCCCAAGAGGTCTCATACCAATTTTCATGTTCTGACCCCATAACGGAGGTGGGTTTTTTCCCCTTTAGGGACTGTTTAGTTGTTGGTCATTAACAGGTTAATGAAAGTGTTTTGATCACAGCATTTGCAAAGACAATGTATCAGCCTAACAGCTAAGGGTAGTCTATATACCCTAATAACATTATACCATAGAATGGACCGGCTTACCTGTTCCCCAAGGTCGATGGCTATGTTGGTAATAGCCAAAGGCACCAGAAAACGGATGAGAGGCCAGTAAGATTTAAGGGACTGGAAGTCTACCATGATCTCACCTGAGTGATAACTTACAATGCATCAGCTTGCACTTGCGTGCGCTTGTTTGTTCTTGTGTTACTAAAAGGCCACAAAAAGGTTTCTTACCGACTCTGACGGCAGGCTACCTAGGGTTCATATGTTAGCTACCTACTTAAGTTTTCGGGTCACCAACGCACGCCGTAGTTTTCAAGAAATCATCGTAGGCTACGTTACTTGAATCAACATCCGATTGTAAAAAGGTTTTCCATAGTTTCTGCCGAGAACGGTATCATTGTTTTTCAATAACTCAGTGGCGTTTAGTGGTATGACATCGACTCTAAATATGAAGGACACTGCGAAGCGTAGCCAACTGTTCAGAGGACAGCTTTCCCAACATAAGAATGTTTCATATGTCACTGTCAGTTGACATTTATCCCTCCTCAAACACACGTGGGGCCAACCCACACCAACCCTCACCAAGTACGTCATAGGCTGCTGTCAGCTTGTTGAAAAGTGGAACGAGATGTTTTTTCATTATAGGCCCGAACCCACCAAATTAGTGAGAAACTATAATAGACCTATCTATTAAACTAAAGTCTGAAACGTAATTTAATACTGATGCAAACTTTTAGGCTAGACTTCTTTGAGAGTTTAGTGCCATCTTGTGGTTTTTAGACTAATAATACATTCACTATGAGCCTACAAAACAATAAAGTGGACTATAGAATATTGAATGTACTGAATATATTTAAAATACAATGTAATTTTAATTCTCTCCCGAATTGTAGGCTACATTATGTGTTCAGTCAGCGAGAAACAATAGCCTATCAATCAACAACACAGACACATCAAAACGGACACAACTAAACACACGTGTGTTAAATCCATAAACTGTATATAAAAACTATAGACTGTATAGCCTAGGTTACATCTAAAATTCCTAAAGTCTAATGTGGAGCTACATATTCCCAGTTTGAGATCTATCCGTAGCAGTGGTTTATAAAGAGGTAGCCGTGGCATACTGGTCTGGGCCTTGGACCAGATCCCTGACCAGTGGCCCAAGAGTCCCTTGAGCAAGGCACATAAACCCTCACTACTCCCCGGGTGTCACTGCTCTGGGTTAGTGTGTGCTTCAGCTCACACCAGTGTTTACTAATTCACAATTGGGTCAAATGCAGAGACTGAAACCTCCTGTTATATAAAAAATTCTGAAATTCAGCTCCAAAGAGACACCGTGAGCGACATCACCACAAAAGATGAAGCACCAAATCTGAATCTCTTTCTAGGTGCGACGGTTTCTGATGGTTACTATTTGGTTGCAATTTGATCCAGTGGTGCTCCTTTCCAAGAATGCATAAAGAGGAGCACAAGTTCATAGCCTAAATAAAACAACATACAGCAAAGTGCACAATGTAAGAATTACTATTTTTTAGGAACAGTGACTTATAGAATGAAATAATCAGTTTGAGGATTTATATAAGCAAATAGCAGAAATAACTATAAAAAAAATTCTTTAAGCAGGCCTATGCCTAAATGTAGCCTACTTCTAAATGTATTACATATTCAGTCAGAGAGCTATGAACACTACAGTGCTCTTCAATGTGAAACAACAGGGCTGATTGTTGAACTCTAGAATCCCTTAAGTAGAGTTAACACAGCTTTAAAGGTGCATTCAGCGATGCAGTTTGTAAACATAAAACTTTTTATAATATACTCATGATGCAAGCCCACCATTCTCCTGGGAGCTATACCACTCTGGAATGTTATTTGGTCAAACAAAATGGATACTTTATTGGTGAAAATTTGTTTGAAATACAAACAAACAAAACAAAACCACAAAAGATGAAGCACCAAATCTGAATCTCTTTCTAGGTGCGACGGTTTCTGATGGTTACTATTTGGTTGACTATAAGAAAGCACTTAATAATGCAAAAACAAAATACTACTCCTCACTTATAAATGATAATAAAAACAATCCCAAATTCCTCTTTGACACAATATCGCACTTAACTAAAAGTAGGAATGAAGTGACACACTCCATTCCAATAACATTAGACAGCAATGATTTCATGATTTTTTTTAATGATAAAATTGAATCTATTAGAGGTAAAATAAACAACACCATTCAAACTTCAAATTCAGCTGGTTCCCCTATAATGGAAACAGCAAGTCCAAGTCGACCTATAGCATACCTGGACTCGTTTACACCTGCCAGTATATCTGAAATTATCAAGTTGATCTCATCAAGCAAGGCCTCTACTTGTCTACTGGGTCCAATTCCTACTGATCTCCTTAAGGCTACTCTCCCTAACCTAGCTGAGCCAATACTTAATATTATAAATCACTCTCTTGTTGCAGGACATGTTCCCAAACTTTTCAAGACATCTGTCATTAAGCCTTTAATCAAAAAGCCCAACCTTGACCCTGATGTCCTGGCTAACTACCGACATATATCCAACCTCCCATTTATATCAAAGATTCTTGAAAAAATAGTGTCTAAGCAACATTCAGGAACCCTATCAATCTGGCTTTAGAGCATACCATAGCACAGAATCAGCCCTAGTAAAGGTCTACAATGATCTCCTTATCTCATCTGATAAAGGATGCATTTCATTATTAATCCTACTGGATCTAAGTGCTGCTTTCAACACTATTGATCACAGCATCCTACTACATAGACTTGAGCATATGATTGGCATCAAAGATTCTGCATTAGCCTGGCTCAGGTCATACCTTACTGGACGTTACCAGTTTGTACATGAACATAATGAAGCATCATGCCACACTGAAGTCAAGTATGGTGTGCCTCAAGGATCAGTACTGGGACCTCTGCTATTCTCCCTTTACATGCTACCTTTGGGATCTGTTATTAGAAAACATGGCATTACCTTCCACTCTTATGCAGATGACACCCAACTATACCTTTCAATGAAGCCTAATGATTGTACGCCAGTAACAAAACTTGTTGCCTGCCTCAGTGACATCAAAGTCTGGATGACTAAGAATTTCCTTTGCTTAAACTCTGATAAGACTGAAGTCATGTTGATTGGCCCTAAAAACCTGACCAACACTTTACCCCACCATCAGAGCTTACTTAGTGACCTTTCACTCACACCTAACACAAAGGTCAAGAACCTTGGGGTGTATATTGATCAAGACCTCTCGTTAAATAGTCATGTAAAGCATATCTCCAAAACCTCATTCTTTCATTTACGCAACATTTCTAAGGTCAGAAAATTCCTTTCTTTTGAGGATGCAGAAAAACTAATACATGCATTTGTTACCTCCAGACTTGACTATTGTAATGCACTGTTCTCTGGATGTGGTACTAGCTGCATCAAAAACCTTCAACTAATACAAAATGCTGCAGCACGAGCACTCACTAGGACAAAAAAGATATGAACATATCACACCTGTCCTTGCTTCCTTACATTGGCTTCCTGTTAAAAGCCGAATTGATTTTAAAATACTTCTCCTAACATATAAAGCCCTCAATGGCCTTGCTCCAGCATATATTAAAGACTTACTTGTTCCCTACCACCCTTCTAGACCCCTAAGGTCACAGAATGCTGGTCTCCTAGTAATTCCTAGAATATCAAAATCGACAATGGGAGGAAGAGCATTCTGCCATCGTGCGCCTGTCCTGTGGAACAAACTCCCTTCTAACATTCGTCAAGCGGACACTCTCAACACCTTTAAGTCTAGACTCAAAACTTTTCTATTTACTGACCCCTTTAGTTAGGGATGGTGTATGGTAAGCCACACCTCCTCAGGGTATTATTGGAAAGGACTGCCTCTGCTGTAAGCTCCCGTCCAGGACTTGGTGGCCACTGACCATTTCCTTTGGTCGTGTTGGCTTGTTATACATCATACCTTAGTTATGCTGCTATAGTTTAATGCCGCCACAATCCTCCCATCTGTTAACCCGTACAATACTCACCATTCTTTCTCCTCCTCTCTCTTTCCTCTCCACTTACTTCTTTCTCTGCACAACATCTGTATATGGTTTCACATGCAATATAACTCACATTCTCTGAAATCTGATGGAGACTGTTCTAACTCATCTCCTCTCTGATTTTCCATGCCTTTACCACCCTGCCGTGAGTCATCACTGCCTTCCACTGCCTGCGCCTGCACCTCCTGGGTTCTCCTGGGACCTTCTTCCAACGTGATCCGGTGGCACTCCTGAATGGTGCTCAACCCACTCCACTGTCCATGCCACTGCCTCCCTGCTGAGGGTCACCCCTGCCTTCCACTGCCTGATCCTGCATCTCTGGCTTCCTGGGCGGTCTGCTTTCAGCTTCACAGATGACCCTGACATGATTGTTACAGCCTCTAGCTGGCCCCTGGCTTGACTGCGCCTAATGACATGGGACTATATTCTGGGATTCTAATGGGACTCCTATATTACTTTACTTACCAAAATTTTCTGGTAATGTGTATCTAATGGAATAATAGTGGACTACTCACCATCTGAGAGACTGAAAACCTGCCCTAGGCAGTTGGGTTAGCCCCTTGAGCCGTCGGAACTGCCCAAGGTTTCTTCCTCTACCATAACAAGTAAAAACAAAAAACGCTGCTAGGGAGTTTTTCCTTGCCCCTGTTGCTCATTGGGCCTCTTGTGTTAAGCGCTTTGTGACATGCCTTTTGTAAAAATGCGCTATATGAATAAAATTGAATTGAATTGAATTGAAATATAAACAAATGTGATTTCCACCAACATCGCTGATTGCACCTACAATCACCTCAATCTCTCCCTGATCAGTACCTACAAGAAAAAAAAGTATTTTTTAAGTGCCATTCCAGTCCAATGACTACATGCAACTTACATAATGTAAGTCTTGTTTTTCAGACCAAAATCCTGCCTTATTTGTAGCAAAAGGTTTCACACAAAATTAAACACACATTTAAACAATACCTAGCTGTCTCCCTATCATTACACACACACAAAAATAGTCCTCATATTTCTTGCCATTAAAATGCCCCCCAAAAGCTCTGGTGTTTGTAAATGGTAAATTATATAACTCAGACCAAGCCATAAACTATCCCAACCAGTCAACACATTCCTTGAGGTCAAGCTGAGTGTTGCAAAATGAATGAAAGTGAAAATGTTCACCATCAAAAACACAGAAGTAAGCCTGTTTCATACACCGTTCATGCCTGTTTCATGCACCTGCATTTACCTCACTAATGCAGGATCATTTTTGTGTTGGAAACAATGACACTGCACATCCTTCTTGTACTGGAAAACTGAGTACTCTGTAATCTGTCAAAAATGGACAGACAAAATACAAAATAAAAAAAAAATAAAAATTCCGCAATGACAAAAATGCTATGAATCTATTTCTGATCAAATCATTTCAATTGGGCTATTTATTTCAGTTAAATTCATTTCAATTCCATGGTTGTACATAGCAAAGAACACCCATGAGCAACGGGGGAAGAAAAAAATTCTCTTATGGGTTTATGTTTTATCTTAGCTGGAGGAAACCATGAGTAAGGCTTAACAACCAAACTAGGGTCATGCAGAGAATTGCAATTAGTAGTCACTCAGGTAGCAAATAGTCTGTGTTAACTGAGCATCATAATTGAATTGAATGCTGTCATTGTACAGAACACAACGGAATTGGATCGCAATCCTCAAGGTGCAATTAAAAGAATAGGGCTAATAATTTAAGACAGTGCAGACACACAAACACTCATCCCCATCCTTCTGTCCTCCCATAGCCCTACCGTAGGGTGAGGGACCCACACATTACATACCCTCACATTACATACATGGTATGCATACATTTCAGCACATTCATACCCATAGGAATACCAGGTGAGGTTTAGATGAGCCGTGTGTGTGAGTGTCTGAATGTGTTCAGTGATTGTATAGCAGTGGGATAGCAGCTGTTTTTGAATCTGTTTGTTCTTGACATGATGGACCTGAAAAGTTTTCAGAGGGCAGCAGTTCAAATATGTGATGTCCGGGGTGTGGGGGGACTTTTAGAATGGTTTCAGTTCTGGTGGAGCAGCGGGAGTGGAAGACATCTTGCAGGGAAGGCAGGGAACAGTTTGTGATCTTTTGAGCGGTGTTAATGATGCGCTGAAGGGCCTTCTTGTCTGCTGCTGAGCAGCTGGTGTACCAGGTGGAGACGCAGTAGACCATCACACTCTCAATGGAACAGCGGTAGAAGGACACCAGCAGTCTCTCCTCCAGGTGGTGTTTCCTGAGTGTTCTCAGGAAGTGGAGTTGCTGCTGGGCCTTCTTGACCATGTGTTGGGTGTTGGTGGCCCATGAGAGGTCCTCAGTGATGTGCACGCCCAGGAATTTGAAGGCCGGAACCCTTTCCACACATTCCCCCTTGATGCAGAGGGGCTCCAGTGCTGTTTTTTTCCTACGAAAGTCCATGACTATTTCTTTTGTTTTGGATGTGTTGAGGATGAGATTATTGTCCTTGCACCACCCCACCAGTCTGCAGACTTCATCTTGGTAGTCAGCCTCGTCTCCCCCTGAGATGAGACCAACCACGGTTGTGTCATCTGCATACTTGATGATGGAGTTTGTGGGGTGAGTGGGGGTGCAGTCATGGGTGTACAAAGAGTACAACAGAGGGCTCAGTACGCAGCCCTGAGGAGATCCAGTGCTGAGTGTGAGTTGGGATGAGATGTGTTTGCCTATTTTCACTTTTTGAAGTCGGTTGGTCAGAAAGTCCATGATCCATTGGCAGATGGATGGGGAGAATCCCAGGTTGGTGAGTTTGGTGATCAGTCTTTCTGGTATGATGGTGTTGAAGGCAGAGCGAAGAGCATCCTCACATAGGTCCCCTGGTGTTCAAGGTGGGACAGTGCACTGTGGAGCGCGGAGATGATGGCATCTTCTGTAGACCTTCTTGTTCTGTATGTAAACTGGTGTGGATCAAAGGAGGGTGGCAGACGGGCTAGGATGTGCCGCTGGATCAGCTTCTCAAAGCACTTGGTGATCACTGGTGTGAGTGCTACTGGGCGGTAGTCATTAAAGCTGATGGTTGTGGATTTTTTAGGCAGGGGGATTATTATAGCAGATTTGAGGAATGGTGGGACGGTGGCTTTAGATAAGGACAGGTTGAAGAGCCTCGTGAAGATGGCTGAGAGCTGTGGCGCGCAGGCTTTCAGCACCCTTCCATTCACCCCATCTGGCCCAGCAGCTTTCCTGGGGTTGATTCTGTTGAGCGTCCTTCTCACCTCATCTTCCTGAATGGTAAATAATAATTTCAAGATATAGTCTTACATCATGAAAGGACAGTCAAGCCATAGACTGTCAAAAGTTCTGGACAGTATATGGTCAAAGAGTGAGATAAATCATAGAGGTGATATTTGGAGGGTCCATAAGGGGTCAGTTGAAGGGCCTGCAGGAAGCAGGCTCAATCTTGAAAGGGACTCCCATTAAAGGTCTCATTCCATCGTATTTTCATTAATTTTGTGGTGGTCTCTTGTCTAAAATAATTGTTGGTTTCGACAAAAATATGCTGTGGTTGTCTTGTTTCAAGCTATTTTAGTTAGGTGAAAACGAGTGCAGGGATAGTGCGAGAGGATTCTTATGAATGTTAATGATATGCAAACATATCGCCTCTGATTGGCTAACAGCACTGTGACGCTCCCTCTAGTGGGTCTGTCTGAAGGCAGCCTAATAATGTTTTCTTGAGGGCGGGCTAACTGCATAGCTAATGTTCAAAGTGATGTAGGCTTGCACGGCTTTTCCGATTCGCTCGTTTTTCCCGGCTGTACAGGGGTAGGAGAGCATACAGACTACAGGGGTAGGAGAGCATTTTGAAGTTGAGCATGCAAGTGCAACTTGGGCTGACCTATGGTAATGTAAAAAAATCAAGTATTAAACGGTTTATTTTGGAAGGAGACCTTTAAGTGAATATGAAGGTTTTAAATCTGTACATGGTTTTAGTCTGACTCAACTTTTAGGTGTAAGAGCTGTTAAGAAATGTATTTTCTCTCAAATTATTGTTTGTTAGAATATTATTTCACATGCAGATTCATGAGAAGTCCATAATTGTGAAGTGTGAATGTGTTTAACCACTTGGGAAAATGCGCTTGAAAATGTTAAATGCAAGTCACATGACATGCGTTTTCTGATTAGTCGGGTGGAGGGGATACAGTTTTCTGACCACCTGAAAGAGAATGATTTTCTACTTAAAGGCCCACTACGCAACATTTTTCATTTAATTAATCCGTTTCATACTGTTTAGGATGCTAAAATTAGTCATTTCATGGCGAACGAACGGTGTAGAATGCGCCACCGTGGCCAATAGCGGTAGATACAGCACTTGCAATGTTCAGCAGCGGGGACCGCCTCCAATAGAATGCAGTGCAATACAATGCAATACAGCGGGCTTTAGAGGGAGCTTGTGAGAGAGAAAAACAGAATGTTGCTTAGTGCCGGTTTAAGACCTCGACTAATATGAAGTGTAGAAGTTACTGTTTATTTTTGTTTCTTTATTCATTTGCCCAGGTAATGATTTTCAATTCAAGATTTTTTTGTTTAAATTTGTTGCGTCATATGCTAATACATCCGCTCCGTTGGCACACAGGACCACAACAGAAGCTGCCACTACAGTAAGGAAGCAGGATAGGCAAAATATGTTAGCCTATATTTTTTAGTCCTAGTGAAATTTGTGTATTTACTGTTTTGTATTAGTTTTAGTTTTTTAAATGCAAGTAGGCTACTACCCAGAAAATATTACAAATGAACCTATAACAGATACATGCAGGCATATTAATTTTTCACATTCTCATAGCATAGAAACCTTAGTGTTTAAGGTGAAACAATCACGATTTAAAAATATGTATGTCCATGACCATTCAAAGAGAGGTCCTGGTCAATGAATACTTTGAGGGACAGTGTTAGTCAGCTGTTTAGGGTCTATCATCATGACTTATTCAGGTTTAGTTCAACATTTCAGACACCCTATGATCTTTGAGCCTATGCCTTTTTAGCACTAGGCCTATAGGCCTATTTTGTGGCTAGCTAAATTTCTGATTTTTTTTTTTTTTTTTTTACATCAATTAACAGCAATCTCAGCATGTTGACTATGACGGTCTAAACACAAATCTACTACCCATTTATTTGAAGATAAACAATGTCTGTGCTCTACAACAAAACAAAACAAACAAACAAATCAAGGTAATCGATAACTAATCTAAACAGTCAAACAACTAAACTGTCTTTAAAGAAAACAATACAGCCTCGAATACAATTCTGCATTTAACGTCGAAGTGGGCTACAACAAACAGTAGATGGCGCAGTGTACCTACAATTCGTTTTTTTTTTATTTCACCGTGGCCAGACTATAGTGGAGGTGAAATGTTAGGCAACTGCTTGGGGCATGATGTCTGTGTCCATCGTTAGAGCACTGAAACAGGTGGCTATTCAAGTCATTTACATGTGGTTTCAAATGAACGATTGACTGAATTGGCTGAAACGATGGTGTAGGCATTGACCTGTAATTAGACATTGACCTGACCAATAAGTGTGACCTTGATGAACCAATCACGATGACATAATGCTATTGTAAAACATACATGTAGCCTAATTCAAAAATTCACTTACTTAGCAGTGAAAATACAGGGAGCAATAGTTTCCATATACCTGTCATTATTTTGTAACAACTTTTACACCAGCAAGCATATCATGAAAAATGGTTGACAAAGTTTTTAATTTCTCATAGGCCAATTCGATAATAGTATTCTCAGTGTCCCACCCAGGTAGGCAACAAGAATGTAGTGCACCCACAACACTATCGTCCTCGCAGATGTGTCATGCAGATAGGTCATGCTGTCCATCTACTCATAGGCTACAGCATCTAACGGTGGTATGAGGGAATACCACCCACTCAGTATTGCTCTTGTTTATGTGTTTCTGAGACAGATTGTTACATTCAGTTGATCTCGCAAACGGGTTCCCACGGTATAGACCAGCAGACAGTGCATCAGGGTTGCATGAACTGTCTTTTCTCATATTCAGACATAAATATGATGATATAGAGATTAGGTATATTTTCTGAAAGCCTACCATAAAAAAAACCTGTAGCCGGGGTTCGTGCACGACACATGGATGCAACGCGTATTGAACTTGACCTAGGGTAGTGGTTACAAATGCATAGTGCGTTTTATAGATGACGTTTGATATTGTATTTCGGTAAGATTCTTCGCTGTAATTACCACAAAAATGCATACATATTTTAACAGACATTATTTAGAGTGCTTTTGGAACGACTGAATAATAATGTGTATCTGTTTGCATGCCAGTTCACAGTGATCAAACTGTAAACGCATGCCCATATTATGGCACTCAGTTTACCTAGTTGAACATGTCGAGTCGTGAGTAAAAATTCTACTACTTCTCTTCCTAAAATCGGTTTGGGCGTATGTGCATCCGCTATTCCATAGGAAATAGTTCCGTCATAGCCTGGGCTACTGACACTCGGCCAAACGCTTTGGCGGGAAAATACAGGGGCGGAGTAATACACACAACAGCCCTAGACTTATTCATGCGCCAAATGACAGACAGTCTGCACTTCATTTCGAGTAGCAAGCCCGGGGTGCGAGCATTCTGTGATCTCAGCTGCTGGTTGCTTCGGAAAGTCGCAGAGATTTTTGTTGCCACATATGCTGGCAGGAACTATTACTCTTTGGATATTACTGCGTGATTTTAGCAGCATTAACATTTTCAACACAAACTGACATTTTTCACTATTGCCATCGTTGAACACTCGGTAAGGGTTTTTTTATTTTTTATTTCATACGCTTTCGTCCATGATCACCACGTAATAATTTTTACGCAAAAACGCATGCTAGGTATTTGCTGAGAAATGTAAGTCTTCTTAAATCTTTAGTGTTATATAGCACTTAAATTCTTAATGTCTTAAAGAAATTATGTTCATTTGGTTTGTTGCATGCATTTTTCCTTGTCATGCTTCGTTTAAATGTCCATTAGCAACATCAGATACCGGCTGTTGTAGCACTCGTTTGCTTTTCCTGTCAGCTGCTCTCCTTTGCAGGACTGTTCTGTGGGAGACGAACGTTATTCTGTCCACACTAAACTTGAAATTACGTTAACGTTATATGCAATAGTTACTTAATATAAATGGTCATGAACCAACAATGACAACGATGTCCCAGTAACTGGAAACATTACGCATTACTGAAGATGATCAAATATATGTCAAGATATGAGGAAACTTGGTGTTTCATGCACATTTATATTTGTGCCGTTACAACTGGCAGATACTAATGTAATGTTATTTTCTGGTTTTTCCATAGGTCGCCAACATGCCGCTAAATTCAAGTTTGGCGAGTAAAAACTACGATTACGAATACGACATGGTTCAGCCTTACTTCTATTTTGAAAACGACGATGAGGATTTCTATCATCAGCAACAAGGACAGCTTCAACCGCCCGCTCCAAGCGAGGACATTTGGAAGAAATTCGAACTGCTGCCCACTCCGCCACTGTCACCAAGCCGACGACCCTCGCTCTCCAGTCTCTACCCCTCAACAGCCGACCAACTAGAGATGGTGTCAGAGTTTCTCGGCGACGACGTCGTCAACCAGAGTTTTATTTGCGACGCAGACAGCTCCAAGTCCATCATTATCCAGGACTGCATGTGGAGCGGCTTTTCTGCTGCAGCTAAGTTGGAGAAAGTGGTTTCCGAAAGACTTGCATCGCTTCAGGCTGCAAGGAGAGAATCCTCATCAAGCGACAGCACGGATAGCACCCGGCTAAATGCGAACTATTTGCAAGACCTCAACACCTCTGCTTCGGAATGCATTGATCCTTCGGTGGTCTTTCCATATCCCTTGGCCGAAAATCCCAAACCAAGCAAAGTGACACAGTTGACAATTTTGTCAATGGAAACTCCTCCCAACAGCGGTAGTAGCAGTGGTAGTGATTCAGGTGCGTTTCTGTTCTTTTGATCGTCTGTGTTTTTAAAACTGCACTGTTACCTAGCTTAAAAATATGTGTTATGAGTTTGCCTATCGACTATGCATAACGTTACCTAAAATGATGGCTCTTGTTGTGGACTTTGAAAAAATGTTTTCCAATTGACATTGCTCTGCACTATACAATATATTATTACCATTGAGAAACCAGGGTAATATCAGTCACTGGTGCCCTTGATGTCAAGGGTGACATTTGCACTAGATGATCTGTAGTCTACTAGTGGTAGTTGCATAAGCAACTCCCCCCGCCCCTTTGCCCCCTCCCCATCCTGATCCACTGCTATATTCCTGCCTCTAGACCGGCGTGAACTGTAGGCTAGACTGTAACATTGCATTGCGGTGTTCAAACATCAGCTGATGAAGGGGGTGGAGACTGGAATGCAGAGATTTCCCCCCTCCAACAGAAGTGTGAAGAGGCATTCAGATTAACTCTTCCAGTTCCTTCACCTTTTTGATTTGTGGTGGTTGTTGTTGTTTTTTGAAGCTTCTTGAAGTATTTTAAGTTAATATAAATTTGTTTTTGTCCTTGCAGAGGAGGAGGAGGAGGAGGAGGAGGAAGAAGAAGAGGAAGAAGAGGAGGAGGAAATTGATGTAGTAACCGTGGAGAGGAGGCAAGCTGTAAGGCGGAGTGACTCTGACCCCTCAAACTTGCGCCAACACAGCCCTCTGGTGCTCAAACGATGCCACGTCTCCACCCATCAACACAACTACGCCGCCCCGCCCTCCAACCGTCACGAGCAGCCTGCTGTCAAGCGTTTGCGCTTGGAAACGGTCACCACCAGCAACACCAGCAGACCTGGCCGACAGTCAGGCAGCAGCCGCAAGTGCTCAAGTCCACGGACATCAGACTCTGAGGATAACGACAAGCGCAGGACTCACAACGTACTAGAGCGTCAACGGCGCAACGAACTCAAGATGAGCTTTTTTGCTCTGAGGGATGAGATCCCTGAGGTAGCCAACAACGAGAAGGCTGCCAAAGTGGTGATCTTGAAGAAGGCCACAGAATGCATCTTCAGCATGCAATCAGATGAGCAGAGACTTCTCTCACTCAAAGAACAGCTGAGGAGGAAAAGTGAACAGTTGCGACTCAGGCTGGAACAGCTTCGGAACTGTCATGTATGAAGTCTATCCAGAGGAAATATGAAACTAAGACTTTCAAATGTTCAGTTGTTTTATGCAAGTTAAGAGACTGTTGCCCTGTATAGTTGTGATGTTGCATGCAAATGCAATTTTTTTTAAAAACAAATCTGTCTGATTTTCATGTTCAACTGCCTCAAAGTTTTAAAAGTGGCAAATTTAATAATTTGTATTTAAGTCATTTATTTTTATTAATAAAATATAAAAAATAAGGCTGCCAGTTGTGTTGACCTTGAAATAAATACTGTTTTGTATCCTTTTGTATATAACGAATTTAATATTTCATGAGAAGTGTATAATTTTTTTTTTTTTTTTTTTTGGGTCTTGATCGTGTGAGTGTTCAAAATTTTTGTTTCATTATGTTATTTCCATGTTCTTGAATCAAATACATTTCTCTTTCAACTTACCCCTGAGACTTCATTCTTGTATCACCTAGGTGTTACCAGTCTTTACCAACTGTATGAGCAAATGGATAATCCAAATCCTTAATGGATGGGTCTATAAAAGATTTTTATTAAGCAAAACACTTTAATGCTAGTGAAAAATGTGCAGAGAAATAAAACTATAATAAAATCTTCACTGCAACATCAGACATGTAGAGTACAATATTGTCTGGCCCTGTAAGTGATTACTGTATAACAAGATTTGATAGCAATGAACATGTGCTGGGTCAACTACCATACCAAGCCTGCATGACCATATATTAAGAATAGCATAGTGTATTGGCCTAGTACACATTTCAACACCTGTCTCCAGTTAATATGCGTGAGTGCACCTGGCATTCCAGAAAAACAATGACACTGCAATCTTGCTCTAGAAGACACAAGAGTGTGTTGCCTTATGCACATGGCTCCTTACTTATATATTATGTAGGTTATACATCATGCCCCTGCAGCATGCATCATCTTGTTGGGATGAATGACCACATCTAGTTCGTGTAAACTATCTGCCAGCCACAGCCACACCCTCTGCACCTATCCACAATGTGGATAATGTGAGACAATTAACCTGTATTTACTGAAATTACTCAAATAACCTAAGCATTTATTTAATATCTTCAAACTATTATATTCACGCAAAGTAGCCAACTGCGACATGCGCCGAATTGAATCACGCTGCCTTGGTGAATCACTGTAAATGCAACCACCTCCCCCTTTTTGTATCGCTCCTCGTTTTTCATCAAAGGAACAGCACATTCGGCAAATCCCTCAACTACCTATTATTATGGCACTTGCACATGAGGTTTGTGGTCTATGTTCACGAGACGTTTATAACCTCATGTTTCATCTGCAACTTTAATTTTGTACGCGTGGTATCCATCCATTTCTGCGGCACTGTTTTCTCCTACACGCGCATTAGAAGCACTGCAACTCCGTGACGTCACAACTGTATCTGACTGTATGCAGAATGTTCCGAGCGCGTGCTCTGAGCACATGGAAAAGGGGGGTTGAGATTTAGCGGCTAGGTGAAGTGCAACCCTAATGCAATAGCCTACCTGTGTACCCCTCAAAGGAATATAATTTTACCATCACGCGGAACAAAGGAAAATGAGTAAGGACTTTCTTTATATCTCTGTTCCATTATGCTTTGCCTGTCCATGCTGTTTGATGTTAGACACATTAGCTTATGGGAATATACCAGGCACAAATATATTACTATTGACCGAATAAAGTATGGGTTCCTCCAGAGAGGTTTAACGTTAATGCATGTCATTTTCTTAGTTAATGTGCTTGAATAGCAAGTTATTGGATGCAATAAGAAATCAACTGCTAAGCTAACAGGCTACATTGCTGATATGATACCATGATGTAGCCTACTTGCAGAACATCCTTTATACTCTCTCACATGTAGCAATTAGACAAAGACATCACACACGTGTATTAGTTTTACATTTGCATAACTACTTTGAAGTTCTTGCCTTTCTCTACCTTTAAGTAAGTTATTAGTGATTTCTTGAGCTTGTAGGCTATCTTTTACAAATGTTAATATCAGATTTAGTCAAGGAAAGTAGTTTAGTCAAGGAAGTAGTTTATTTTAACCACACATGACATAAGTTATGTTCAGCAATCTTATAGCCTAGCCTCAAATACCAAACCATACATTGTTTCAAATAGTTTAATGCAAAATATTTTTTTCTAAAACAAGTCTAACAAAGAGGTTGCACTTGCAACAGCCATATTGTTAACATTTGACCATGTGCTCTGCAGTATGCAATCTGTGCTCTATTTTGGGAAACAGATAGATTGTTCCGCTTGATCAAGGTTTGTCTTACACACTATCTCCTGGTATCCCAGTGACTATTCTTTATGTGCATCACTTCATCAGTCTTACAGCATGTAACCAAGTCTGTCCAGAATAACACCCTTCAGATTCAGTATTTCTGTTAACCATTAAATTATATGTAGCCTTTATTTGTGACCATTTAGGCGAATATTGGCTTGTCATCAAACATTGGCTCATCATGCAGCATGTCAGGATATTCTGTTGCTAACAGCCGTCAGAGCACCTGAGTTCTTAGCTCTACATAAAGAATGAATAATACATGTAAACTTATTTCAGATTCGATATCACATTGTTATTCATCTTTCACAAGAGGTGCACATGTAACATGCCTTGCTATCAAACACATTCCACCGATCTGGCAAGTTCTTACACAGCAAGATATATGAGAAGCAGAGATTACTTGTTCTGTGTGTGTGCTGGGATATGCCTGTGTGTGTCTGTGTTCAGTAACCTTCCAAAGGTTAGCATAGATGCTAGGGTCATATTTCATAGCTCTAACTTTCAGGAAAGAGACTCACCAACATGGCAATCAGTCTTGTCTGTCAATACCTTAATATTTTTTTAGTGGTCAGAACATACCAAAATGTAGACATTGATGAGATACCCCACAGTCTCCCAGCCTCTATGTCTCCAGCCGAAACCTGAATAAATCAGCGCTGTTAGCTTAGTGCCATGCCAAGTCACAGCATAGGCACACAAACACATACACACACTGTGCACACATAGGCTACACTGCGCACACATGGCCCATTGGATCTGCTCAGACACATCTGAACAACAACTCGGCTGTTTCTTGTTCTTTGGATGGCGCTGTGCAGGTTACGTAATACGCCTGTTTTTGGATACATGCTGAGCCAAACTTAGTTGTAGACATGGACACGGCAGAGCTCTGTCTGGTGTCTGGCTCTGCCTCTTTCTCTATAAACACATGCTTAAATGCAACACTTAAATGCAACACCCAAGCTGGCTTGGTTTTACCTCCAGCCTCACCTAATTTCCTGCTGATGTCATGCCTCTACCTGCATATGATGCAGAGCCACACACATCTCACCTTTCTCTCTCTCTCTCTCTGCATTTTAGAGTGTGTGCAACTTGTTTTCTTCTGTCGTTATTCCTTATTTTCTTTTTTTCTTTTTACTGTCATACATGCCACTATGTCTATCCCACTATCACCTCTTGGCATGCTGTCATTCCTTCACACTTGGAATCACCCTTTGTTTTATTCCACTGTACTTTTATCTCTTACTCATTCGCATTCCCCGCACTCCCGAAATCCTTCTCTTTCCATCAGACTGCGTCTGTGTTTTCTTTGGACTGTGTAGACCGACAGTGTCCGGCTGCCAAGTGCTCTCCTGCACAATGTAGCTGGTCTGTGAGCTGGAGCCAGCAAGGCGCAGCCAGTGCTTAGGAAAATAGAGTTGTGGAAAAAACCAAGAGGCTGCCCTGATTTAAGCACTTAAAGAGTCAAACTTTCAGTGGATCAGCAGCCAAGCGCTCCCCCTGGATGGCCTCATGGTCACAGGCAGAGAAATCTGAGCCTCCTTCAGCTTGAGCTGCTGTGTCATCAGAGGTTCTTAAACACATACACACACACGTACCTCCTCTCTTGAACAGCTGTTCAGCAAATAGCTTGTTTTTTTTTTTTTTTACTTAGAAGGAATGATGTTCAGTGAGCCAGAGAGAAGCAAAACAAAAAGTTCTGTTTTTACGCCCTCCACATCATGGCTTTTTCGGTTGCGTAATTCTTTTCTTGGTTCCCGGTGAAGTTATTAAACACAGCTGAGAGAACCCAAACTGTTAGCATGAGTGTTATATACAAAACCCAGTATAACAAGCTTGGAAATTATCCATTGTCATTTGTAGGCTATAGTTTAAATATTTTTTGTTGCAGCAAATGTTCTGGTCTCTGGTGACATGCTAACAGCAAAAACTGTACTGATGCATATATTTGTTTATTTGTTGACACCATTATCTTAATTATTATTGCCTTTTAAAATGTGAAAGATGTTATTTTGAAGACAGTATTTTTTTATTATATGCATTATGTTACATTCAATATAAGTGCAATATAAATTCTAAAAGGCCAGGTAATTAAGTACAGTGTCAATTAATGTAATGTAATGCCATGAAGCACTGAAGTTGTGAAATAACTTACACATATGAGGCCCCAATACAGTCTCAGTTAGAGTTAAAGTCTTGTTTTTAGTATTTAAAGAGTTACGTTATTTAGGGTCTGGAGAACATACAGGAAGTGAGAGTTCAGATCAAGATCAGGTCAATCACATCTGGCTTCCACTGATGATGTAAAAAATTAAAAAAAATTTCAGTTTTCGCACCATACCTTGGAACCAGCTGCACATAAGCCATCAAGCCATGTGCTTTTTTTTTATTTTTTGGAAACTTTGTTATTTTAATTTTTAACAGTGTTGATTCTTTTTTTCATTTTCCACAGAACAAATCCAAAGTTTAGTGTCATGTGTTAGTTGTAACCAAAAAAAAGACAGGCCATTTTTATTGTGTCTTGTCCAGGCCTTCTTCAACTCTGCCGCCCCAACAAAGCTCTGAAAGGAACATGGATTCTGAGAGTCTGAAGATATTTTATCTCCTCCATGTACTCGAGGTCCCCACACTCCCCAGCTCGAATTCCGAGCAAGTCTGGAATGTGGTGGAAGGATTTAAACAAAAACACTAGTCTTTAACTGAGAGAGAGAGTGTGTGTCGGGTGGGTGGGTAAGTTTCCCTGCTTACACTGTTGTGTCAGGGTCTGTTATTAGTTAAACTTTTTAACGCTCTTTCAGCCCCAAATGAGAGGGTGTTTGTGGGGGGGGCAGGATGACTGATAAATGCAGGCCGCCGTGCCAGGCGGTCACAAGCACGTCGGGGGTATTATGTAACTGCGCACTACCACCCACTCTCCTCCCCCTTCAGCATCCCTAATTACTGCCATGTCTGACTAAAGGCGCATTGCTATGCAGTTTCAGATGGGGGTAAAGGCTTGATTTTTTTGTCTCTAGAAAAAGGGAAGTAAAGGACATGACAGAAAGTGATACAGTTTTTGTTGTCAGTGTAAAAGCTTGCACTAGCAACTTGCTAAAAGGACAGTGTGGAGAGAGAGAGAAGTGGTGGGATCGAAGGAAAGGAATTCCATATGATTTGAAAATGATTAGCATGAAAGCATAAAAGACATCAATCCAACTCATAATGTGATGTAAACCTGTGTGGCACTCAAATGCAAGCCTGAGTTGGATGAGGCTGGCTTGGACATATTGAAATGGAGTTTCAAATAGTTTGGAGATGTTAATATTTGCCGTCAGTGTAGGGCAGAAAATAACCTCTTAAGCTGAGTCAGTCAGTGGTCACCTGGTCAGTGCATGTTAGGGTCAGCATTCACCTTCTTTAGCCTTCTATGTGTCTAAAGTAATAATAGTAATCTAAAATACTACTTAATGAAATATTAAAGGGCTCATAGAATGTCAAACTACATTTACCTCGTTATAGTTGAATTTAGGTGTAACTTAAGGTTTCCAGTGGACCATACCAAAACTCCAACACCATCTCCCGCCTCCTTCTACATGTAAATTTCAAACTACTTTTCGCAGAGCTGAAACGATCTGAAAAGAGGCTTGCAGACATGTAAGATAAATAGGACTCACCTCCTATACTTGCATGGTCCAATCAAAGATCGTTTGGAACCGTCTGTAGTCCAATCCCCTGGTGCTTCATGAATTTGCCAGATGGGGCAGGAAATAGCAATCGTTTCGTTCTAGCCCTTGTAAATAAGCCTGCAGAAGACGCTCTACCAGTGCTCCTGGGTCACTTTCAGACACATTTGCATACGCTATTATTGAGCCGCAAAGAACAATTTCTGATGTTCAAAAACACGTGTTCTATGAGCCCTTTAATCACAACCAAATACATAAGTTTGAGTCAGAATGTCTTGATTTATGCTATTTGTGGTGTTACTTTCATGTTTTTTTTTCATTGTAAATGTTCTTATAGAGCAGGTAGCCTAGTGCAAACACTTACATTAAAAACATATGGTTTAGCACCACTATGCATCATGTACTTTATGGTGTTGAACAGAAGGTTTTGGTAGATTTTATTGTGACTCTCAATGACATTATGTATCTGTTCTGATGACTAGAACTAATATTAATAGCAGTAGTTCAGTAAAATTGGCATGTTTAGGAAGTGGTGGCCGTGCTTTCCTTGTCATCATTGCTTTTGAGGTTCTCAGAGTGGGAGAACATTCATTTTGTCTGCTTTGTGGTTTTTGCTACCCACTTTACCAAGTCACTGCAGTATGGCACCTTTGTAAATATTTAGTTAAACATCTGGTTCAATTTCGGAAAGTGGACTGATTTTTTGGTTTAGTACTCAAATTGCAGTTAAGTGTTCTTCATATAAATCTTCTTGCTCACTCATCTTTCTGTCGTGTCTGACTATAGGAAGTGAAATATTTTGCGTTGACATTTCTACTCTGTATTGGAAAAAAAAAAGCCACCACTTAAATCCAGGTTAAAAATGCATTGTGACACACTTAACTGACATTTATACAGAGTGAAATGCATGCATTACATTACAGCCAAAAGCAAAGCGAGTATTTTGTTACTTTTTTAACAAGTTACTTTTTTAACATTCCCATTACTGTCTGTTCATATGAATTTGCGTCCCAAACCTTCGATAGGTAGACCAAATATTAGCCTAAGCTATCTATTCCACTAAATTTCAACTCAGTTGTAATCAACTGTAAGGATGGTGATGGGGCATTTGTATGAAGGTAGATATGTTCTAAAATGCACGAGCGTGTAGATTCGATTTGAGGACTTGTAGAATATTATGTGAGAATGCGTAGAACAAATATTTGAACTTGTAAATTCCTATTTTCATATACGTGCGTGTTAAATTTGCAGTCACGGTGAAAAAAAACACACGAGTGCGTGAAAAGAAATGTGTGAACTTGCAGATTGAAATTTTCACCTGTGAATATTTTCCACACACACGGAGAAAAATATTAATAGATGTGTAGATTGATATTTGCATGAATAGAGTGACATGTACATCCATAATGACAGATACAACTACAAATCAGCGACAGCAACTTCTCAAACATGTCCCAGCAGATTCAAATCTGTGCTCCTTGACTTTTGCTACAAATCTTGCGATGAGCATGGCGCAAAACCGATTTGCACTCGTAGAGAGGGGGCTAAGGGGATGGGTGGGGGAAGGGGGAGGGGTTGACTCAGTCAGAAAGGGGAGAATGATATGCCTAACGTGAAAAAGCTTAATGTAGCTTAATGTACCAAAACAGCGGTCAATCATTACCAAATTTCTCATGAACATCTCTATTTAGGCCTTCTTTTACCTCTCCAAAGATCAAAACCGAAATCCCAATATTATAGATGATATCTACGTTAAGCGATTTCCTCTCCATTGGCGCCCATTACAATGAAAAATCTTAACGTAGCTTAAGCCTTAATGTACCAAAATAGCGATCAATCATCACCAATTTTCTCATGAACACGTATAGACATGCTTAATTTCCCCTAGCCAAATATTAAAACCGAAATCACAAGACTAAGGATAATACCCCAGCTCTTTCCTCTGCATAGGCGCCCAGGTTATAATGAAAAAGCTTGGCGAATTAACACCAAATTTCACATGAACACTTAGACATGCTTACTGTCACCTCTCTTTTGGTTTTAATATTTGGCTAGGGGAAAGTAAGCATTTCTATATGTGTTCATGAGAAATCTGGTGATAATTGATCCCTATTTTTGTACATTAAGCTACATTAGGCGCCCATTAGGCTTCATTATAGCCTATGGGCGCCTATGGAGAGGAAATAGCTTAACGGGTATTATCCTTAGTCTTGTGATTTCGGTTTTAATATTTGGCTAGGAGAAATTAAGCATGTCTAGGCCTATACGTGTTCATGAGAAATTTGGTGATGATTGATCGCTATTTTGGTACATTAAGGCTTAACCTATGTTAAGCTTTTTCATTGTAATGGGCGCCAATGGAGAGGAAATCGCTTGACGTAGATATCATCTATAATGTTGGGATTTCGGTTTTGATCTTTGGAGAGGTAAAAGAAGGTCTAAATAGAGATGTTCATGCAAAATTTGGTAATGATTGACCGCTGTTTTGGAACATAAGCTACAATAAGCTTTGTCACGTTAGGCATATTCTCCCCTCTCTGACTGAGTCAAGCCCTCCCCCTTCCCCCACCCCTCCCCTTAGCCCCCTCTCTACGAGTGCAAATCGGTTCTGCTAAATGCTCATCGCAAGATTTGTAGCAAAAGTCAAGGCGCGCAGATTTGAATCTGCTGGGACACATTTGAGAAGTTGCAGTCGCTGATTTGTAGTTGCATCCGTCATTATGAATGTACGTGTCACTCTATTCATGCAAATATCAATCTACACATCTATTAATATTTTTCTCTGTGTGTATGAATATTTTCCACAGGTGAAAATTTCAATCTGCAAGTTCACACATTTCTTTTCACGCACTCGTGTGTTTTTTTTTCACCGTGACTGCAAATTTAACTTGCACGTATATGAAAATAGGCATTTACAAGTTCAAATATTTGTTCTACGCATTCTCACATTATATTCTACAAGTCCTCAAATCAAATATACATGCTCGTGCATTTTGGAACATATCTACCTTCATACATTTGGATGCCTTTTTGTTTGCACTAATATAAACAGACTCAGTGGTAATTTTGTCTTTATCCTGAGGGAAGCAGTTTGGTTATCAGCTTCTCAATGGAAGAGTTTTGTGTGATTTCATACCTTGGGAGCTGTGGATTTAACATTTTTCAATTGAAACACCACTGAGACACATCATATCATACGAGTATTACTCTTAGTTTTTCGAGTACATGTACTAGCAAGAATAAACTGTTTGTGTCCAGCACCTTCCAGAGACTGTGGCTGCTTTGGAGTCAGATAGAGGAGTGGCGTTGTGTATAGACTGTCATCTTTAGAGAAGGTTATGGAGATTAATTGGTCCAGCTAGTATAGCCCACATCAGAGACCACCGCACGGCTGAAACGATTGGTAGACAGGGTCGCCTTCCTCCAAACCTATTAAATTCAAGTCAGTTTTATTCATACAGTGCATTATACAAAAGTAATGTCTCGTAGCACCTCAAAGCAGACAGCAAAAATCTACCTGTTATTTTTTTCTGTTCTCCACACCTTAGGGCAGTGGTTCTTAACCTGGGTTCGATCGAACCCTAAGAGTTCGGTGAGTCGGTCTCAGGGGTTCGGCAGAGCCTCCGCTGTGGAGGTCCGGACACACCCAAATTATTGTGTAAATTTGTGATGACACGAAGGGGTTCGGTGAATGCGCATATGAAACTGGTTCGGTACCTCCAACAAGGTTACGAACCACGGGTCTAGGGTCATGTAAGGTTGCAAATTTACAGTTGCTCAGATGGTAATTAGTCCATGCCATTGATTTAGCAGCAGGAAATAGTCCCATGTCATTAAATCCATTGTGTTAATATAGCAGCACAATAGTCCCATAATAATCCCAGAAAGTATAATAGTTGGGTTATAATAAGTTTAATAGTTGGGTTACGTAAAGACCTGTCAAGCCTACCGTCTTTGCTGCCATACAGACTCTATTTGCACCATCGGGTTAACCCAACAAGGCCAAAAGCACGCTGGCGGCAGTCAGGGAAACAGATCTGACAGAAAAAGTCGAGGAGGTTGAATGTCTCGTCAAACATGTTCCGAGACAGCTGGACCTCCTGCTCTGTAGTGTCATTCCTAAATACAGAAAAAGAGACAGCGGGCTAGTCACTAGATGACTCACCGGGGAGTGCAAAAGAGGAGATATTCGGCAGCTGCCGAGTTCTTTAACAAGAAAAAAAATTGAAGACAGGGAAAAAGGCAAGAGACAGGTGATGAGAAAGAGAAAGAGATGAAAGGAAAAGGGTTTGGTGACCTGAATGGGAGGGGTCTCCTACTGTCCCATTTTCCAGGATTGGCTTATGAGTGAGTCATTGCTACTACAAACAGAGTGTTTGTTTTCCAGACAGTTCACCTACTGCCAGGGAAAAAAATCTCACTAGCTGATTCATGCAAGCTGTACAACTGACCTACATACATGTAATGCCACTGTGAGCAGAAATAAACAAGGGGCAGGGAGATGTTTAACAGGAAACAATCCCTTGAGTCCCATGACTGAGATTAGAGGCTGTTCAGATGACCTTTGAGCGTAGTATGACCGATGACTGTGCACAAGAGCCACTGAGCCACTTTTCAAACCACGAACAAAGTTGACATTGAATGTTTTTGTAGAATGACAGGGGCTGGATTGTTTAATTGAAAGATCAACCAGTTTGTGAATAAATTATTTTTTAACAAACACACTAGCATGAGCCACCTCTCATGTGTAGTGAACTGAGTTTTTAGATTTGCTGAAGATTTGCCAGATTTAGACACTTTCTATGAACCCAGTATTAACAAAGGATTAAATTTTTGCATTCATATATATTCATATCAAATGAAATTAGTTGTCATAGCTTTGTGTACATTCTCATGACTGCAGTCATAAGACATTATAATATGTGGCATTAGGTATAAGTATTCATTAAATACAGTACATTATAACCATTTATCTGTGTGTATGTAATACTCTATTAATACTGGGTTTAAAGAAGGTGTTACTGAACTAGTTTCACTGATCTGTTCGTGTTCATTAGTAAGAGGGCTATGAATTAAAGATGACAATACAAGACACGCTTGACTTTCTCAAACACCCCCCCCCCCCCCTTTCCCACGACCTTTCCCCTGTAGTTATCGCCAATTACCTTCAGTTAATTATTTTTTGTTATTAATTATCATTTGCTTTAAAAAAACACCATGGGAAATAAACTTCCCACCCTGCCAGCAAGCAGTTCATTCTTCCTTCCGTAATGAAGCACAATGCTTTAATTTGTTTGTTTCATTCCAGGACAAAAACATATGGGAACAGGCACACATCAAATTGAGGGCCACCAGCTGCAGATCCTCCACCCCTAATCGGAGAATCAGAGCAGTTTTAATGAAATAGGGCCTATTGGCCTAACATCCCTAGTAATAGGAGCAAGTAGGGCAACAGCTTTCTCCATCATTTTTGGATTATAGGTCATACTTCCTTGTCCCTTGCTCTGTCTCTCTGTATTTCTTCCTCACACCCCATGTTAATTAGGATGTAGCTTAAGGAACTCTCACTTTGCTTGTGCCCTGCCTACCCCAAGGCTAATGGGTGGGTAGGGCTTTAGAGGTATTCAAATGCGGAGGTGTCTTGTAAAATAAAAAATCTATTGTTCTAGATTCCTACATGTACCACTTCATTCCTCATCTCCTCGCCCCTTTAAAGAAGTGTTGAGGATGATTGCATGTTCATGACAGACAAAGTGTGGAGAGAAGTCAGTTGAGAATGCAGTCCAGACTTGAACATTACGTTGATATCCACATTATGTTTGAGCTTTTTCTCTCAGTCCCCAGTGGCCACTTTTGCTAGCCCATCCTCCCCACTTAGTCTTCATAGCCATCTGGTGTGCACATACATTGAGGCAAATTCTCTTGGACCACATGTGACAGCAATTGGCATCAAACACTGTGGCACTGTCAAAAGGGTGTCAGACAGGACACCATGCAAGTGTTAGGGTAGCCGCCTTGTTGACAGCCCTCCACACCTGATCCCAGCACCGCTGGCCAACAGTGGGTCCTGCTGGAACCTGGGTCTACAGCTTACCAACACCTCCACCTGCCCCTCTTTCCCCCTTTCAGCTGTGCCTGTAAGTGGAGGTGGTGCTTGATTTCTGTCAGTTCACCACTGTCTGCATGGCCCCACTGTGTATCTTTTGAAGAGACACCAGACTTTTCCACACTTTACAGAAGTGTCAGTATTTGATGACACTGGTTTATACCAAGTTCAATGAATTGCAGAATGAAATGGGATGTTTTGGCATTATCAGTAAATGAAGATGAGTTATATTCCAAGTATTACATCTTAAAGCCATACAGCAGGGTTATGTTTCTCAAAGAGAGCAGACTAACAACTCTCTTCAAACATGGTGCTGTGGCATCAGGTATCATTGGATAACAGATGCCATGGGATCATTCATTGGGTAAACACAGCCAACTAAAAAGGGACAGCTCTAGCTGCTGAAAATCCCTAGCCCATGTAGACCATGAAATCTCAAGGAAATACTCTTAAATTGTAGTTGATTGGGTGTTGTTGCTTAAAATCAGCCACACTAAAGGCCAGTTCAGCTAGTTTCAGCAGTGTCTCACTATTGGCAGATGGCCCATGGGTTGGCTGAGAGCAAAGGGGAACAGGATTCCTACCATCTCTTCTGGGACTAACACGTTTGTAGAGGGAGCGAACTTTGTGCATTAGTGTCTTCTGCTTTGATGGGTGATACTGTGATCTGACCCCCTCTCTCTACTCCTCTCTCTCACATTCAGCACAGTTTGATAGCCCCAAGTGTAAAGCAATCAGAGATTGCCTGCCATCTGGAAAAAACTATTGAACTGATGCTTATTCATGTGACTAGTTCTCCCCTTTTATGTGACTCTTCTTCCACCAAACTCCCTATCTCTCTCAGTGTTGAAAGGAGGTATCTAATCCTCTTGTGCTTCTGTTTTAAGAATTCCATTTTAGATATCTGACCTTTACAACTATCATAGATGACAATACAGGTTATTTAACTCCAGCTTTAGGAGCTGTTCAAGAGGCTGGGTAGGATTGATGTTCACTGACTCACATGTTTCCTGATTTCTTGCGGTGGTGGCGCAGGTGGTAGAGGAGCCGTTTGGTGACCGCAAGGTTGCAGGTTTGAGCCCCACTCTACCACTCACCATCAAAGTGACCTTGAGTAAGACACTGAACCCCAAATTGCTCCTGGTGGCAGGCTGGAGCCTTGCATGGTAATCCCCTCCACTGGTGTGTGACTGTGTGTGAATGGGTGTGTGATTGGGTGAATGCAAAAGCAGGCGGCACGTGTAGACGCGGCGGACTCTGGCTCTCCTGACCGAGCTATCTGTGGGATAGCTAGATACGTAATTTCGATTCCACTGTATGTCCAGTATATGTAGAGAAATTGACAATAAAAGTAACTTAATTTAACTTACCACCCAGATCTCCTTTTGATTGCAACATATTATCTTGCCTGCAGTCAGTGTCTCTCTGACAATCAAATTGAACTTGTCACCTATTAAATGCCCAACTTGCAGTGCATCTCATTTTATAAAACCATTTTTCTGTGAGAAGTTATTATAATATAATATTATAATATAATATTATTATTAGTAAGCAGGTCGTACCTTTCATTATAGTTATTGAAGCTTTGTGGTGTTTTATGATTTTGGTGGGAAAATCACTCTACCACATTCTAGCTGTCTTGAAAAATTGCTCAAAACATTTTGACCACTGCCGACATGTTTGCTTTGCTTAGCAAACACACATGCCTATCCTTCAATTGACAAACCTCAAGCAAATATTGACCCTGAGGGCTAGATCACAGAGTGCAATTCACATTTTTCTTGTCGACCTTTTCTTGTCTGCCTGTGCCTCTCAGCACAATTTATGTATATGATAGCTGGGAAAAAGTGAGCATAACTGACTAACAGAGCAGGTGCTTAAAGCTACAGTACTTTGCATAACCCCAGCCCATCAGTCATCAGCTGTACAAAGATGTCAGGCTAAATTAGTATTTTATTTACACTTAACACTACTAGGGCTAACGTCAGCATGGTCTATATTGGCTTCTCCTGTCTACGATTTAGGCTTTCAGGTGTTTGAAAGCTAACCTTAATCCAGTGCATTAGATTCAGGGCTGACCAGGTCTTCTTCCAGGTGAGGTAGAGTGTTTGGAGAATGTATGGGATGTTCTGCAGGTTTTACCCTTAGGACATCTAACTTGAGGTACTCACACTTTGATGACCCTTCAGGTCACTCCTCATTTGTACCATTGTAACCTTTCCATCAGCTGACATAAGTCATCCAACCCATAAGGCTTTTCACCATTTGGCAATACATATTTTAGAGGTTTTAAAAATGACCTATTCTCACTTTAAATGCTTTTGTTTTTTTTATGGGTTTTGTCTGTAGACTATTCTGTGAGGCTGGTTGCCAGTCTCTTTGTGGTACATTTTTCTTGAAGTGACAGCATTTCTTTGAATTGACTAAATCCAACAGAATAGAATAATGTCAGATAATATCATTCACTTTTCCCCCAGCATGCTGCCCTTGGTGGTGCATAGAATGACCCTGCCTCTTATGAGCTTTTTATTTTACTCCAGATGATAGGAAGCCACAAGTGGAAGGTTAAAGGTTGCTCAGTGGGGTCTGACAGGGTCATTAATCCTTTGGTCAGGATCTGAGGGATGGGTTCAGAAGGTCTCCTGTTGGTGTCAGTATGGACGAAAGAAGACTTGCAGGGGGTAAACTCAAAAGTGAACTGAAGGAAAAGCAAAAGAGCACACTGAAGGAGTTCAACAGACAGTGCTGGCTATGACAACACTATGGCATATAACTTCACAGCCTGCCGCATTGTGGTCTTTTGGCCTTGTTTAGGCCTGTTATGGTCTATTGTCCTGTCACAGATTTGCTGAAGAGACTTGTATCTTAGACAATTCGCCCTAAGGTTTCTTTGACCTAACTGTTTGAGATGGATGAGTCACATAGGAATAATTATCCTGTTAAATTACTCTATCATCATTGCACACTGGGGTATTATTTGCAGGGATTCTTTAAAAATTGCTCTTTCTAAATCTAATCAAGTGAGAGCCAACTAGAACAGTCTCTTGTTATCTGCATGCAAGACTGTCCTTTATTATGTACTGTTAGCCATCATGAGGTTTTAGTCCGTCATACAATTTTCTATTGTGTACAGGCCAGAGTGTGTCAGTACCCAGTGTGTTTATGTGTGTGTTGCCCTGTTTCAGAGAAACATTTAGATTAATTTAATTGTTCTCTGACATCCAATACAAAAAACTGCTGCTGTGTGACATGGAAAACTGCTGTACTGTAAAGATTTGGAATTCAGTAAATGCAGTTGTGGTCAAAAATATTACATAACTCAAATATCAGTAAAATGACAATAAAATTGCAGTTTAGGTGCTAACATCATTTTTGTAAGATGTATCTGTGTTTTCCTTTATTTTTATCTTAACCAGATTTTGAGGAACCTGTATTCATATCTATTACCAAGTAGTTTATTAGTACCACATCAGTAGATTCAATATTGGTATGCACAATTTAATTTAGACAGTTGCACTACACACTTCTGCACTGCTGTCAAAATTTTGGTGTGCTTGGTTGGTTTTGACAAGGCAAGGTTTTTTTTTTTTTTTGGGGGGGGGGGGGCTTTTATATCAGGAAAACCAGCAAAGGATGGTTCAGCTTTCAGTTAATGCTGTGTCACTCTAAGTAGTCTCTGTGCTGCAGTTGTCTGATTACAGTTTGGTTGGTTGGTGCAGTGATGGTATGGTGGTCTCAGGCGGGCCTAACTGTAAAAGACACAAGGGATGGCTGATAATCACTGGTTAGCGCAACGGACATATGGACAGGAAACGTGACCTCTGTGTCACACGGGTATGTTGAGGGAGAGTGGGATGGAGAATGATATTTTAGAAGTTTACTTTGTAGCATGTGACTTCTCAAAGTGAAGTTCAATGTGTTTGAGCCGATCTTAGAAAGCCAATGACAAATTGTTGGGTATTTGTCTTGCTAATTTGCACAGGCTCATACACACAAACACACACACACACACAGCTCTTATCCCTATTCATGCTGAATGAGGGACAGGATTGCACAGGGGGGGAATAAGCCAGCTCTATAAGTGTGTAAATCCTGATTAAGGATTTATAGCAAGTCACTGTGGCAGCAGGTTATAGTAAAAGCCTCTGTCTATAGCAGTGCCACTCTATGGCTTTCTCAGTTTCAGCCTTTTTCTTTTGTATCTACATTGCAACAGCCACAATCAGCCAAGTTTATTATTTCGTTATTATGTCAGCAAGCAGTGTTTGAGTAATCCTGCTTGTTTTATCACAGGTGCTTTTAATTATAAATATAATTACATAATTGTTGTTGCCACAAACTTCAATGTGATGAATATTAGTCAGTCACTTTGAAGGCCCTGATCTTTGCTTTACAGTGCCTGCACACAGTGCTATGAATACCAGACTCCATGAGCGTTTTATGATCAAGAGCCTTTGGATATCCAGACAGCTTTTTGCTCCCTATGTCCTGAAAAGGAAGGTTGAAGTGGTAGACAGAAGCGCAGACTTGAGACACGGTGGTCTGGCAGTCATCACGCCTTGGAGGGGGTGTTTTGTCTCAGGCGTTCGCTCCGCACGCCGGGCCTCAGAGCCATGGCCCTGTGCTCATCCCACTTTTTAAACAAACACCAGCACGCCGTGTAAATATTTGCCACTCAGCTCAGGAGCGTTCAAAGGCACTGGCGGAAAATGAATGGGGGCAGAGACCCCAGGCGGAGGGGTGGGTGGGGGACCACGTAGGCTGGGTCACCTCGGAGGCTCTAGACGAATGCTCACCCAAAGGAAGGGTGGAGATGGATGACCTTGGAGCATGAAGGCCTGCTACAGGGACAAAATACATTTCCCACAGCCCTCAGTATAAACAAAAGCTGTGTGCACTGCAACCAACCTCTCTTTTACTCTCTCTCTTTTTCATTTTCTTTTTCATTGCCCCCTTTCTTTCTTGTTTTAACTCTCTTTCAAATAATAACCATCGCCTCATGGGAGAACTCAAGCAGAACCGCCCCATTGAAAGAACAGGTTGTGTCAAGAAGAAGGCTGAACCCAGCCATTACGAATGAATGACATGATTTCAGCCGGCTGCTTCTCTCTGTCAATTCTTGAAATCCCTCAAACAATGGGCAACTGAGACTTTTGGTGGAAGCCACTCTGAGCTCACAGCAAACAGGCTCCACACCCAGAGACATCTCCCTGTACAGCTTGCACAAAATGCTTCAGCGTGGGATCATGGGGAGGAGAGAGGGCAAACCGTTTAGCACAGCCGGACTTTCACCCGGATGTCTAGGTCACGGGGAGGAAAAACGAGCCTGTGGTCAAAAAAGTGCAAAGTGTAAAAGATGTCTCATAACATAAACCACTTTGACATCGAATGTTTGTGGGATGACAGGAACTCTGTATCATCTGCTGAAGGTCTCAGAGAGGAATGTCAGCAGCCAGACAGCACCCAGCACAAGAATAGTTTTGCTATTCTGACCCTCAGACTTTTAACATCATAACAAGGGTTCTACCTTTCTCACAGACAAGCAAGTCACATAAATGAGTAGCTGCAAACTCAGTTGTTATATGATGTTAACAGTAATGCATTGGTTTGGCCTTCCTTTTATAAACTGTATGTATACAGTATCCTAAGTGATGGCGGATGAAAAGACTTGAGGGTACTCAATCACAATCTCCACCACACACATGCCTACGCCGAGAGCAGATAGGAAAATAGCTTGTCTATCTCTTTTGTCTGGTGTGGGAAGATGCTTGCAATGTCCCCTTACATTGAAAAACACCCATAGACCTTTCCAGTGGAATCTTTTTTTGTCAGTGGACTTGCCACTAGTGCCCCACAGCAACCGTGTTATATAGATAGATAGATAGATAGATAGATAGATATACTTTATTGATCCCCCAGGGGAAATTCAAGATGGTGGAGAGTCACCTTGGCTGCCATTCGTACGGCGCCAGTGTACAGATATTGTTAATCCCATTCAGTGTTTTATGGATGCATGTGATGCTCCTTATTTATTTCTATAGTCATGCCTTTTGTGAGACCTGATAATAAGTATGATAATGAACCAGTTGATCACCTGAGTAATCTTTGGAATGTTTTACTCAGGTTGAGCAAATGAATTTTCAGTGAGGAAATGCAGCAGATGCGTTCACAACAAGAACAGACATGAGCACTTTCTCGTTTAGTTTATTCTGCTGGTTTGAAACAGACCATCAGAGAGTTTTGGGAGACTTCAAGAAAATCGTTGAAGTGAGGTGAATCCCAAATGACATGCATATTATCTGGAGTGGCAGATGGTTTATCGACCAACAAAGCTGTCTGTCGCAAGAGTAGGTTTTTAGAAAGGCATGGCAGCTCATTGAAGGCTCATTGAAAGACTTAATCTACACTGTTATATAAACCACATCTCAGACGTACTGTGCCAACAAACATGTCTGAAATAAAATGCATGCTTCAACACCCACTTCAACAAGTGCAGTACTTGCATGTGAAAGTACTGCACATGAAAGTACTGCACTAGTACTGCTTATTATTTTTTAATCATATGTATGCTGTTGGACTGCAATAAGGATATATGAAACACCCTGAAAGGTAACATTAACCAGTCATGCATCTATTACACATGATGACATGAAACTAGATGTATAATGTTATGCATCAAGTATTACATGTGACTCCATCACATGACTTCAAAGTCTCTTAGATTTTTATCTGATTTAGTTTTCCAGAATATTCACTATGAATTGTCTTTGAAGTTTTATGAACCATACACTGTATCAAAGTAATTCAGCACCAGTGATCTATTTTCAGTTGTCTAGATAAATCATCTATTTTCTTTGCAAGCAATAGATATAGATAGACAGATGGAATATGGATTGATCATCGCAGTGTATGCCCTGTTTAGCTGAAATACAAAATTGAGGGGAAAAAAAAAATTGTCTCTTAAGGCCACACCAATAAAATAAGTTGGTTCTCGGATTTTTTCAGGAAAAATATGGAATGAGCGGGCGAAATAAAAATAATAAAAAAAATGTTCTCATCTCATCAAGTTCTCAATGCACTTCTCAGTGTTTCAGCTCTGAATTCTCAATGTTTTTCTCTTCTGATCAAATATTCGAATAATTGCAAATACTGGCCTAGCAGGATCCCCTTCCACCGGTATCTTTCCTCATATCATGTCTCGTCTTTTATGTTCGTGTGAGTTCGAATTCAATTTTATTTTTACTTAATTTTGCATTTTTTTCAAGCGGCGAATCCGAGAACCAACTAATTTTATTGATGTGTCGTTGCAACAATGGGTGGCCTTCAGCAGAATGAATAGCAGAGGCCACATGCTAAAGCACAGCAATGTCATATGTTTATTACATTTGCACAGGAAGTACGTGTAATGGCCGGACATAAAGATGTTATGAGCGAGAGAGAAAGAGAGAAGCATCCCCTCTCTGAGTTCTAGTAACAAGGGAGTGTGTGGAAGTGGCCTCAGCATTGCCTTTGGCTCCTCAATGACTAGATAAGTATTTGTGAGTGGCAGACAGGGTAGGCCTGTGAGATCATCTTCCCTTGGGGGGACATCATGAGGTCTGCGTGACCACTTCCTCCTTCTCATTCATTCCAATGTGAGGATGTGGTACTGCAAGCCTCTCACTCAGTGGCTAACAGTGCAGTCAGGAGGAGCCCCAGAGGCGGGAGCCGAGGGTCACAATCCAGTCTCTGCTAAATGAAAAAAAATGTCTGTCAGTTTAGATTCTCAGATCAATTGTTTTTTGTTGTTGTTGTATTATAATACTTGAACGTTTTACGAGGCTCCATAAAAATTGTCATGGCAATTGTCATGGCATTTCAGTGAAATGAAATTTTCACTGATTAATCTGCTATTTGCTTCAGCACCCCTTTCACTAAACACAAGTTCATGCATATGTCTAATCCAATCTGTAATAACCTTGCATGCACACTTGCCTTGTACTTGAATGCACTCGTATTTTATCTGTTTTGATGTGATATCTTGATGTGATATCTGATAACTTAGTTTTTCAGCTTAGCTTTAGACTGGCAGGGTCAGTCTTTCTAACTTACCTGTTGAAAGTTATTTACAAGTCTCCTGAGGTCTAATGAATACTGTGATTGAAACCTGCCGGCTTGCGGTAACTGCAGCAGTAAGAATTTGTTCTTTTCCAGTCATATGCTGATTCAATTAAGGTAGGCGAAGTCTCATTCAGTTTACGGGAAACCTCTTTGAGAAGGCCTTTTGTGCCGTATGGTATTTGAATGTAAATAGCTCACTCATAGTTGTATTACGTATAGCCCATTTTTATTGGCTCTGATGTGCTGTCGAGTTTTTTAATGATTCTTTGTAAATCCCCTGTTGTGTTTTAGACTGAAACTGTAGTGTGAGATGACTCATAGTGAGAAACCGTGAAGTGCTTCTTAGCTAAACCTGCCCATTTTGAACCACTCTTGAGACAAATGCACTCAGACGTGTGTACCTTCTGTCGGTGATCAACAAACTGCATTTTTCAGTCAGAGACGTGAAATGCACCTAACAGGTGTGTGTGTCCTATCCATCGTCTTTTAGAGACAAATTGCATTCAGTATTCATTTATATGCGGTTCTGTTCCCAGGTGAAGAGACCACTATTTTTGCTGTTTTGCATATCCTTCTCTTGTCTGTATTTTATATGATCTTTTCTTTTTGTGTGTATTTAGAATATACACAATGCAAAGACCAACACAGTGGTGATATAGTTCTTCTCGCAACTGATATAGTAATAAGCAACAGTCTTTATGTTTGGAAGCAAATCAAGCTCTGAAACTAAATTAGTTCAACCCCCCAACAGTCCCCCACCAAACCATTCATCTTTCAGCATCCAACTGTGCTACTGCGTATATGGCTGATACACACATGCACTGACTATTATTATTATTAGCCTTATGAATTGGCAATTAGTGATTTATCACCTGTCCCGGTTACACGTTTTTCTTCTACATTTGTATTTTAAGGAATAAAGTTCATGTCAGTAACACAGCTGAACGCATGTATGTGCTATCAGTTACTAACGATAAGAGTCTATCATGTTTGGATATTTATCACACGCATGTGATCCTGTGTTTACACGTGCTAGCAAAATCACACAAATATAGTACAAACATCAATTTCTTACCATTTGGAATGCAAAGTGACCATGCAGCCACATCAGATCTTTTTCATTCCTTCCTTAAACCAAGTCAAGTCCCCCCCCTCTCCCCCACACCCCCCTGCACTATTCAAGCGTAGCACCTGTGGAGCTGAGCGGCTGTCCGTCAAAGTTCTGCGTCACTGATTTATTGGCTGCATGTGTGAGTCCTGCAGCAGCCTCAGCAGCTGTGCAACCGCGGTCAGTGACAGCCCAGGCAGCGTGACTCTCTGAGGGCATCAGCAACAGTGCAAGTTGTTGCTGCAGTATGCTTATGTACAAACCATTGCGACCCTTGCTGTAGTAGTAAACCCAAGAGTCCCTGGTCAGTAATGGCATTATGTGTAAATGACAGTGGTAGTAAAAGAGGAGCAGATGAGGGCATAGGGCAGTTGCTGAGTGTGAACTTCATTCCAGATGCACTGCAAGTGGAAGGAAAAATGACAACTGTGTAGCTCCAAATGCTGTCAGTAATGGTGTTGTAGCCCCTAGTAACAACAATATGCACCTTAGAACAGTGACAGGACTTTCTCTTTTTCAAATATATTTAAACACTTAAATTAACTCAAGGTTATATGTGTGTTGATGTGTGTTGTGAGTGATGTATATGAATTCATGTGAATGAAAGCTTGTGTAAATTGGAGCCTTGACTGATATCACAACATCAAAGCATTGTATAGTTTGTCAAGAGTGAGTTGAATGATGCCGATTTTGCCAAAAATGAACAGATCTGTTTAATCTGACATACTACTTGCAGTTTTTCAGTTAAGGCTGAAAGTGCCTTTGTTGTTCTTTTTAATTGCACTTTCTTTACTCTGTGTACACCTGACTTAAAACAAAATGTATTTGTATTCAGAGCCTTAAAGGCGCTCTAAGCGATGCTGTTTCACGTCACTTCTTGTTAACGTTCGAAGTATTGTCAAACAAAACGGAGGATAGCTCCAGAGAGGGTTCAAGCGTTATAAGTTATAGCTCACTCCTCCCCCTCCCTCCCATGCCTCCCGAAAGACTCGTGAACCTTGTCGTTTATTGGCTGGAACACTGTTATGTTTCGTTTTCGTTTGTTATGCTAGGTTTGCCCACTGTGTTTTGTTGCCGTTTGTGGAGCCAGGGCTGTCTACAGAGACCGCGTTTTTTTACAGTGTGTTCAGGGGACAGGCAGCTAGCAGATTGTGAGGAGATGTTTGCTGTATGTAACAACACATGTTTTAGTCCTAAAAACGTGTCACATTGCTTAGAGCACCTTTAAATAGCCTAACCCCTGTTTATGTCAGTGACCTGATTTAGCCCCTTTAAGAGCAGCCACTTAAGGAGCTAAGGTGACCATGCTAAAGTTGATAAACATTCTCTTTTTGCCCATAATCAACCCCCACCATCCAGTGTTTAAAAAGAAGCCTTGAAGCTGTAGCATAGACATGGTTGGAACAGTTGTAAAACACAGAGCTGTGCTCTGGTGAGGTTGCTTCAAGGTGGCAGGATGGTTGCTCTCTGCCTGCCTGACTTTCAGGAGGTCTCCATCAACACGGTCCTCTCTGGCCCCTATGGCACTCAACACAGAACCCGCAGCAGCTGCTGGCAGCTTGTCAGTGAGCCAGCGCCACTAATGATGGCTGGCCTCGTCAGGAAAGACCAGACCCCGGGAGACTGAACCCAGGCCAGTTGTTTCAAAGGCCCGCTCTGCTTCAGTGTGAAGTGATGGCACTGCCCTGTTGCCTCTGAGTGAAATGGGGTCATCCGGTGACCCCGAGGCAGTTTGAGGTGGGTGGGTGGGTAGGTTGACTGGGGAGTATGTGTGTGAGTATGTGCAACTGTGTGAGTTTGTCTGTCCCTGTTTGTAAGTGTAAATTCATGTGTGTGGGGCAGATATCTAGTCAGACCTCCACAGTAGACTCAGTTGCACATGACCATGATTGCTTTGCGAGTCTGCCAGGAATGCTAACCCAGTGTCCCAGTGACTGGGGGCGAAGGAAGTTTTAAAAATAAATTGAACTCTCCACTAGAATATCTTGTTTACCTGGCTTTTTGCCCAGAATTTTCCTGGACTCTTGAATATTGTTGAATAGTTGGACCAATAATAGCCCAGATGGCACAGTTGTTATGAAACTGAATGTTGCATGATTGTATTTCTTTTATATTACAGATTATTACCTTGCATCACCTGAAATTTCTTCTGTTCAGAAGTGTTTAAGATGGTGAAATTGCCTATATGGCATTTACACAATTATTGACCACCTAATTGCCTTCACTTCAGAAGGATAAACAGCCCTGTCGTGTCAGTTGTCAATGAATGAGAGTCTGCAGGTCATTAATGGTGCTCTGTTACCGCTGTTTGACTCTTCATTGGAGTGGAGAGACGAGTGCATTACTGTCCTATCGCATTTTCATGCGCATGCATCAGGTATTCAGTGCATTCAGCAACAGCACGTCACAGGGAGCTGATACGACTCACAGCAAGCAGGCTACAGCCAGATTAAAGAGACCACCTCCCCTGACACTTCTGGAACGCCGCAGAGGGTAAAGCTCCCCCCGCCTCACCCTTAAACAGAAGTCAGCTAACTTGGACCTGACTTGAGGGCCTTCATATCTTAGAATAGACCCAGATGGGCTGGACATGTCCAAACGAGTTTGAGCCTGTGACAGGTAACATCATATTGGACTGTAGTGTATGCAGCCGTTTTAATAGTCATGCCACTGTCAATCTAATTCATCTAATCATCTGTCATCTAATAAAATTCAACCTCGGTTTAAGTCACACAGTTCAATTTAATGATGATCTGGGAAACCTTGAGATAGCATGTGATGACAAGGTAAACTGAACATATTTTTTATCTGTGGCAACAAGTGGATAGGTTGTCTTGTAAAACTGACTTGTGACAGTCATCTCAAATATCCCAGTTTAATAGGGGACTTAAACTGTCAGATGTCAACAGAATTCACACAAATACACTGTTCACTCTGGCAATGATTAGTTCTTGGAAGGTCAGGGTTGTCTTTAAAGGTTCCAGGGAAATATAACAGGAAACAGTGAGCTGTACTGTCCAGAGGCCAAGGCTTTGTGACATAGTGAGGAGTTTAAAATAGGCGAAAAAAGGCCAGACCAAATTGGAGCCAAAACAAAAATCATGTCATGTACCAAGACAGACATGTGATCAAACTGCATGCTCATAGCTCATCAAACCAAAGCTAACGTCAGGGCGTAGAATGAGAGTTTTGTTTTAATTTGTTACATAGTAATTGGTCACAATAAATCTGTGGATTATACCCAAATGTAGAAAAATCTCTCATAGAAGGAAGTCTCACGTCATTTACTTTGTACCTGTTTAAATCTGTCTGCACACTTGTCTCTGTCAACAGCTCGCTGCTGTATTTGTATTGTCAGTAACTCATTACTTCAACTCCCCAGGGAGTATATGCCTACATAGTATGAAACAACATTGCTGTGTGGGATTCCCCATTCTTTATCAGCTGTGAAGACAGTCACTCACTAAAGACCAAGGGGTTGTTTTTGGGGATGGAAAATACATTTTTAGGCGAAACCCTCTTGAAGTTTTTTTTTTTTTGTCTGAAAAGATCAAATATCCCCTTTGGTGTCAAGTGCATATTTTTAGCATTAAAAAAAAATTCTCATGATTTCTTGAAGAGGAAAAAAAGCCCAACACGTCATAAGGGTCACAAACATACACGTGTAGACAACTGTGGGAGCCTGTACAGGGATGCACAAATACCTAACAGAAATAGAGCCTTAGGGCCCCAACCCCCACCCACACCACCCTTACACATTCAATGCAAAATTCTGTCACCTACCCAAAGATATCTGCAAGCTTACGCACTGCTGTTCACTGTGGCTGTCTGGCCCAGTGCAACAACTCAGCATATGTGGCCTGGGTTAAATAGGGCCTTGCCTTCTAGTCTGTGTCCTACGGTAAGTCAGCAGGAATGTGATACAGTAGGATTATCCCACCAATGTGTGGATCCCCTGCTGGTTGAGGCCATTGTCCCATTCTCTGTCTCAGTTTTGGTGGAATACCAGACAGACCCTGTCAAACTGTGTGGAATCTGGGGGGGTTGAGGGGTGGGGGGTAGTATATGTTCCTGTTGGTGTGGAAGTGTGGAATGCACTGCAAGTAGTTAGAGCGTGTAGGTATAGTAAATTCGATGCAGCCACAAAACCATGGGAGCGTACAGACTTGTTCTTGTTCCATGGAAGCACCATTTACAACTGAACAGCCCCTCACCAGCGTGTGAACCAAACAGTGTACGGTATTCAGTGGAATAATGTGGCCTTAAGCCTCTGATAGAAGCCCTCTGACCCAGGCCTGTTGAAAAGAGGGTTTTACAGAGTAGCAAGAGTCGCAGAGTCAAGTCTGAGTGGCATTCACATTAAGGATTTCTGCCAGTCCAAGGGCTTACAAAACAGTTTCAGCTGACTGAGAAAAGAGGCCGGGTCAGCTTTAGTTGTTTCGGAATGCAGAATGCCGGAGTGATTTTTGTAGGTGCACGGACGTTCACACAAAAATCCCTTTCACTCTCACTTTCCACTGATTAGCCTGCTGAATCCAGTCAGCGTGTAGGAGGTGAGAAAATACTCTTTCAGTGAGTGAGCTTCAATCGCCTTTGAATGCCTCCCACACAAGTAGGAAGGGAAAAAGTTTGTTAGGCATTTATAACAATGGTCAATTTGTCTTCTAGAATGGCAGGCAATGCAAGCTCCCAAATGTACACATGTAATAAATTCTGAAGAGGACAGTAGTGGACCAGTTATGGATTGTGCACATTTATGCATGTTCACGTTCATGTTATGCACATTTATGAGTTCAACTCCAGGTGGTAAAAGGCCATGCACTCGGGTGCCATCAGTAGTCCTTTTATTGTAAGAATTTGTAATTGTAATTTACTATTGTAATTGAGACATCTTTACATTCAAAAAAGTCATGGTACGGAAATGTGCTTCCGGCATGCAGTCCGCAATGGCTTGCGATGATTAGAACTAGTAAGAGAATGATCTCACCTCTCTGGAATGTTTGAGAATGATTCCTGCACCCTGAAGAGTTGGTTCCATTCCAATAAAACCTACTGGGATAATTCTGTCACAAAATGAATGTATTGTAGAGATTCACTGAACATTCCTTTCCTATTCTGCTCTGTTATTCCTTTTTTTGTGTTTGTGCTATTGGAGCCTTGGGAGAAAAAATCTCAAACTCAACGGTTTGATCGTCTTTTTCTCACTTATAACCTGTTGAAGCAGTTCTGTATCACTCTATCGTGACACGACACACTCAGTTCTGCTTCATCCCCCGTAAGACATTTTAGTGGCCAATTAAAGAAGAAAGGGGAAGGCGTGACGCATCGTAAAGCATCTCCTACACTCTGTCTCCCTGTCCTCCTCTGAACCCAATTCAAATAAAACCAGTGATGTAAGCGTTGTGAGTGTGTTGTAATAGTCCAATTCTTGTGCTTGCTTGCTTATTTACATTTAGTCGTCGTCTGTGATTTATTTCAGGTGGGTCGATGAATACCCGAACACCTCCTAGTGGCTTTCAACAGACGCGAGAGTGCAAGTCGGTTGAAGACCATGCTTGGACATGAAAGGACAAACCAAGCTGGACTCGGTCTAGGACATTTTAACCAAAAAGAAAATGACATTCTGTGCTGCATGTGTTTTTGTGCAAACTCTATAAAACATAATTATCCAAAGCTTTTATTAACAGCCACCTGGTCCCATTTTTTAGAGGTGACAAGGCCACTCAAACTAGCAATTAAGTGAGCTTGTGTAGTTCCATGGGAACCCATCATTTTTAAAAACACAATTAGTTGTTCTGTCAAAAGGAACAGATTCCATTCATGCACAGAATATTTCCAAAGAATTTGACGGCAAGACAATCATACCTGTCGATCTACTGTGCAGGCTGGATTGATTGCTATACATGATTCATCACTGCCCAAGTAACTAGAAGCACATTCATTTCATTCACAACATCAATAAAAGTAAAAATTGTACTAAATGTTTTGCCTTAATATAACTGGCTAAGTCGGCTTGACACATACAGTGTGCTAGGTATTTCATCACATGGTTAAATCGAAAGTGAAAGTTAAAATCTCTTTTTCTGTGGACTGATTTCCTCCGTCAACTTAGTGTTTTCTTCAACAGGAAACCCTATTTTTGTTGGACTGCAAACTGTTGACTCCTCAGGATGTTGTTAAGGTGTTGCAGCAGGTAGAGTGGAAAATCTTGAAAAACGTAGTGCAAAAAATCATATAGTAGAGTTTTCTAGACATGATATGACTTTGAAGGCAGTTGTTTTTAGTAAGTGACAAGTTTTTTTGTTGGAGAAGTTCTAGTTTCACACTCTAGTTGTTGTTCCTCTTTTTTTTAATCCTGTGGTTGGTGCGAAGACCCACCCTTGACAGGAGGGCCCCATTTGTACAGTACACTCTGAGTCTTTTTGTCCTCTCTTTCCTTTGTTTTGCAATGTTAAAATCATATCCACGACAGTCAGCTGAGCATCTGTTCAGGTGAAAGGACAACATAGCTGTAGGTGATGTCTTAGCTATAGGGTGTCTGTCACATAGCCATCTGGTCAAACCAGAGATAATTGGTTTGTAGCAAAAAGGAGAGTTTCTACGCAGCAGTATACAGGCTGTGCAAGGATGCCTCTAAGTGGAGCGCGTACACAGCTAGGGAATGCCTTTTTGTCTCGTTGGTAATAGTTAGCACAGGCATGGAAACACTTCATCATTGCCTCAGTTTTACCGTCACTGGTTACTGAAATGCACTCTCTTGTTCCACAGTATGAATTAACGTCATAGGGCCATCCATAGGTAGTAGCCCTCTCAGTAGAAGCATTTACCCAAAGTGTGCATCCCTCATCTCTGGGAATCAGGGTCTGGAATTATGTAAGGTAGTGTTCAAGCAGGTCCTTCAGATGGCCTTCAGAAGCAGTAAAAAAATGGATAGTTGGATAGCAGTAGTGAATGGAAGGTTCTGGGGATGACACATTCCCTCATTCCCACTTCCTGCCGCACTCGTCACAACGTTCCTTGGAGCGAGCGGCCAAAGAAAATGCCCTCAGCTGTGATTCTGAATGAAAAGATGTCAGTTATAGGTTGAACAATTATGGTTTCAGAAAGTTGGCCCCATACAGCATCCATATTGTGGTTTGCATTTTTCAGTCTTTTTTTTTTGGTGCCATTTAATTGGAGGTTGACAAAATCATTAAATTATTCTGAGAAACAATTCCCTTGTGGTCACAAGACCTGAAACTTTTGAGTATGTCTCACTTCACTCTGACACATCCAGGAAATACTACCTTACTAACACACCACACTTTTTTTCTTAGTATTTGCTGAGGCCATTTGACAATGTGAATATGTGTTTAGTGTATTAATATGTGTTCAGTGTGTTATTTTTGTGTTTGTGTGGTGTCAGTGTGAAGTTGAAGCCTCAAGAGAATGTTGTTTAAATTCCTGTGGCAATGGCAAAGGCAAAATAGTCTGTCTGAATAAAGGGAAAAGATGTGGAAAGGACATCTGACTCACTGACTGCTTGTGTTGTCTCTACTACATTGTAAAAACCCAAACATGTCTAAGTGAAGAAACCCTCTATGTACCGTGGAGCCAACAAGTAGCCAAAATGCCACCACTGCTATATATATATATATATGTGTGTGTGTGTGTGTGTGTATACTTATGTCATAAAATTAATTACAGTCCTTTTTCCCTCCTTTTTCGGATTTGTTCTAAGGGTGCACACGTCAGTAGAGTGTTTTGCATACATACATGTATACCATACAAACAGGACAGGCTGAATGAATCAAAAGCACTCTCACACATCTTCAAACACATACCTGCCATGCCTCTCTCAACTCTTAACTCTCACCCCCAGGCTTGATTTCGTTAATTTCATTTTGTTCATGTATTTCAGTGGCCATGTGAAAGTTTTGACTTCAATCAAATAACTTCAGCACGTCCGTTACTTAACTTTATCATGTACATCTGTTATGATGAGGAATGTGTCATACATTTATCATTGCTATTAGAGCTCTTGCTCCTATAGGACAGTTCGATAATGACAATAACCTTTTGTGAGACCACCACTTTGTTTCACAATCACATTTTGCCTGCTAACAAGGAATGTCATGTGATGTTAAATTTGTGGAGGGATGATGCTGTTTACTTCAGCACTTCTGCAATGCTGTGTATACATCAGTTTATCTGTGCAACAAATGTACTGGCTGCTTGGCTAAGTTTGAGCAGTCGCTGTGTGTACAGCTGGACAGTCTTACGTAAAGTTTGTTAGAAACAAAGCGGAATCTTCCAGTAAAGGGCAAACAAGATGTTTCAGGAAAGAGTCTTTTCAGGATGTAAAAAAGGGATGTGTTGTGAAGCAACAAAAAGTCATGATGGCCTTGCAGAGTTTCTACTTTCTACTTATTGAAGTATTATGTGTACACACAGAAATGGGTGTGAATATATCTATGTGGCCTCAAAAAAAAAAAGATAAAGCTGCCCTTGACATTCCTCCTTTCTCATGGAAATGTCTGGAACACCATGCATTCCTGTGCCTGTCTCTGTGGCTGTCCTCACTCATCTGTCAACATGTGCCCTTGTGTTCACATAAAATGCAGATAGCTATGACTGTCAGTACATTGTAGAACACAACATGCATACAAGCGGTCAGACTCTAAATTCGATTTATATCTCCTTGCGTGCAACCCCTCCAAATATTAAGCCACCCCCTAGATCTGTCGACTCACATCCACCAACACACAGGCATGAAGCCTGAGTTAAAGTTCTCTCTTTTTCTCTTCTCTCTCTCTCTTTCTCTCTCTCTCTCTCTCTCTCTCTCTCTCTCTCTCTCTCTCTCTCTCTCTCTCTCTCTTCATCTCTGTGACACATGCACACATATTCACTCTCTCTCAGTGCTGGAGCATTCAAGTAAATCCTCTGTCACGCTTTCCCTTGGCCAGCGTGCTTCTCACCGCTACTGCTACGGGCTGTCTAAGCTCATTCATTACCAGTTTTCTTCTGCGCTGCTGCTCTCACTGGCTGCCGTGCCGAGCCCAGTCTCCTGCATGCTTGCTGACAGGCCTGCCTGTACACTCTCATTCACACACTTGCTGACACAAAGCCACTCAGACGCGCGCACACACACAAAACCCATTTAAAGCTATTAGAGAAAAAAAAATGCATACTGCAAGCGGTGTACAAAAATGAATATTGATGCTTACATTGTTGACAGGGAACAGGGATTTTTGTAAAGTAAAAGTGGTCTAGAAAAGTGAGGTCTTTCACACTTTCACCCACGTCGCATTCAACCTCATCTCACACACACGTGCACACGCAGGTAAACCATAGCTTACACACACTAACATCTTCAATTTACATTTCTTTAGTGGTGGCATGCAGCAGTGTGTTAGAGCGTTTGCTGTGCACAGTGTTTGTTAGTAGCTTTATCAATGTGTGCATGAGTGACTCATGAAACTATAACCGCACACAGTTGGCTTTTCGCTTTCAGACTATAGTGCAATAGACCAGAGATGTCGCTTACTCAACCTCATACATCAATTTTTTTCCTCCTCCCTCTCCACCTCTCTTATGAGTCTTTGTGTCAACTGTTTTTCTTTGCATCTCGTTTATCTATGGTGATCTGCTGCCACCTTCTATCTCTCCATCTGTTTCTCTCTTTCAGCACCCCCCCCACACACACACACACACAGAGACATACCAACTGTATATATAGAGCGTATATATATATATGTATATATATATATATATATATATACTAGCAAACAGACAATACACACAAAATCACATATACACCCACACTTTCAAACCATAATTCTCTTCTTTGCTCTCTCTCTTTCTTTCTCTGCCGTTCTCTACTGGGCCCATTAAGGCTTAAACAAACAACCGACAGGTCTTGTAACAGCAGCCTCTCCTCCTCCGCTCCCTCCTGGAAAGCTCAGGAATTCCCTGCTGATGTTCCCACACCCTGCTGCTCGGGTGCCTGCTGGCTTGAGGGGGAGGTGGGTGCCGTGTTTGGGGCGCTGACTGATTTTGTCAGTGAGTGACACCCATCTTCGCCCAGTCAGTCTCAGAGGCAGTGTGGGGCATGCCACCTGATATACTCATAAAAGGAAAAGCTGGGCCAGCTCCTGCTGCTGCTGCTTGACATACCTCTGGTGCTCCCTTTGGCTAGAGGTGTTGATGCTCCAGTCTTCTGCCAAAGTCTAATTACGGGAAGGAGGGCTTCCAATATGTATGACACATCCACTGAACATCTCTTGTGAAGTATTCAGTTACACACATACACACACACACACACACACAAACACACACCGACACACAAATGACATACACAAGCCCAGCCTTGGTGATGATAAAGACAAGCCCATTCGTTTTGTGCTTATAGTCATTTAGTTCAAATGGTAAGTCAGTGAAACCAACAGCTTACTCTTGTTTTCATGTGTGGAATGGGGAGTTTTCAGTCAGCCATGTAGCAGCGGGGATCCTCCCCTCAGTGCTTTTTTTCTAGCCCTTCACAGAATATTCAAATTAAAATGAAAACTCTGACCAGTGCACGTTGGGTCTAAGTGGGGTTGTCCCCAACAGACTTGTTGAAAATGAAACTAGACATGCAAGGCCGTCCCCAGTGAGACTTTATTGTTATCACTATTGTTTTTTTTTTTTCTTTTGCATTTTTTTCTCGTAGGGTAATAGAAGGGGGTTTCAGACTTATACTGCAAGTTCCTTTAAATACAGTTTATTTTCCAGTTAATACATTACATTACAGATAATGCTCTGTCCTCATTACATCACTGTTAATGGCAAACTTACAGACAGTAAAATAAATAAATAAATAAATAAAATGCCAGTGTCCAGTCTCATAGTATTATCCTGGAGATCGTTCGCCTTGAAAAAAAGATGTGATGAACAGGTGATGACATTGTGATGAAGAATGTTTAAGCAACACATCGTTCTACTTACTCAATCGGAACAAGTAGATAAGGGCAGTTGTGTGTCTGTTTACTTGAGAAGCTTGAGAACTGCCGATACAGATCACTGTGTATGTGTGTGGGTAAGGTGCTGCAGCTGATGATGTTTAAAATTGACTTGGATGCAGAAAGGTTTACCTCGCTTGAGTTTCCTGTCTGGTTGGCCGTTTAACTTGGGAGGCCCGTGTTTGGGTTGAGTCATGCCCTACTTGTTCAACTCGTTTTCTGGAACATGCTGTGCCATGCCGGCAACTGACAAAAGTGAGGCAATAGAGCATCCATAAGAAATGTCTTTCCCCTGAATGTTCTCATCAATATTATGGAGTACTACTGTATGCTAACCCTAACACATATACCATAGAACATGAACAGGGTTTCAGAATCATTGCAGGATACAACAGTATAAAAACTGTCCAAACATGAAGTGTCATTAAAACCTGTCCATATTTTTCAGCTAGGTTGCTGTTTTTTTTACTTGAAGTGTTATCAATCTGCTCTCTCTCTCTCTTTCTATCTCTCTCTCTCTGTCTCTCTCTATACCTGCTGTTCACACCTACAAAAATACTCAGGAGTTTACACCCATTATGTACCCTTTGAAGTGCTTTCATGAACAGTGCGGCATCACTACCTGCATAAAATAAACCACAGAGGCAAAGCGGATGTAATACTTTATTCTTCTGCCAACACAAGGTCCTCTTGGTGTCTCTTGTTTCCTCTTATAAAGTCATCAGATGGGTACATATCTGGGAAGATATTGCCCGTATGAGAGCCAACAGGCCCTCTCAAAAGTTCCCTCTCCGTCTCTATCTTTTCCTCACACAAACACATCAAGTTTAGCAAAGCTTGCACAACAATTCAAAGTACCACCTACTGTATGTCTGTCTTTTTCTCAAGGAAATAACAGCAGTACTTAAAGGCACAATGTGTGGAATTCATTTTTTAAACGAGTCAGTCAGTGAAGACACCACGGAAAAGATGACAGAAGGAGGAGAGAGAGCTTCTCCAGTGTGCCTCCCTCGGCGTCTCTAAAATCCGTTACAGTGCATGGCCCCTTGCTCCCTCTCTCTCTCATAGTTCACAGGAAATTGAAAACCTTCCTTAATTTCCACTTCCCTTCCAAGAGCAGACATGGGGCGACCCGGTGACACGAAACAAGTGTCAGCGTCCACCAGACTTTCTCCTCTTCCCTCCCCCCATCTGTCTGGCTGGCTGTGTACACCTTTGCTCCCTCTTACCTCCTCCCTCCTTGCTCCTACCATTGCCCCTCTGTTCATCCACAGAGCAAGCTCTCTCCATCTCTCTTTTGTTACTCACCTCTCTGTCTCATCTTACCTTTGCCTCCCCTTTCCTTTTGTGTCTGTTTTCCCTTCTGCTGCCATTTCCCCCCTCCTCCTCAGTTTTCTCTTTCACACGTATCTCTCTCTCTATCGCTTTGTCTCCTCAAGCTTTTCCTTACCTCTCTCTTTGTTTTTCTCTCATTACCCCTCCCTCCAACTCCCCCCCTCTGTCTTTCTCCTTTGCCCTCCCCCCTCCTTATATCCATCTCCCTCCATTCTGTCCTCTGCTAGCATAAGGATTAGTTGGGAGAGGCTGAAGCAGGATGGTGCTGGGTGGGTCTGTCCAGTGGAGTGGGCCTCCTGGCCTCATTCCCATGCATGGCCTTGGAGACTGGGATGGAGGGGAGCGGGTGGTGCAATGAGGATTGCAACAAGCTTAACTTTTTTAACAGGAGTCAGGGCCACACAAACCAGCTGGCTACATGGAACACACGGCAATAGAGCAGGACTTCGCCCCCAATGACTCCTCATCTGGTTTAGTGTTATCACAAAGTCAAACACCGGCTTGAACAAAGCCTTGATTTAGCACAGGGCCTGAGACGTATTTGCCTAATGGCTGAAGTATATCTAAAACAACCAGAGGGGTATCCCGCAGCAGGCTATCACCTGCAGGCTTTGATCATACGAGCATGCATAATTCTTATTGGTGACCCCAATAGTTTTGACACAGTGTGACCGTGTTTTGTCTTTGATTTCTTGCAGAAAGACTGGATCGTTCGGTCTAAGGAGGTCCATTCATCATGCCTGTGCCCAAGTCCCTTGGCAGCACAAGAACATCAGGGAAACTCCAAGCAGTCTGAGTGGAGGTGGTTTGTGAATGAGGGTGCACGGAAGATAAATGATTGCTGTCCATGTATCAGGGGAAAATACAACATGAAAATACACAGCAGGGCTATAACAGGACCCCAGAAAAATTCTAGAATGTTGCTGCTGATCCCTGAGAATTTTAAGATTAGAGGACAGTATTTCACTTTTCTCATTTAATTAAGAATAACTCAAAATTAGTTGTAATTGGTCAATTACAAGTTTATTTCATTTAAAACATCAGAAATAGATCTTTTCAATTCTATGAAATATAAAGGTTTTTATTAGAGGCATACTGCTGAGCTGGATTCTAAAGAAAAAAGAATGGATACAGTGTTGTATATGTAAATGGTACAACTGTGATCAAGTATTTAGTTCAATTGAAGATAACTTTTAAATATGTTAATAATACTATTATGAAGCTATATATGAACAACTCTAATTATTATAAAGCATGAAAAAAATCTTGAACCCAAGCTGGTACAACAGCATCCCATGAAACTCATGAAAACCATAAACTACTAACAGAAAAAGGGCTCTCCTTTTTTGGCTTTTTTTTTTTGAAAGCAATGCAATATTTTACAAAGCAAGCCAGGTTAGGTCTTCCACCAACTATTGATTATCACCCTTATAAAGTAATATGTAGAATATTTAGGCGATATTGCAGAGACATATAGTGACCTATTTGGCAACCTATCTCAGTGGACCCACTTCAAAACTTCACTACATATGGTTAGATTACCACCAACAATTTTACAGCCTAACCTCTACAGCTATACCACTACTGTAAATCCAATAATTTCCATTAAGATTTATTATCTATACGTCTGCACAATTACAAATTACCATAGCCTACTGATCATAGTCTACGTCTGGCAACCTATGCTGCATGCGAGACATGACGTTGCTCGTCCAGAAACAAATAATCTCATTGCCAGGCACATCACTTGAAATGTTTGTTGATAAGCACTGTACAGCTGGGAAATATGATGTCTGTAAGGTACTTAGAGTATACCAGGCAGTCAGTTAGATTACTAGGAGCAAACAAGGAGTCACACTTTAACAAAAATCTATAGTTTTGTCAGACGTTGTTTTTTTCATCTCCGGAGTTTTTAAGTAGCTCTTGCTTGCTAGCGCTGTCGCTATCCCCTACACTACAGTGAGGATTATCATGGATTTGGAAATTATTACATTAGGGCCTACAGAGTCTTCAATGGTCACAGATAAGGTAATGATTATCATCTTTGCTTTATTATCCCTTAGTGTAGTTGTTGTCTATGTATGCTATATTGAAAGAAACTGACCTGCTCTGCTGGCCAAAACAAACTTTATTGATCATCTGGAGTTAGCATGGCTAATCAAAACTGTTGTAGCACTATAACTACATCTGTAATTTGTCTCGTATACATATCAACATCGCATTTACAACTTACATTATTCACTGACATCCGAGTCAGGAAACTCTGGCTCTACTTCAGTGTAAAGTAACACCGTCTCCTCCAAAGTAAACAAACGCGTTTTTTTCAAAGCTGTCATTTTTGTCTTCCGAGGCGCAAATCTCTGCGGCTGAGGTAATGGAGTCAAAAGGAGGCAGCAAGTTGCTACAAAGTAATACTTGGTATACTGCGGCGGGAAACATTAGAAGCTTAATGTAATTAATGAAAGCCTGCAACATGCAATGTATCAAACATCGCTAATATCTAGTGATATAGCAAAATTAGCTGACTAGCGCCCTAACGCAGAACCATGTCAGTCTAAACTGCGGCCGAGGGGGGACACATCTTAAAAACGTGACTATATCTTAAAATAGTTGAATACAAACATACATATTTTAATACAATGGTCAGTTCATTAAAGTTTCACGAACTAATGGTGGGTTTAATTACAGTTCAGCAACGTCGTTTTCCAGTAGTAACAGGTGTAATGTTATGCCGGCCGGCGTTGGCCGCTACAGTAGAATACAGAACGGCCGGCGCTGGCCGCTATGGTGTCTATAGGGTTACTTCAGTGGTTTGAATTTCCAAACAAAATTAATAAATTTGATCAGTAATCTATGAGTGTTTTAGTACTAGTAGTGCATGGCATATTTATTTGTAGGGTACATCTGTGCCAAATAAAACTTTTCATACTATATATAGGATAAACAAGAAAATCATTTCCCTATAGATTCCAAGGTGGTAGTAAATGAATGGACACAATGGACAAAGCGACAATGGTCACAGGACAAAAGAGTTTTCCTTATCTGCTGTGACTCAGTGTTGTGGTTGGCTTGGAAGGGTCCAGCACTATGCACGCAGGAGCTGATAATGACCCCAGACAACATGGCTGCATGTTAATTGAAACTTAAATATTTAGAGAGCCAAAGGTTTCCACAAAATCAACAGAGGCAGCTTTCAAGTCTTTAAACAATAATCACTAGGAATACAAATATTTATTGTGTTATCAAAGCCAAAATGACCTACCATGTCCTGTCGAATAGGGCAAACTTTCAAGAGTGCAAAATTGCTTGTCGTAAAAGCAGTTTTTATTGACACAAGTAACAAGTGCAATTGATGTATGCCAATAGAACATTAGAGAAGGGTGGAAGTCTTGATTTTTGTCTTGATATCCACTTGCTTGCACCCTTTCTCTTTGGCACTACAGAAAAAAGTTGCATCTCCATGGTGACAGACTTCACAAAGATATAGTGCACAGAACAAAAAATCTCCAAATATGGATTTTGACTGAAGGACAGATTTCCACTGTTCAACTTTCCATTTCTTCTACTTCTTGGCTCAAGTTCTCTTTGGCCACCAAACACAAAATGTAACATTTTTGGTTCTGTGCACCATGTCTTTGTGAGGCAAGCAAAAGGTGAGTAGATGGTTTCTACATGTGTGTTTCCCTCGTGAAGCATGGTGGTAATTGTTTTCCAAGAAGGCAATTACTCAAACATTGCATCTAAAACAACGACATTAAAGGTACAATGTGTAACATTTATAGTTGTTCATAATCTGTGTTAATGATATCATTTCACAAATGTGTGCTTTTTAATTAAAATTTACCACCACCATCAATTTTAAGTATTCATATTGGTTTTAAATGCTAGATTTACATATACATGAATTGGGGACAGCGCTCCATATTCATTCGCCATCTTGAAATACTTTAGCAGATAAGGTAACATGATACAATGCTGCTTCGCTGTTCGCGTTTTTCGCTGTCACAAGGCGGATCACACAAACTCAAAAAACTAATTTTTAGGAAATAGTGTCTTCCTCTTCTCCCAAAATGAAAAGGTTATTGAAAAGAGCAAGATGTGAATGGCATGAATCATGAATGCATGCATGATAAAGGAACAGGGGTTTGAAAGAGATGTCGAGTTTGCTTGCTTCCTTCTGGACAGGTAGATTATGCCTGAATTCAAAAGTCTAACGTAGGTGTATGCTTTCCATCGTGTAACGTTAATTAAAACAATTTACTCTTTGCCTAGGTTAGGCGAGGAGATGGTGGCTATCAGCTATCAAGCTGAAGCTAACATTAGTTCAATAAGGCTCCCCAATGTTTGGGATGTTATAACGTTGACTGGGTAGATTTACCTACCCTCTGTTTGACTTGTACCCACAAGCTAAATGTTTTATACTCATTTGTTTGTAACAAACAGCTAAAAATGGTTGTCTATCCCCTCATTAGGCTAACCCTTGTTTTTTCACAAAGTGGCAACCTTAGTGTTATAATTTTATCTACAAAGTGACATGCAATTATATTCCACTCTGCACTTGAATGTGAGTAAGCTGTGTGTGTGAAGTAAGAGAGGAGAGGAGGGGATTCATCTCTATATCTACAAAAGCAGCAGTTCTTTCTTATTGAACTGTGGCTACAAAAGTAGCCTTTCGTTTGCTTTCGGTTGAGTCGTGAGATACAGACCTACAATATCAATACCACATCTCATTCAAAGAAAATTTTCATTTCTCATTTATATTGTCACTTGTTTCCACTGCCTTAAGCTAGACATTTGACATCTTGGTGTTTTGAATTTGGGTGAACATTTTACACTAGTTGGGCGAACATTTCACACATTGGACTTTTATGCATTTTGAAGGACACCAAAACCCATTATAGTCCCATGTGGTTCTTTCAGAATCTGTGGGTCCATGATTGAAAAGTCCTTTATTTGGATGAGATAGATATTTGATGCCAGATTTTGAGGCAGAAAATGTATAACTTGTAAGTTATTGCTTGTAAAATATTACTTGTAAAAGTAATTTGACTTTAGCATCTTGTCCTCATATCAGTAAAATAGCTTTATCATAGCTTATATGTTTTGGTAACCTTAATGCATTATATAAACTTTCAAGAATTTATAAAAAAAAAAAAAAAAAAAGTCATTCCTGGTCAGCAGCAATACTGTAAAAGAAATTGTCAAAGTGTGTATACCTAATTTTTTTTTCTCGAATATATTATATATTCGTTTTTTAATATATTTAAAATTATAGCAAATTATATTTTACCCCTGAATTTGCTCAAACTTAATTTGTTTCTTCTTAGTTTGCTTAAGCTAAAAGATAACATCTTTAAAATGATACCTTTAAAAATGTATTTGCATGGGATTTTCATTTCATTTCAAGTCTGGAACCAATTTCATCAAGTGGCTCCTAAATTGATGCATGTTGGAAAACCACAGAAGCTTAGGAGAATTATTAAAAAGTGTGTTTGTGAGTGGGAATCTTACCACTAAGAAAAGTGTGTTTGCGTGTGTTAATCTTATCCATTTTTGACAACGGAAAGTGTGGAATACAGAGAGAATTTCCTAGAAAGTAAGTATGAAAAAAAACGAACATTGCTTAGCCCTTCTTTAATATAAACAACGTGCCAAATGAAACATGACAGAAGCTTTATTTCGCTACGATACATATTTTGGAACATCAGTGAGCACTAACCACTCTGTGAATAGCACTTTTTTTATATATATTCACACATGTATATACATATACTGTAAGCCTAAGGAAGTGGTACAATTTAAAATTTGAAGAAGTGCTGCTGTTTCTCTTTACACTGACACAAGTAAAACTCCATACATGCCATAAAAGGAAGAGAACTTCATTCACAAAATTGCTCCCGGGGGGTTAGGAGCCTGACTGTAGCACAGTTTTGGCTGTTGTACCTCCGGCTAGGACCCTCTGGTTTGTTTTTCTGGACTTGTGACAAATCATAATTTATCATCATAAAGAGGTCTTTGTGATGACATCAACCCTGTCTGCCCAGCAAAGAGTGAGGCTGCAGTGAGGCTATGGGGAGAGCTGAGTTGTCTGTCTGTTTATGGTTATGGAACAGAATGGAGTCTGTGCAGACAAGTGGGACTACATACATTTTCTGAAGTCAAAATAAGAATTAGGCACCCCATTGGACCTCCGCTTTCCTACAGATTCCAAGGTTCTTGAGACATGAACACCCTCCATCCCCCACTTTCTTAATGACTGTTGAACTGCAAGCGTTTCTGTGGTGAAGGCTATGTGCAAATGAGGCATTCAAGAGTTCATGTTCTGAATGGGCAGTATGCACACATTTAGGGCACAGCGATGCTACTCATAACAGTAGTATCGGTTTGACAAGTGGTTACTGAGACCTCTTGTGACTCAAACTGAGCAAGAGTGGTAACAACTAATTACAAGTTTAGGGAAGCATGTTTTATAAGGAATTGATGTGCATGTAAGTCGCTTGCATTTGAATTGATCATAGCTTATGGCACGCAACATGCTTTCACTGCATCGAAGAATCATCATACAGGTTCTGGACAATTTCAGTTTGTTGAGAAGATGCATATTTTTTTCATGCTCATGACCCAAAATATCCCTGAGCACCAAAAATAGCCTGCCCTAATCCCCCAGCCAACATTCAGCCGGTGGTAGACCTAGTTCAGAGCCAAGGTTGAGTAACTGGTCTCAGTGTTTAGCTGCTCAACCTAAATCAAGTCATGACTTCAGCTATCAAAATGTAGGGCGAAAGGCACCAGGGATCCTGTAGCTTGGGGCCTTTCCATACATAGTCGCACAGACTTCAGCTCAAGCTCCATTCTAATCAGGCCACTTTGACGATACTCAATATAATTCCTTTTTCCGGTGGGCTTCAACCACCCCCCATCCCCTTTTGTTTTTGAAATATTAAATAAATGAATACTTATATATACTTATATATAAGCCATATATATACTTATATATGGCTTATATTTTGAAAATGAAATATATCAGAAAACAAAATACCTGTCATGTTGTTTTACAAATATTTTTCTGTGACATACATCTTGTGTGGATTTAAAGTCATTGTAGATGCTTGACCTTGACCTTTGTATGTTTAAGTTTTAGAAAACGAGCAGTATGCTCCTCTGTTCAGATGTATGTTGTGACTGACAAAGTTTTTTTTTTAAATTATACTTTAATTATACTTTGTTTGCATTCAGTCTGTCGCCACTTGTCACCCAAACCTAAGGCTCTTTAAACAGCAATGCAAACAAAGTGGCGATTTAGAGGTGTATTAAGGCTCCACATGGCCCAGTCCCAGTCATAGTGGGGTAAAAATAGCACTGGCCTCATTAAGTCCTAATATATCTTAATCAGCTAATCGTCAATTATAAATGGCAAGAGAGACTATCACTCATTTAATCTCATTATCTGTTAGACTAAACCCTAACCGTAACTCTGGCTGCCTGGTTAGGCTTTGAGTGGTGAGTGTTTGGCATTCCATGTCAGCTTTGACCCTGGTGAACTCAGGTCTCGTGTGAGCGACACCTGTTGTGTGCAGTTGCCAAGATTCTGTTGGCAGGGGCTGCATTAGGAGATAGATTCCCAACTCCCAAGGCGTCCCACACACATGCCGCTACCTGCTTCTGTCTTCCGTTGATGCACTGCCTGCATGCGGGGGGAACTCTACTGCCTTTTGTACATGCTTCATTACCCTACCCCATTCCCCCTTCTCTCGCTCTGTGCTGTGAAGGCTTTGTGTAAATGGACTTACTAAATAATGGCGACACAAACTGCATTAAAACGTTTGAGCTCTAACCCCTAATGTAACTAAAAGGAAAACTTTCCTGGCCGACTTTCCTGGCCTACCACTCACAATCAGCTGTGTTATTCGTTCCTGCAAAGAGCGCTGAGTAGGGTCTTTTTTTCCCCTTTTTGCCATGAGTATTACATAATATGCTTGCACAGACATATCCAGCTTCCCTAAACAAAATCACTAGTGATTCTCAGTGAAACACTTTAAATACAATTTAGGGCAGCTTGGTAATCTTTTAAATGTTCTCACAACAGATCAAGTTACAAGGAGAGTTACAGACTGGATAAAAGAATACCCTGAATAAGACGATTCACACTCAAATAGTAATTTGTGTTAAGTACGATTGACTATTAAATGAAAACAATTAGTTTTTTACAAACTCTAAAAAGCTCTTTTCACAGATCTGAAAAATGATCTCAAGAACTCAAACACTTGATGTGTAAAGTGTTACCAAAAACTGTAACCGACAGATGAAAATAAACTAAGACAGATTGTGTTATCTTACCTGTCTCTGCTGAAGCGAACAGATTTCCTGTTGTGCTTTCAGAAGGAAAAACATATGATGGGTCGCTTAAAATGACACCTGAACACTTTATACTCTCTCTACATTACAAAAGTACCAATCTCACCAGCTTTTGCTCATCAACTAGGGGGACTTCTGTGTCAACAACACTTTAAGACAAAGAGGTGCTGGGACATTCCTATGATACAATAATAAAAAACATGAAAATAACTGACTTTCCCTGGTGCGACCACCTGTGGTGCCTCGCAATCCTCCACTCAGTAGGACATCAGCCGCTAGGCCATTTCTGTATTCAGGGGGATTATGACTCATTGTTTCACAAATTAGGAATCCATGAATGTCAATGAAGCTTAGAGGCACCCGCACATTGATAATTTATCATACTTGAGATCAGATGAGCAGATATGATGAACTTCCCACAGATTCTTCAGTTTTTCTATTTCCCGTGAAGTGACAATGGTGAAGAGAAACAGGAAGTAAATAGGAGAGAGATGGGGAGGGTTTGGGACATTACAGAAGATTTGAACCCATGTCACTGTGGACACCTGTCACACAGGTACAAGCGGTCCTGGCTGGCTGGGCCTCAGCGATCAGGTTCTTTCGTTTCTAGATGAGGAAGAATCTCTTGTTTTCTCTTTAGCAATGTGACAAGGCATAGATCAGGTGCCACGATTCTGTTTGTTTGGGGGGATGGGGGTGCTATTGGTCAATGAAAGGCTCTCAATAAAAGGGGAGGATATGAAATGTCTCTTCAAGCAGGCATTGCTCTCCTAACCCTAACTCATTCACCCATACATACAGACCTCCATGGGGTGCAGTGGATGCTTTTGTGTGTCTGTGTGTGTGTGTGGGTGTGTGTTTAGGTGTAAGGGAAAAGAAGCATAACAGAGCGGATGTTTATGGTCTGACTACCTGACTGTTGACACAGATGCTGTCATGCACACAGAGAAGTGAAGGAAAAGAAGAAAGATAGAGGGAGAGAAAGAGTTGAGAAAGAAGAGCAGATGAGAAGTGGAGATAAACAAATAGAGATGTGTTTGACACAGCACGTGTTGGTTTTTCATGTGTGTATATTTGTCTTTAAAGGGATTGGCTAAGAGAGAAGAAAAGTCTTGCACACACTTCACGAGCCGCTGTTAATCTCATCTGCAACTTATGTCACTTGTTGATGCTATTGTGTACCTGCTGCTTCACACCAGTGTCAACATAAGGAGCATGACTTCACCTCTGTGTGAACTAGCCTTAAGTAAACACAAACCCAAACACTCAAACACAAACAAAAACAAACAAGAACAAACACAAACATGCCACTCTCATTTCCCTCACTGGTCTGGAAAGGACAAGAAGACTGAATCATTCAGCAGATGCTACAGTCTGACAGATTTTTTTAACATCTTAAGAAAAGCAAAGTCTTACCATTTGTCCCTTCTTGCTTTTCAGTATCTTTACTAAAATGGTTAGTTTCCTTTTGTTTTTTATTTCAGCATTCCATTTCCCATCCGGCATGTTTTCCCTCCACTACAATGTAATTGGTGACAAAGCTAAAACTTGCATCTGCACTGAAATGTTGCACACCAAACTTCTACTATGGCTGTCTATAACAGTAATAGTATATGTAAAAATATAAAGTGTGGCTAATCAAGCTTGACAGGATGACAGAGAGAAGTGACGTTTAGCCAAGCTTTTGAGCACAGTGTTAAAATCAGCTGCTAATGGACAAGCACACATGACTTCCAGCACAAAGTACCTTTGGAGAGTCCACTTACTGGATAGAAATGAACTCATGTGTAATTCTTGCCAGCAGTCAGCCGCAAAAAGTTTCTGACCTTTCCTCCTCTTGCTCTACTCGGTGTTGACTTCCATGAGTATGAAGTAGCATGAGGTGACAATTTAGTCGTGTCAAAGTGTCAAGTGGGTTTTTGTGTCAAAACGCCCACAGTGGAATTTACCTAGCCTTTGTGTAAGCGTAAACAAAAGATGTTTGTTGTTACTAAAAATGCTAATTGTTAAATTGTCCATGTAGGTAGACATCTAAACCATTTTATTGTTGCTACACTTACTTCCATAATAGCTCTGAGGTCATCTAAAATTAGAATTTCATTTCCTGACCTTGATTTCAATGAAGACTCAACCAGAGAGAAAAAAATGTCTTCAGAGACATGAGGGAGAGAGAGAATGAGAGAGAGAAAGAGAAGGCAAGAAAGAGAGAAAAAGAAAAGAATACACCCTGTCTTTTCTGAGACACAAGGCGGCCTCAATGGCTTCAGCTCACTCTGACAGGAGGTTGCCGAGGCTGATCGGTGGCTCTGCAAACCAGACAGAGAGTAAGAGACAGAAAGGCGGAAGATGGGAGGAAAAGGGAGCCTGAGGAGGCCATGCCATTGTCTCTGTCTGCTTCACAGCTCAGCAGCGTGAGGGGCCACGTCTCACCTCATCTCTCGTGTTGTCGGGCTGACGCAGGCAGAGGTTGCGTAGCCGCCACTGCCGCGGAGAGATCAGTGCGCTTGCCTCCACAGAGGCCCTCTGGTCTCTTTATAGCACTCTTGCAACGAGGTATTTCTAAGAATCAGGCACCCACTACTAGTAGGTCTTAAAATAGAGTTTCCTCTGTCTGCACTAACACTTTAACCCTATGGTATTTGAGCTTCAAACCAAAAAGGAACTAAATACTTACATTCGCAATGTATATATATATATATACTCTCATACTTACTGTCACACACACGCACGCACACACAAGCTAGTAATCTGATAGCAAACATCTGATAGCAAACACTGATCTAGGTGAACCATAACTGGTTCCAGAGAAAAACTAGCCAGTACTTATCTTAATTACTGTACATTATAGATGATGTCCATAGGGGAGGTCATGTTTTATTTCTGTTTATTTGATATCTGGTATGATAATTCAGACATCGCCCATTGCTGAACAAAGTACTAAGGTCATTTAAGATATTTTGTACAGTCTGAAGCCAGTAGTAGTCTAAGTTTAGCAAAGCAGATAGCCACGTAAGGTGTCATTTTGTGAGGGGTGGCACAAGTACTTCATTGGTTTAAACGTTTAAACATATCAACACATTGGCATAACTTTAATTAACTAAAAACATATGACATCAGTAGTTTTAATTTGCGCCAATCACCATTTTTTTCTTTTTGCTAATTTAAACGTCAATTAAGTGGGGTCAGGTTATGGATAGTCTTATTTAGTATTATCTCTGACATAGCGGAACAGTAGAGAAAGTAACTTTTAAAAATGCAAAGGAACAGCGTTGTGCAAGTTCACATTTAAGAATGAATACTCCCATTCACATGCAGTTTACCATTTTTTTTAAATAGAATGACCAGTATTTAGACCTGGTTGAATCCTGATTCAATCGGATCTTTCACCCGTATCTTTATATTAACTCATGAGTCGCGATTCTCTGGTATCATTAAACCGGATCACTTGAGTCCTAAGTTTCGATTTAAAATGATAAACAGCGCCACACACAAACCTCTTGCAACATTAGCTAATACTAGCCCTAGACATCTTAGCTGCCATAAGATGTATAACTTACAATTTCGTAGGCAACCACAACTCCACAAGTGACAATGTGCACAGGCAGTCGAGATAAGAACTTCCCGCAGAGCCAGAAACTGCGAAGCTCGTAGACGGGAACTCATGGATCTCGAGTCCCTAGGGTCGCGCTAATTAACCGCGAACCGCGGTTTCATTTGCTCAGTTGAGTCCAGTCAGCCGGTTAGAGCGAGGGTGAGTCTCTCCTTGTGTTAGGAAAAGCAACTCCACAACAGTCAGAAACATTGCAAACTGTAGATGGGGACTCTTGAATCCTCGGGTCAGCAGAATTAACCGGCTACATGAGGAAACTCGCGTAACCGCGTATTGGATCACTTGGATCTTGAGTCATCCGGCTACATGAGGAAACTTGCGTAACCGCGGTTACATTGGATCAGTTGAGTCCAGTCAGCCGGTTAGAGCGAGGTTGAGTCTCTCCTTGTGTTAGGAAAAGCAACTCCACAACAAACGCCATTTTTTCTCTTCTGAAATAACACAATGTTCTGCACGTAGCCTATAGATGTAATGTATTAAAATAATTTTTAATTTGGTCCGGTAGACAGTCCGAAACATTGCAAACTGTAGATGGGGACTCTTGAATCCTCGGGTCAGCAGAATTGACCGGCCACATGAGGAAACTCGCGTAACCGTGGTTACGTGGTTGGATCACTTGGATCTTGAGTCATCCGGTTAGCGCCAGAGCGAGTCTCTCCTCGTGTTAGGAAAGCAAATCCACAACAAACGCAGTTTTTTTCCACTTCTGAAATAACATGATGTTCTGCAAGTAGCCTACAGATGTTGTTATGACCTTAAAATTATTATACAGTTTACTCTATTTTACTGATGTTAGTTTTCCTATCTCTTGTATGGAACAGTTTCTATTAACTTTAATGTCATTTGTGGTGTGAGCGACCTCTACTGGTCAACATTGATATTTCAGTGCATTTTGTTTAAAGGGATTCTCCGGAGTAAAATACAATTTAGGCCAATTTACGGATGAT